>CADCXA010000059.1:600000-962576 GCA_902806565.1 Hypoxylon rubiginosum | reverse complement strand
AAAAAAAGGAAAAATATATTTAAATATAAATAAATTTAAAACCTTTTTAATTAAATTTTAATTTATATAAATATAATTATTAAATATTATATTTTAATAAACTTTTTAAATAACAGCTTTTTTTATTATAATAATTATTTTTATATTTTTACTTTATTTTTTTTACTAATTATTTATTTAACCTAGGTTATTATTTAATTTAAAATTTTTAAATATAAATTTTTTAATTAATGTTATTTCTTTAAATTTAATTATTTTTATTTTACGGGATATTTTTAATAATAGTTTTTTAAATTAATTATATATTTATTTAACTTTTATAATAATATTTAAAGTTATTATTAATATATTATAATTATTTTTATTAAAAAGTTTATTATTAAAAATAATATTATTAAATTTAAATTTTAATTATCAAATAAAAATATTAAATGCTTTGTTTATATTAAATCTTTATGTTTTTTTTATATATTTAGTTTATTTTATAGTAAATTTAAAAGTTATAATATATTAAAAAAATAAAATATATTAAAAAAATAAAAATTTAATACTTTAAATTTTAATTATATTATTAAATAATATAAAGAAAAGTTTATTATTAAATAATAAAATAAAAAAATAATTATTAAATAATAAAGTAAAAAGTTTTTTATTAAACTTTAAATTAAATATATTATATTTAAATAAAATAAAAAGTTTTTTATTAAACTTTAAATAAAATATATTATATTTAAATAAAATAATAAATCTTTTATTAAACTTTAAATCGAATATATTATATTTAAATAAAACAAATAACCTTTTTTTAAATAATAATAAAATAATAGTTAATTTTTAATTTAACTTAAATAACGGTAATAAAAATAATATTATTAAAAAAAAACTTATTAATATAAAATTAATTTTAAAAAAAACATCGTTTTTAAATTATATATTAAATGTTTTTATATTTAAAAAAGAAATAAAACTAAGTTAATGTTTTAAAATAATATTAAATAATATAATATAAGTATTTTAAATATTTAAAACACTATAAATTTAAAAAAATAAAATACACAATCCGGTTAAATAAATTAAAATAAAATACTATAATATATTTTATATATATTAATATATATTAATATAATAATATTTAATTTTTAACTTATATATTAAATTATTTATACCTTATAAAATTCTTTTAATTTTTAAAATTAAAGTTTTATTATTACTTTAATTAATTAAGGTTTCTTCGTAAAATATAAATTAATTTTATTTAAACTATATGATTTTTTATTAAAAAATAAGCTAGTTTTTTTTAATTTTTTATAATAAATAAACTAATTTTATTTAAACTATATAATTTTTTAATAAAAAATAAATTAAGTTTTTTTAATATATTATATAATTTGTTTAAAAAAAATAAATTATTTTTATTTTTTAAACTATATAATTTTTTAAGCGGTAAATTTTTTTTTTACTATAAAAAAATTACGGTTTAAAAAATTTTTATAACTAGTAAAAAAAGGTATTTTTATAAATATAATTAAAATAAAATATATATTTATAGTTTTTTATATATTAAAGTTATAAAATACTAAAAAACATATAGATTTTTATATTTTAAACTAAAAATATAACTTTTAAAAATAAGAATTAAATGTTTTTATAATAATAAAAAATATAATAGAAAATTTAAAAAGCTAAGTTAATTAATAAAATAAATGTAATAACTTATTTTATATTAATAATATAAAATAAAATAAAGAAAATAATAATTAATTAAAATATTATTAATATTAAAAAATTGAAAAAATATTTAAAAAAATCTTATAAAAATTAAAAAAAACTAATAAATATAATAAGATTTAATAAAAATAAAATTATATAATAAATTAATAATATAGTTAAATAGTAAAGCTTAAATATAAAATATTTAATAACTATATAATGTTTTTTACTAGTGTAATTATAAAGGAAAAAAAAAATACTTTAAAGTTAAAAATAAAAGTAATTAACGTTTATTAAAATTATAATTTTACTGAAAATAAAAACCAAGTAATTAAATTTTTATTAATATATTTATTTTTTTTATTATAATATTAATTAGTTAAAGATATTTATATTATTTTTTATATTAAAACTAAAAAAAACAAGATTAATTAATTTAAAAGTATATAAAACTATAAATATATTAATATATTTATTTTTTTTATAAACTTTTTTAATAATATTATATATTAATAAAAGTTTTATTTAAAAGTAACGGTTTTATTTTAAATATATATTTTTATATTATAATAATATACTTATAATTATTAAATACCTTTTAAATTTTTCACTTTTTATATAATTATAAAATAATTAATTAACTTTTTTTTTTTTTTTAAAAAGTGATTTATTTTATAGTAATATTTAATATATTATATTATATATATAAAATCTTATATATAACAACGTTTTTTAAATTATATTTATATAGTTAATTAAATTTTAAACGTTAATATATATTTAAAAAAAAAAAAAATTTATAGATTATAAAATTTTAATGGTAAAAAACAAATGATTTTTATATTTTTTAAGTTATAAAAAAATATTTATTATATTTTTAATAATAAAAATAATTAATTAAATTAAGGTAAATATATAAAAAAATATAACTTTATTAAATTATATTTATATATTTATTTTAAATTAAGTTGTTAAATAAATATATAAAATATAATAAAGGCTTTTTTTTTTTTAGTTAATATTATAAATTCTTTTTTTAAATATTTTATTTTAAATTAAATTTATATTTTTTATTTTTTATTTTTATAATAAATATTAATAACTAGCTAGATTTTATTATTATAATAAATAATTATTAAGCTTTATTATAAAAATTTATAAAATATATTAATTTATTTATTATATAGTAAAATAATAAGATTTTAAATATATTTTATATTATAAATAATTAAATATAAATTTTAAATATATAAATATAAACTATAAATAATTAAATATAAAATATAAACATATAATTATAAGGTATAAATATATATAATATTTATTTAAAACTATAATTAACTAATTAATAAATTTAAAATTATAAATTATTATATTAAAATTATAAATTATTATATAATAAACAGGTTTTAAGCTTTAAATAATTATATTATAAATGAAATCACGGTATTAAATAAACAAATAAATACGTGTTTTAAAAAGTTAAAAATGTAATTAATAATATTATAAATAAAATAATATTCTTTATTAATAATAACTAGGTTTTAATATATAATATAAATAAAAATATAAATAATATAACACGCTTAATAAATAATAAAATAAATATATTTACTATTAATTTATTATTTTTTTAAGCGTTAAAAATTAATATTTTAATTAAAAATTTTCTATAAATAATATTAATAATTAATAATTTAATTAATAAATATATATATATATATTATATTTATTAATATTAAAAATATTTATTATAAAAATAAAATTTAATTATTTTTTTAAGTTTTTAAACTTAGATTTTTATAATATGTTTTTTATTAAACGTAAAAAACTTATTTAAATATATAAGGTAATTATTTTAAGGTTAAAATATATAGCTTAATTTATAAATTTTAAAAAATAAAAAAAAAATTAAAATATTATTAAAAATATTTATAAATATAAAAACTATAAAACAAATAAAAGAATTTAAATAACTTAAATAACATTTATTTTATAGTTATTATAAATAACTTTATTTTAATATTATTTATATTATTTATTATATTATTTTATATAATTTTATATATTGTTTTTTATATATTTATATATAATTTTTAACATAGTTTCTTAATTATTTTTATTATTTTAATATTAAATAAATTATATTTTAAATACTTAAATAAGTTAAATAAATTTATATCTTTTTAATAAAAAATATAATAAAAAAAATTTAAAAAGTAAAATAAAATAAAAATAAAGTTATAATATTTTAAATAACTAATTATATAACTTATTTATATAAATATAAATTAAAAGTTAATTTCTAATAAATTTTTATTAATAACTTTATAATTAAGCCCTGGTTTTAATTAGTTATTTACTTTTAATTTTTTTATATTTAATTTTTTTATTTTTAATTATTTTATTTTTAGTTTTATTATTTTTATTATATTTAATTTAAATAAATATTATATAAACTAATTTAAACTTTTAATTTTTAAAATTAATTAATATTTATTAATATAATTATTTTTTTTTATTTTAAATTAAAAAATTATATAATAATTTACCGTTATAACATGAATTTTATACAAATAAAATTAACAGCTTTATAAAACTAATATATTTTATATTATTATATAATAAATAAAATAGTTTATTAAATTAAAAAAAAAATACATTTTAATTATTAATATTTAAAAGTTTAATAAATATATATAAATATAAACTAGTAATTTTTTTTTATATCGCGTTTTTATATATAAATAAAATAATTATATAAAAAAAAACACTTAATATTTAACGTTATTAAATATTATATTTATAATTTAAAATTAAGTTATATTATAAATTATTATTAGTTTAATTAATTAATATAAAAAAACCTTTATATTAAATCCGGTTTTTTAATATAATAAAAGTTTTATATTTAATTGTAAAATAGTTATTTATAATTAAATTAATAAATTTAATAAACAGTTAAACGGTTTTATATTTTTAAGTAAATTTTTTATAAAACTATAAATAATTAATTAATATAAGTGTTTTAAAAAAAGATTTTTTAATAAATAAATTTTAATAAAAATATTTAATTTTATATTTTATTCCTTTATTAATTATAAATAAATAAAAGTTTTTTTTTTTTTTATCTTTTTTTATATTTTTTTTTTTACCTTTTTTTTACCTTTTTTTTTACCTTTTTCCTTACCTTTTTCTCTACCTTTTTTACTTGCTTATAAATTTATTAATAACGTGAAGTTAATAATAAAATAAGGTTTTTTTTTAATAAAAAAATAATATAAATAATAATTTTAATATAAAAAACTTTTAATATTTTTACTTGTTTTAAAAAGTTTATTTTATTTTTAATAAAAGTAAATTTAAAACTAATAACTATATAATAACTTATTTTAAAGTTTTTTACCTTTTTTTATATATTATTATATAAGCTTTAAAAATTTTCTTTTTTATATTTATTATTTTAAATTAAAATATTATATTTTTATTATAAAAATCACTAAATGTTATTAATTTATAATTAAAAAGTTTTATTATATAAAAACGTTTTTTAACTTAAATTTAAAAATATTAAATAAACTAGAAATATTTAATTTTTTAAAAATAAAAAAGTAATTTAAAATTAAGTTTATAATAAATATTATTATAAAATTAATAATATATAAATTAACTATTATTTTTAAAAGAAACTTAAATTTAATATTTTATTAAAATTTATATATTAATTAAATAAAAGGTTATATAAATCGCGTGAACTTATTATTAATTATTTTATAAACTAATATATATAATATTTTTTTACTAGTTTTTATAATAAAAGAAATATAAAAATTAATTTTTATTTATAAAGTTATTTAGCTTTAAAATTAGTTATATATTAAATGTTTTATTTTTTTATATATAATGTTTTTTTTTTTAAAATATTAAATATATATATAATATTTTTATTAATAATATTAAAATTCTTAAACTAGTTATATTATAATATACTTTTATTTAATATACTTTTTATTAATATACTTTTAATTAATATATTTTAAATTATTTTACCTTTTTATAAATTAATAAAAAACTATATAAATATATTTAATTTTATTATATAAACTATATTATTTATATTATTTATAATATAAAAAATAATAAATATATTAAGTTAAATATTAAACGTAATATATTATTTATGTTTTTTTTTTATTAATTAATAATTATAATATAAAATTATAAATAATAATATAAATATATTAAATAAAAACTTTTATTAAAAAATTTATAAATATTTTCGTAAAAATAATTTAATTAACACTTATATTTTTTAAATAATAATTTTAATATAAAAACGTTATAAGAAATAAAAATATTAAAATTATTATAAATAAAAATACGATATAAAAAAATTAATAATTAATTAAAAAGGTTTAATAAAAATAATAACTATTTTTTTCTACCTTTTTTTATATTTTTTTATAAATAGTTTTTTATTATAATTAAAAAATAATTAAATTATTTATATTATATAATAATTTATTAAACCCTGTGTTTTTATTTATAAAACTATTATATTAAAAATAAAAAATTATATATATTTAAAATTAAAAAAACAAAGTTAAAAAACTAACAGTTAATAATTTTACTTATTTTAATTAATCGTATTTTATTAATTATTTAAATAAAAATACCTTTTTTAAATATAAAACTATTATATAATATTTTATTTTTTTAATAAATTAATAATAATATATATAACATATTAATATTTAAATAACTTTTAAAATAAATTAAATATAAATTAAAAAATACATAAAAAATTAATATATAAAAATTAATATATATAATTATAATTAATTAAAAATATATAATTTAATTAAATAAGTTTAAAAATAATATTAAAAAACTTATAAAAAAAGTTTTTTATTATTAAAAAAAAATGATAATTTAATTTAAACTATTAATAAAAATTCCGTTTTTATTATAATAAAAAATATATTCTTAATTTAAGTTATTAAAAAAGATTTTATTTATATTATAATAAAAAGTAAATCTTTAATTTATAATTTTTTAAATAAAAAGTTTTTAATAACTTATATTAAACTAAGTTATTTATTATAATTAAAAATATAAATAAATATTTTAATATTAAATATATATTAAAAATATTTTTTTTAATATAATTAAAAACAATTTATTATATTAATTTATTAAAACCTAAGAAATTCCTTTTTATTATATAGTAATAATTAATAAAAATATTTAGCGTATTATTTCTTAAATTTTAAAATTTTATTAAAAACTTTAAATATAATATTTAAAAGTTATAAAGTAGTAAAATAACGATAAAAATTTATTATTTTAATTTCTTAAAAAACTAATAATAAATAAATTTATTTAAACCGGTAAAAAAGTTTAAACCAGTTTATAATAATATTAAAAAACTATTTTATATATTTAATCGTAAAATTAATATTAATAAAAAACTTATTAATATAAAATAAAAACTTATTTATATTTTTTAATTAATTTTTTAAGTTAATTAAACTTATAAATTTAATATATATTAAAAATATTTCCGTTTTATTTTATAAATATTAAAACTAGTTATTTAAAAGTATTAACTTATTAATTAAATTTAATAAATCGCCGAGGAAATTTCTTATAATTAATTTTATATATTTAATTATTTGTTTTTTTAAGTTATTTAATAAAATACGTTTTATTATATTATTAATATTAATATAAAGGTTTTTTAACGTTAAAAACTTTATTAAAAAAATATTTTATAAATGTTATATATCGTTTAAAATTTAAAGTAAAATTTTATAGTTATTATTTATATAATTATTTATTATATTTATTATAATAATTTAATTAATATAAAAGAAAAAAATAAAGCTAGTTAAAACTTAAAATTCTTTTAAAGTTTTATATTTATAAAAAGCGAAAAATAACTTATAAAAAAAAAAGATTAATAGTATATAATATATAAAATAAATTAAAATAAGTAAAGTTTTTTAATAAAATAATTAATAAATTAATTTATATATAATTTAATATTATTAATATATAATTAATGTTTTATATTTAAGATATTTAAAGTTTAAATATTAATATATTGTTTTTTATTATTTTTTAATTATATAAAAATTAAATTATTTAATGGTATTAATAAAATTATTTATTTTAAAATAAAATCCGTTAAAAACTTTAATAAAAATGTAATATTTATATTAATATATAAACTTTTTAACGATATTTATTTAAACGTAGTTATAGTTTTAACAAATTTAAAAAGATTATTATTTAATAATATCGTTAGGATTAATTAATTAAAATTTAATTTTTTAAAGGTTTTAATAAAAATATAATATTTATATAGTTTTATAGATTTTTAAATTATATTTAAATAAAAGTAATTTAAATAAATATAAAAAAAATTTTATTTAATAATACTAAAAAGAAATATTATTTAAACTTAATATTATTTAAAGATTTAAATAAAAATATAATATTTATATTAATTTATAAACTTTTAATTAATATTTAAATAAATATAATTTTATTAAATTCTAATTTATTTTTACTTAATAATATTAAAAAAATTAATTATTTAAAAACGTAATTTTTTAGAAATTATAATAAGAATATAATGTTTTTATTAACTAAAGAATTTTAAAGCGATATTTAATTAAATATAATTTAAATTAAATTAAAGATATTTTTATTTAATAATATTAAAAGAATTAATTCCTTAAAAACGTAATTTTTTAAAAATTATAATAAAACTATAATATTTATATTAACTAAAAAATTTTAAAGTAATATTTAATTAAATGTAATTTTAATTAATAAAAAAAGATTCTTATTTATTAATATAAAAAAAACCAACTATTTAAAATTATAATTTTTTAAAAACTTTATAAGAATTATTATATTTATATTATTTTATAAACTTTTTATTAATATTTAACTTAATATAATTTTATTAAATTTAAAAAAGTTATTATTTAATAATATTAAAAAGATTAGTTATTTTATTAAAAAATTATTAAAAAACTTTAATAAAAATATAATATTTATATAAATATATAAATCTTTTAATAATATTTAAACTAATAAAAGTTTAATAAAAACAAAATTAATATTAATAATATTTAAATAAATATATTTATATTTTTTAAAATAAGGTTATTTTACTTTAAAATTATTAATTATTTAACGTAAAAATCTTTTAATATTAACTTAATATTATGTTTTTTTAATATAAATTAATATAATAAAATATAATATAATATAATTTAATAAAATATAAAAAAGAATAAACAAATAAATATAAGATTATTTTTTCCGTATAAATTTTTATAATAAAACCATTTTTAATTATTTATAACTTATTAAAAAAGTTAATATAAATTATATTTTTTTTATTAAAATTTATTTAAAAAATAATATAAAGCGGAAAGTTATTAATTTAACTAAATATAAATAATATAAAAATAATATAATTAAGTTTTATTATAATTATAAGTTTAAATTAAATATATTAATAAATATAAAAAAAGATTTAATATATAAATTAATATATATAATTATAAAATAATTTATTTTTAAAAGTATAATTTAATTTAAATATATTTAAATATATTTAAAAGTTATAAATTATTAATATAATTAAAAAAAAGTTTATTATAATAAAAAATAAAAATTTCTTTTAGTTTTAAAACTAAATTAACTATAAAATATAAATAAATATTAGAAATTTTATTTTATTAGATTTAAAATTTATATAAATATTAATACTTATTTTTATAAAATTATATAATATAATATTAATAAATTTAACAGTTTATTTATAAATATAATTAACTAATATTTTAAAATAATTATTATATTAAAATTTTAATTTTAAATAACTTATATAAATTATAAAATTAAAACTTTTTTTATAGTTTAAATATAATATTAATTAGTTATATAAACCAGGTTTTAAATAATTATATAATTTATAAATAAAATAAAAATAAAATATTTATAAAGTGTACGTATTTTAAAGTTATATAAGCTTTATATAAATTAATATAATATAAAAATTAAATAATAATAACTTTTTTTTTAAATTAATATAATTAATCGTTAGATTATAAATAAATTAATATTTATATTATTAAATGTTAATATTAATACTATATTATTAATAATATTTTAAAAGTTTATATAATTTAAATTTATTTAAAAAGTATTAGTTTTATATTTAAATTATAATATATATTATTTTTAAAAACTTATTATAATAAAAAATAATTTAATATATTTATTTATAAAATATTTATATTATTAAATAATAGGAAAATAAAGTTACTAACTATATTAATAAACTTTAAATAAATTTAAATAATATAAAAATAAAAAATTATATTATAAATTTAATTTTTAATTTTTTATTATTAAAATTAACATATTAATTAAAAAAGTTAATACGTAGATATAATTTTAATAGTTTTTTAATCTTAAAAATATAATAGATTTATAATAAATAACTAGTGTAATATTTATTAAAGCTTATTAAAAATAAAAACCGTTTATATTTTAATAAATATATTAGTTTAAAAAATTATTTAAAATAATATAAAAAGGATAAAAAAAAACTAATATTAATATTTAATAAGTTTTTATATAACAGGATAATATAATACGTAGTTTAATTAAATAAAGTAAAAAAATAAATAAAAGTAAAATAAATATAATTATATAATTATTTATTAAATATTTTAAAAATAAAGAAATAAATTTAAAAAATATTAAAGATTTATATATTATTTTTTATAGTAATTATAAATTACTTATTCTTTAAGTATATATTTATAATATAAAGTTATTAAAATAATAAAAATAGTTATTTTAATTATTAATTATTTTTTATTTAAATAAATATTTATTTAGCTTATTAAATATTATTTTATTATTTAAAATATTAATATTTAAATATATATTTAAGTAAATAAATATTAAGTAAATAAATATTAAATAATAAAAATTATTATTTTTATTTATTAAAAGTTTTAATTTTATTAGTTTTTTAAAATTTATATAACTTTTTTTAGTTTATTATAATAAAAGTTTTTTTTAATAATATATTTAATATTATAATAAATAAAAATAATCTAGTTTTTATAAATTTTTTTAAAAATATATTATATATAAAGTTATAATTAAATTATTTATTTTAAATTATAAAAAAAAAATCTTATTTTAAATATATTTTAAATATTTTATAAATTAAACTATAAAAATATATATAATAATAATTTAATTGTTTTTATAGGTTTTTTTTTAATAAGCTTATATTTAATATATAAAGTTTAAAATGTTATTTAAGTTATTATTAGTTTATTTTTTATAACGATTTATATTAATTTTTTTAAAATTAAAATTTCTTAAATATTAATTATTATAATATTAATATATAAGTTTAAAGGTTTTTTATATTTATTAAAATTAAAGTTTTATTATAAAAACTTAGCTTTTATTATTTAAAAAGTTATAACTTTTAAAATAATAATATTAAATATTTATATTATTAAAAATATTAAAAATAAATATAATAAATTTTTTTATTTAATAAACTTTTTTATTTATTATTTTTATATATATAAAAACATTTATAGTTATTAAGTTTATTATTTTTTATATAATAATATTTTAGTTTTTTTTTTTATTTAAATGGTTTTATAATAATATTATTATTTTATAATATTAATATTTTTATTAATAAAATATTTTATAATAATATTTTATATAATATTTAATACTTTTTTTTATCTAGTATTTATTAAAATAAAAAATAAATTAAATATAAATAATATTTATTTATAATAATTATTTTATTTATATTTATAAATTTATATTTTAAGGTTTTAAATTTTTATAACTAGTTATTTTTAAATAAATTTTTAAAATTATAATAAAAACTTTAATTTATTTTAATTAATAAACTATATAAATTATAAAAAAAAACTAATTAATTTTTTAATATATAACTTTTAAATTTAATTATATATATATATAAAACTTATTATTTAAATAATAAAATTATAAATTAAAAAATTATTATATTATTTTAATATTAAAATTTTATATATAAATAAATTTAACTTATATTTTTTTTAATATTAATAAATTAAGTTTTTTATTTAAATTATAAAAATTATATATTTTTTATTTAAACTTTAAAAATAATAAATTTATAATTTTATTTAAATAATAAAAACTTAAAAAGTTTTAATATATAATAATTAAAATATTAAAATTAAAATAAATAAGGAAATTATTATTTAATATATAATAAACTATATTATTAAAACTATTAATTTAATTAAAAACTTTAAAAATTTTTAATATAATATTTTATATATTTTATAATATAAAAACCTTAATTTAATTATAATTTAAATATAATTTAATAATAATTTAATTATAATTTAATAATAACTTAATTATAATTTAATAATAATTTAATTATAACTTAATAATAATTTAATAATAATTTAATAATAATTTTATAATAATTTAAATATTATTATAAATATTTTATAAATATAATAAGCTTAATTTTAAATTTAAATATAATTATAATTAATTATTATAAGTTTTTTATAATTTAAATTAATAAAATATATTAATTTATTAAAAACCTAGTGTATTTATATAATATAAGAATTATATATATTATGGTTTTAGCTTATTTTGCAGGTTTAGCAAGTTTGGCGGATTTGGCGAACTTGGCACTTTTATCACTTTGGCGGTTTAGCGTAAATTTACAGCGGAGATCCGAGAGCCTTCGTATTGAGTCCAGAGTAAGCGGACCGTGTGACTGTGGCCTGCCCATTGCCGCGACTAACTCGTCGTAGTAACTTCTTCCAGAGTGTGCACCCAGTTCAAGTCAAGATTCTCACGCAAGAATTCTACGTCGTCCGCGGACCGGAGACTGTCAAAGCCTTCTTTAAGGGCTCTTGGGCGTGCACGTCAATTCTCGAATACGCTTTCGGCTTACCAGCCAAGGCACTGATCCTGTACGACAAGAAAGACTCCGGCGGTGGCCATGTACCTCATATCGTAAGCACGGTAGGGGCCCGTAACCGTATTGACTACCATGTGCATCAGTCTTTAAATAAATTTCTGGAAGAGTAAGGGCTGTTGCCATTTTGGAATAGGTTCGCAGACAATATCGCGCAGCAATTCCATGGTCTACATGACTGCGTAGGGCCCGACTGGGGTTATCATGCGGACTTGATGAAGGTCGTTGGAGATGAGGCCGCGGTCTCGATCTTTAATGCTCTCTGCGGCCCCTACCTCTTGGGCCTGAATCCGCACTTCCTTTAGGACTATTAGGACTTTGACCGCAACTTACAGATTTACCTTCAAGGTACGGCATTGGGAAGCATACGTCGGCATACTTCGCTGATCTAATTCATAGGGATCCCTTGGTTCCTCGCTCGAAGGGCTTCCGCGGCTCGGAAGAGGGTGTTGGACGCCGTGAAAATTTAGCAACAGCACGCGAGAGACCACTACGATGACTCAGCCGTCGGTGCCGACGGCGATGACCCATTCTGGGGGAGCAACTTCTTCCGGGATAGTCAAGAAATGTTTCTCGAAATGGACGGTTTCGACTACGCCGCTATCGCATCCTAGGATGTTGGAGCAATATGGGCGTAAGCTTGCACCTGCAGGTTAAAACTGCCCAGAGCTAATTTTTCGCACAGGGCAAGAAACTCCATCACTGCCGCATCATGGACCATCTTTGAGATATGTCGTGACCCGGAGCTGCTTGCTAGCGTGAGGGCCGAGGTTGACGCCTGTGCGCTCAAAGGTGCGGACGGCCGTACCCGGTTCGATATCGATCGCTTGCCAATCCTTCAAGCCGCCTATGCCGAGACCCTGCGCCTCAGAATGCACTTTTACATCATCAGGATGCCGGACAGGGTTGACATGAACATCCGCGATTGGATCATACCCAGACGGAATGTCATCGTCACGGCGACGACAGTGGCACACATGGATTCCAAAGCATGGAGCCGACTCGGAGAACGAGCACCTCGTTGACCAATTCTGGATTGGAAGATTCCTCAAATCCTCAAATATCCATCAAAAAGGTGGCCATGGTGATACACAACCGCACGATACTACTACTTCGTCCCCAACAATCTCGACGAAAGAACTCGAAGGATCTTGGATACCCTACGGCGGCGGGCCGCGACTTTACCCCGGCCGGCACTTTGCGAAACGCTAGGTACTACTAACGACCGCTTTGATGGTGAGCCTGTTTGACTGCGAGATACTAAAGGAGGGTAGGAACGTGCAGGAGGACTCGACAGTCACTGGTTTTGGGACTGGTGTATCTCATCCAGCTGGTAAGGTTCCGGCGAGGATACGACGGAGAGATAGGGGTAGCATGTAAACCATCGAATTTCTGCATCATTATCTCGTATCTCACTCGGAGTAACGGGGCCTCGCATAGGCTTACGATTTTGGTCTTTCCTTTTTTGAAGAAGAAGAATAAAAAAGATAATCTTTCTAGTCTTGCTTTATGCCATCCACCTCGTTAGTGGCGATGAGCAGTACTGAATCCATGCGGAGAAAGCGGACACAGACCCCGAACTAGCACTAGCATTGAGCAGTGTCAATGGAGCATTACTCCCTCATTTCCTGGAGCGTGGGGAAATGATCAGCCGCGCAATTGGAGGTAGTACTTGAAGACATCGTCTGTCTTTCAAGGAGGGGCAAGCAAATTGCTTTTTTCTGGTCTAGCTCCCAAGGCATATTGTTCTAGGCTGATGAAAGAGTGAAAGACATTAAAGGGCTAAACTTTCTGCCTTGAATGAATTATGATTTAAAATAGACAACCTATATATTCTTGACACTTCATATATACGCCTCTCTGCAGCTCCAGAACTAAGATGCCCTTTGTTGCCACATCCGACACCCCGGAGATATCGCTAAGGCAAATTGTTCGCTTAGGTTGACAACTAGATGTGCAACTTCTGAAGCCTATAAGTCAAACTAGGTAGGTAGGGACTGGTCTATTGGATAGGAATATTTAATATGTGAACTATATTAATAAAGGAGGAACAGCATGTTAGCCTTTTCGAAATTAATATAAATTAATATCCGCAAATTTATGTAGGTACAGTACCTACCCATAATAAGGCTTGACCTTTCAGCTCAATTGGTAATTTTTATTTGGGTAAGAGCATTTTCGTAACTAGAGACAAGGTTCTCAGAGTCTACAACTTAGGTCAATAGCAAATTTACATGTTCAAGTTCCTCTGAAACTATAGAAGATATCGTGACGTAAAGGGGGCTTTAAAAGGGGGTTGTGTAACCTTCGGGAGCTGCTGGTTATAAGGAGCTTGCGTAAGGTTAAGAACTTTCATGTTGCGACAACCCTATTGCTACGATGCACACGCATCTATTGCTTTGATGAGTTTCCTACTTCAAAGAAAGTACAGGCTCATATATGCGCCTCTTATCAAAGACTAGAAATCTCGTTTCGATTCCTCGGAAATAAAGAAAAAGGGGAACACCTTGTCGGTATCGGAGGAATTTCGGTGTGGGGAAAAGTCGGCGGCGAAGCTTCACGAACTGTCAAGCTGTACGACCTCTATGCTTTTCTGAACCAAAGACTTCACCTTCTTGCGTCACTAATAGATCACTTGATACTTGATAGTTCTGTCACATTTGACAAGAAAGTAAAAGTTGTTGCATTTGCCAAATCGAGCGAGAGTCATCGTGGCAAGATCGGAGATGCATCTTGTTTTGATGTTGTATAGATTGGAGATGGAGATGGATGGAGATAGATGGAGATCGACGGACGGGCGATATTATTGCCGAAGCCTATTGCCGCGGTTATTTCTCCAAGTTGCAACCACTTGCTTACGATATACCCTCCTCCATCTTTCTGAGGCGTCTGGGCGTAGGACCCAAGGGACCCTATCTACTGCAAAATGTCCCATTGTTCCATCGATTATGGACAAAACCCGGAAGAAATGACAGCTGCATTGCACAACATCCATGGATAATACGTTTTCGGGACGTCGGAACTTCTTTTGATTCGGTCATCTCGTTCCGATTGAATGGACAGCTGGCCACGGGACGGGACCTCACCGTCTCGCAAGATGCCATCATTGGGGCCTCTTTGTGAGAACTCTCCGGCTACTCCGAGGAAGCACACCGCATGGCCGTCCTGTATCTTGTTCCTGTGATCCATACTAGCGGGATCGAGCTGCGGTGCCGCATTTCGCGCGAGTCCCTGCATTTGCCTTAGCTCAGCGGCGGTGCTGATCCCTAGTTTGAGCTATCTTTCCTTTCGAGTCCGTACAATGACCGGGGCCTACTACAATCGAGGTCGCCAAGGGCACCTAGATGCCTCTACTTGAAGGTCTATGGAGTATACCCCACAACCCCACGAACTTCTCCAATTCCTGGGGCCGCTTTCTCTCTTTCTCCCTTTCACCCACGATTTTCCTCCGATGTAGAAGCTCCCGTCGTCGAGAAACCATGGACTTTGCGCCTGTCACGATGTCTTCGGCCAGTGCTGAGACTATGGAGCCCAAGCCAAAGTCGTCGGCTAAGATGCGCAAGAGAGCGCCCAAGGCCTGTCTGTCGTGTAGGAGCCGCAAAGTGAGATGCGACGTCTCTCAGCGCGGTAGGCCGTGTATGAACTGTTATCTCGACAACGAGACCTGCGTGGTGACCGGGCGAGCGTCCAGGTTGTGAGTCTCCCACCACCCCTTAGATTTTAACATCTACTCTTTCGCACTCACACTAAAGTCTAGTAGAAGAGGCCAGCGCGAGAACGATAATACACAGGCATCATTTCCCCCTTACGCGGAGGACGAATGTAGCCATGGCCGAACCTCGGAGGATGTGGTGAATTCGCGAAACAATGGAGAGGTGCCCTCGCTTAGAGCTGAAAGCGAGTGTAACGCCGCCTCACAAGACATGCCTAACCGCCCCGAAAACCAGACAAGTCCGGAGGTCGAGATAGGATGGACTGGATTGCCTCAGCAGCATGTAGCAAACGAATTGAACGACCAACTTGGTAGCAATAGAATTGCTAGTCCTACTCCAACAGCCCAAGGTGAGTGTTTTTTTTTTTTTTTTTTTTCATTCGTAGAAAGGAGTTGACTAGATTTAACCGAAAATTTAGAAACGACGACATTACCGTTGAACACATTTAATTCCTTCGTGTCGCCCGAGATACCTCTCTGGGTAGGAGACCAACGCATTGCGATCAATGCGGATATCACATATTCTTACTACCCATTCCTCCGCATCAGCAATATTCACAACATCATGCCCCAAGACGTCAACTATCTAGAGTCGCAAGGCTGTCTTCGAATTCCGACCAGAGCGATTCTAGACGAATTCGTGCAGCAGTACTTCCTGCATATTCATCCAATCATGCCCGTGGTTAACGAAGGTGACTTTTGGGATATGTATTGTGGCGAAACGCCCGAGGGGTCAACCGACAAGATATCTCTGGTCTTTTTCCAGGCGCTCCTATTCTCGTCTTGCAATGTGAGTCAGGCGACACCAGATAATGACTAGAAACGACTGACCGAGTCTTCCAGTTTGTTTCGAAAAGCAGTATCAAGGCCTTGGGGTTTCCCAGCATTCGTGCCGCCAGGGCAACTTTCTACAGACGTACGAAGGTAAGGGTAACGCCACCCCCACAATTTGGCGTTTTACTCACAGGGGGTCAGCTATTATTCGATTTCGATACCGAGACATCTTTAATAGACCTGGCGCAAACCGCCCTGCTTCTTTCTTTCTGGGCCACAAACTGGTCGCTGGCTTCTAAGAAGCTGAACAGCTCGTGGCTCGGCATTGCGATACAGAACGCGAAGAGCTCCGACGCCCACCTCTACGCGATCAAGCCGACTTTCTCGGCGGCTACTGACCCAGTGCAGCATAAGAAACAGAACGTATTAAAGCGGTTATGGTGGTGCTGCATTATCCGTGACCGCATCTTAGCCCTCGGCGTGCGGCGGAGTCTCCAGATATCACGGTCGCATTTCGATCTCGAAGCGAACACCGGCCTTGGATACACCGATCTAGCTGACGAGATTGACCGGTCGAAAGTATACAACGCGGAAACTAAGCGATGTCTCATTGAGATATTTGTCCAACTCGGGGAGCTCTGTTCGGCCTTGACTGATCTCGTCACCCTAGTATTCCCCCTGGACGACGTTCCCGGCTGGGATAGACAGCTGGGCTCAGAAGGGCCCACCAAACTGAAAGAATGCAAAGCGGCTTTGAGAAGTTGGTACAAGGGAGCAGCACTCCGATTCCCGATGTTCGGCGGCGGGAGCACACCGAGGATGACCACCGCGAACAGCAAGCAATTCCAACACGACTCGGTGATTTTATACACCAACTTGATGTACATGCACTACCAGTAGGTTTCATTCCGAATGGCGACTCATGTGAATATGATCGCTTACGCTTTGCCGCAGTTCTGCCAGAGCAGCCCTTTGCCATCATGAAGTTTTACAGCTGGCTGTAGCCTGCACCTCACCAAATTTAAGCAGCAGCCTTCGCGAGTTCTCCAACATTTACGAAAACAGACACGAGCTTCAGGACGCAGCATGCAGCGTAACCGAATGTCTCAAAGAGCTTATCCAACTACGCCTTGCTCGATGGCTACCAATTAGCGCGTGAGTTTCAAGAGCAGTTTCTTGCTACTCATGAAGCTGGCTAACTTGTTCTAGTGTTGCGTGCACCGCGTTGCCTCTTGTCCTCCACATCATCGATGTCAAACTATCATCTCAAAACAAGAATAAGAACGGCCCAGCAGGCGCGGATCCTCATCTGGCGGCCAAGCAGCACCGCCTCAACATCCTTATCGAAGCTATGAAAACGTACCAGCCGCAATATGACGGCGTCGACTACATCAGCGAGACCATCCGGCACATTATCAACTTAGCCCAGCTAGACGCCCCGGCCAGTTCCGGCATCGGATTCTCAAGCCTCTGCAATGACGGCAAGCATCCATCCATATCGGACTGGACCGACATACTCGCCTCCCAACCGGGCTACTACTTGCGTCTCGCTATGACCATGGACCTATGTTTCAGTAAAGGGCGCCTCGTCGAAGAATCGGACTTTCCAGCGAACCTGCGAGGGCTGTTCGCCGCCGACTTCAGCTCGATCAGGGCCCTCGTCGCAGGCGGAAAAGCAGTTACCGCTCCGGAGCCCCCGCAGGCGCCGGCGACAACGTATTTTGTGCCGAACCCGACCATCAACATAACACCCGGCACCGTGCACTCGCTATCCTCGGACGAGGAGTCGAACTCGCCCAACTCTTTCGACGGCAACGCAAGCGGGTCCTCCTCCGATCCGCACCTGGACGGGTCCAACGCCGCCGGCATGAGCCATGCCGGCGACATCGACATGTCGGGCGTGTTCGGCAACAGCACGCTCAGCCTGGACCACCTGACGAGCGAGGTCCTCGCCGCGTACGGGCTGGCCTCGGACCCGAGCGCGGACCAGGCCATGTACGAGGGCCAGGGCGCGGGCGGCGGCGGCGGCGGCGGCTGCGTCGGCGTCGGCGGGCTGGGGGAGGACGACTGGATCGAGAGGGCGTGGAGCGACGAGGAGATGAAGGACGCGGTGCACAACATGCACGGCCAGGGCGGGGCGGACAAGGAGACGGCGAGGGCCCTGCTCGACGCCTTACGGGACGACGCCGTTAGCTGCGGCGTGTGATGATATAAACTTTGTGTATATTCGTTGGTATACCTAAACGCATGAAGAGTCGGGGGGGGAGGGGGGTTTGCATGGACAAGGCGTTTCGGGGTTTCAAAACCGGCCGGTGGAGGTTTTGTGTGTTAAAGACGTTACGATTATATATTTCTTAATGGTGGAATGGGAGGTTACCGTTACTTGGATGCATTGTTCCATATTACTTTCGCGTTCTTAATATTGGAACCGTTTACACACTCACATGCGTTCGGCATTGCTGGAAGGAGGGGACATAGCTGATCCTCTAGGTCGTGAAGTTGAGGCTCGCGCATAGAGGTGGAGTATAAGTTGAGGGAATGAGAACAATTTACTCGCCCAAGTATGTCAGTAGTTTAGCCCAAATAATGGTCGATGCGAAAACGTTTCTTTTTTGGCGACCTTGAAACCCCTGTGGCGAAGAAACGGGCGACATCTCTCATACTTTGTATGCAGCCTACCTAGCCTTATGCTTAGTATTAGAAGAGACAAGTCGCTCCATTTGCCTTCAATGATAACAGATAAGTGAGTGAAATGTCAGGGGTTTATCCTTTCTGCTCGTCCCCCCTTAAGCAGAAGCCAGCTGTAGGTCAGGATATGAGAAATTCTGACCAACTCCCTTGCAACGAGAGACTAATATAGGTCACTAATTAGACTGCAGTAGGAAGAAGGCAAAGCGGCGATGACTCGGTCGAGGCCTATTTAACACAAAGCTATCTAAATGAGAATAGTAGAGAATTTCTGGTGCCGAACGTTGCTAAAGTCATCCACCCCTTTTCCGTCCCGTCTTTCCCCCTTTTTGATCCTATTTGCTTACGTAAACATATCGTTGATGTGAATATGCCTGCTAGTGTGAGCTGGCATGCATCATAGACCCCCTCACGGCGAAAATGGCATTATGGAGACACTAGCTGCCATAGGTCTTCTTGCTATTGTTTTCTTCTCATTTTCCAGTTGGATAGACTTCCGTCTTGATTTTTTGGCCGGAAGGATCCTAAGCTGGATATTGTATTCTTGGGACAAACCGACACTGCAGTCTTGGCAGTATGCATCTTCGCGATCTTGTGTTCGCGCTCGGCGCAACGTGTGTTGGAGCATGGGAGTTTCCTCAAAAGCACATATTCGCGCCAGGCCAGAAGTTATTTCCAGGCGTTGACGATAACGTTGATATCGTAACGGGAAGCCAATTCAACGGCTTGGCAACATACGCAAATTTGCCGTATGTTAATTGCCTATCAGACGACGAGGTCAAAGACAAGAAATACGACATCGCCATCCTGGGTGCACCTTTTGATACTGTTGGTTTACTCTAACTATTTCGCACCGCAGAATGGCTGATGTTGGTTGGGTAGGGCGTCACGGCTAGACCCGGTGCTCGGTACGGTCCGAGGGGAATAAGAATCGGAAGTGAGAGGAAGGCGGAAGACTTCGCTTGGAGTGTATATACCGGTAAATTCATCTTGCAGTATTGGAAGAATGGTAGTTTCTAATGTGATTATAGGTAGAAACCCTCTTCAATCATGGGCGACTATCGTGGACTGCGGCGACGTGCCGTTAACGTGGCTGGATAATAACGTTGCTCTGGCACAGCTTGACAAGGCTCATACGGTAAAGATGAACCACGTTCTCAAATCCCAGGTGAATAGCAATAAGACGCTCATGATATGACGCCGCAGGTCGTTTCGGGAAGAAAAGCTTCCAACGAAAGTTACTCCGCGCGCCCGAGAATAATAACCCTCGGCGGAGACCACACCACGACGCTTTCGGCACTGAGATCGACTTACAAGCATTGGGGCCAAGTTTCTGTGATCCATTTCGATAGCCATATAGGTGACTACTCCTTGCAGAGCCGAGTAAGCCTAAGCTAACCTGACGAAAGACACCTGGGATCCTGCGGTGCTAGGTGAGTTACTTGTAGCTCCCGCATACAGACGTGACTGACAACATGAATTTTCAGGGGGTGGGATTTCGGATTATGCGTAAGTCGTCAACGAAGTCATAAGCTCTGCTAGGCAATTCTAACTCGAAAACTGATACATTCATCTCACCAGGGGTCTGAATCATGGGACTTTCCTTCACATCGCGCACGAGGAGGTAAGCCGCAACCTATGTTCTCAGTGTGCAAATAGCGCCAAAGTCGCTGACAGGAAGAACCAGGGGCTCATTCGCAACACCTCCGTCCACGCCGGTATACGCGCCCCGCTCTTCCGCCGAAAAGGCGACATGAGAAACGACGTTCGCTGCGGCTTCTCGGCCGTGAAGGCCCGGGACCTGGACAAGATCGGCACCGCAGGCGTGATCTCGCAGATCAAGGAGCGGGTGGGAGACTCCAAAGTCTACATCAGCGTGGACATTGATGTTCTCGATCCGGCATTTGCGCCCGGTAAGCGACCGGTTACCTACCTAGAGAGACGTGGGATGCCGATACTGACAATCAACGCCAGCGACGGGAACGCCCGAACCGGGAGGCTGGTCGTCGAGGGAGCTTCTCACGATTCTCGACGGGCTAAACGGCTTAGACATCGTCGGCGGCGACGTCGTGGAGGTATCGCCGATCTACGACACGGCGGGTCTGACAACGGCGCTTGCGGCCGCTGAAGTTGTCTTCTCGCTGATCGAGCTGATGGTCGAGAATCCAGTAAGCAACTAGCCGCTAGCCTATGCATTGTTATAGTCCGTATAAGTTCGTGTACTGCGTAGATTGGAAAACGAGATTAGATTGGAAACCACCGCGGCATATCTACATGGATGCTTTAGTTGAGAAATCAGATAAGTGTGCTATGGTCTAAGAGGAAGAGGGTCCCAGTAGAAAACGACTCGAAACAATCCGGCCTGTACACCATTATGACAGCCCAGCTAATGCACCCACCACCCGATGAGAATGCGCAGGAATGTAGGTGACCACTGCTCTTATGTACACGGAAACCCGCGCGATCCTTACACGCGATCCAACTTGCGTCGAATGTTTCGCGTCCGCTTCATCAGCTTCTTGTACTTCTTCTTCTTCATCTTCAGCTTCCTTTGCCTGCGCACGCTGATGGCGAGCATGCCGGGGCTCCGACCGCGCACTTCCTCGCGCAGTCGTATTTGGCGCATGGCCATGCGCTCGAGGAACGTGCGCGGGGCGGGCGCTTCCTCGACTACTTGGGGGCTGTGCGCAACGATTCGAACCTGGCCGTTCTCGTCCGTCGTCTCCTCCAGCGTGAACATGGCCTTGTAGACGCGGTGGTGCGGCAATTCCTCCGTCGCCTCCTCGGCTCCGGTCTCGGCCGCGACGACGGCATTCTCGGGTTGGGGCAGCGGCGGCGGCCGGAAGGGCAAGAACTGGCCAGACATGGCGTTGAGCTGGACGTAGACGCTCGATTCGGTGCCGTCGGGGTGCTTGACGTCGATCTTATGCATAGGCTCGCCGTTGGCATCCGTGATGGTCTCGCCACTCTGTTGGGCCTCGAGGCTCATGTTTTGCATAGGCTCCTCGAGCTCGTCGACGGTCCGAGAAATCGTGGACATGACGTCGGTGTATTTGCTGCTCTTCGCGCGAGATGCAAATATTTGCGCAAACGCGTCTTCGGTGATCGTCTTCGGGAAGCTGTGGGTTACAGACATCGGCCGATGTAGGGAGAAGAAAGTCGATAAGGCCAAAGCTATTGCAAAATGTTAATATCGAGAATAGAGCTCTCAACGGTAGTTACTTCATAGAAAACCTACCTTCCTGAGGCACATTCTGCGTGCTAGGGACGCTTGGCAGCCTTTGTTGAATGTCCATCCATTCTTTAACCTTTCGCCTTCGCTTCTCTCCGCTTTGTTTTGACTGGGACGGCGTTGTTGTCACCTGACCATCGGGTATTCCCTTAGGAGAGTCATTCGGGCTCGAAGGTTTCGAGGAGGAGTAGCGCCTCCGCTGCTGGCTTCTGGACTTGCAACAGAGGGAGAGGGCGGCTGGCGCTCGAGTGCTCGTGGGCGCGAAGTTGGATAGGAGTGGCGACTGAGGTGCGGCAGAAACAACCCGCCGCACCGAAGAGGGCAGCATCATACCCAGGGGAGCAGGTGTGAGGAGGTGAGGGCGATTAGGTATCGCGGGGCGGGACGATGGGGGTGATGTTGACGTGGGTTAAAAAGAAGTTGAAGAGAGGCTCGGAGGATTAACATGCGATATGGCAAACTTGGTGCTGGGTGGAAACTGCAGGTGGCTGTTCTCGGAACGCAGCCGCAAGGCTCCGAGAAAATCCCTAGCGCTAATAGGCGGGTCACTTGGCAGGTTATTTGGATCCCGTGGCTGTAGTCTCAGTGGCTAAATAGGATGATGTAAGCAGTTTGGAACCGATAAATGCATAAGAATCTTTTTAAGGGGATATAGCTTAGCTGACTATTGACCCGCTTTGGACCTGATTATTAACCTGTTTACCTGAGTTTATAAAGGTTATTATGTTGTGTTTTTTTTCTATGGAAGCTCGCCGCTTAAATAAGAAAGTAAAACCTTAATTATATATTAGTTTATATATATTTTATAAAAAAAAAATAAAAACTAATTAAAAAGAAAGTTTAAAATAATATAAAATTGGTTTTTAATTTAATAAATTAATTTCTTTTCTTAATTTATAATATAAGAAAAAAATCTTATAATAATTTTAAAAAGTTTTTATATTTTTTTTATTATAACTTTTTTAAATATTTATATTTATAAATATATTTATATTTAATTAATTAAAAATATATTTATTTTTTTATATAATATATAAAGTTTATTTTTTTTTTATTAAAATATTTAATTTACTTTTTAATTTTTTATATTATAACTATATATATTTTAATTTAATTTTTTTTTTTAAAATATATATATATTTATAATAAGGTTTTTAATTATAAAATATTATATATATATTTAGTAACTTTAAGTTATATTTAAAATTAATAGTTAATAATATTTTTAAAATTTATAATTATTTTTTAGGAATATTTTTTTTATATATATAAAAACTTTTTTAATTTTTTTTATTATTATTATATAAAGTTTTAATTTTATTATTTTTATTTTATATAAAAATATATTTATTTTATATAAAAGATTTTATAATAATAATTTATAAGTTTTTTTAACTAATTTATTTTTTATTAATATTATTTTTAATGGTTTTATTATTTAAATATTAATAATATATTTAAATAGTTATTATATTAATATTTTAAAACATTATTTTTAATATTAATAACTTATTTTTATTTAATATATAAAATTATAATAACGGTTAATTATATTTTATATTAGTTTTTAATAATAAAATAACTATAAAATAACTTCTTTTTATATTATATTTTAATAACTTAATTATTATTAAATTATTTTTTATTAAAATATTATTTATTAATTTTATTCCTTATATTTTAATAGTTTTTAAATTAATAATAATAATGTTTATTTTTTCCAAGTTAATTTTTTTTACACCGATATTTATAATTAGAATTTTTATTAATTTAACTTTTATATATTTTATATATTTTTTAATATTTATTAACTTAATTTCCTTTATTTTTAATTTTATAAAATTAATCTTTTTTAATTTAATTTTTATATATTTATTTTATTAAAACTTAATTTTAATAAATAATAAATTTTATATTTAATTCTTTTTTTATTTAATTTTTTTTAAATAAATACTTACTAATTTAACTTTTATTAAATTTTTATTAATAAAAAAAAATTTAATTAAGTTTTTTTTAAATAAAATAATAACCTTAAACTTATTTAATTTTAATTTATTTATTTAAAACCACTAATTATTAATTTCTTTTTTTAAAAATAATTTTAACTTTATTTTTTTTTTTTTACTATATAGTTTTTTATAAACGCTTTTAATGTTTATACTAATAATTTTTTTATTTAATCTTATATTTTATTTTTTTTTTTTAAGTTTTTAATAGATTTTATAATTTAAACAAATTCTTATTTTATTTTAATTTTTAATATAAAAAATAAATGTTTTTAATTACTTTAAAAACAACTTAATATTTAAATATTTAAAAAAATAATTAATTTATTATAAAATAGTTTTATTTTTTTCTTAATAAATAATAATATTTTTCTTTAAACTTGTTTTTTACTTTTTATTAATTCGGTATATATAATAAGATTTAATTATATATTATAAAATATATTTTATAAAAAAGATTTTTTTAGCGAATATATTTTTTTATATATCTTTTAAAATATATATAAATAAATTATTAAAGTTTTTTTTTTTTTTTACTTTTAGTTTATAAATTAAATAAATAATTTTAACTTTTATTATAAATCTCTTTTTATTATTTACGATTTTTTTTATATATTAAATAAATATAATAATAAATAAAAAACTTTAATTATTATAAATAAGATATAAATTCGCTAGGTTTTTATAATTTATTATATAATAAAAACTATATTAAAAAAAAAAAATTAATAATATTATTTAAATCTTTAAAAATTATAATAAATATATTAATAAATTTAGAAAAATAAAAATAATATTTAAAATATTAATAGTTAACTAGGATTTTAATTTAAATAAGGATTATTAATAAAAAAAAAAATACGATTCTTATTAAAAACAGTTTTTTTTTTACTATAAATATAAAAAATATAAAATATCTTATTTTAAAGTTATTAATTTTTTAATCCTTTTTTTATATTTTTATTAAAAAGTTTTTTCTTATTATAAAATCGGCCGTGTTTATTTTAATTTTATATTAATTTTATTGGTTTTAATTATTTAATTTATTTTCGTTATTTTTTTATAAGGTTTTATTCTAAGTAATTTTTTATAAAAATTAGGTCTTTTTTTAAGTTAATTTAATTTAAATAAAAAAAAAGAAGTTTAAAATATTATATATATAAATACCTTATTAATTAATATAAAATTTTATTAATAGCTTATTATAAATATTATAACTAAATTAAAAATAATATCTATAAATAAATAAATAAACTAATAATATAAATAAATATATATTATTTTATATTAATTTAAATTATAATATTAATATTTAATATAAAAATTATAAAATTTATTAAATTTAACTTTAAGATATTATAAAAAATGATATTATTTAAAGCTAATAAATTAGTTTTATTTATTATATAAAAACCATAAAATAAAATATTATAAAAAGTTATAAAATAAGTTATAGTTATTATATATAAAATATAAAAAAAAATAATATTATTAACGGTTATAATAACTATTAATTTTATTATATAAAGTTTATAAAAAATAATTTTATTAGGTATTATAAGGTTATTTATTATTATTATAAAAAAAAAAAAAAATAATATAATTATAAAATTTATTAAATTAATAATAAAAAAGGTATAAAATAGTTTAATATTTTAAAAAGCTATAAAAATAGTTATATTAATTATAAAAAAGATATATAGAAAAATAATTATAATATATATTAAATTTAAGCCGGTAAAATTATAATATTAAATATTATTTAAATAAATTATACTTTTAAAACTTATAAAAATTAATATAATTTTTATAGTTTTAATACTGGTAATATAAGTTACTTTTTAAACGTTTTATTTAACTTTTTTTTATATTATTTATTAAAACGTTTTAAAAATTAATAGAATTTATTTCTTTTATTTTAAACGTAAATATTATTAAAAGTTTTTTTAAAAATAATATATTAGTTAAGGTTAATTATATATAAATATTTAGTTTTTTTTATATAAAACTTTTTAGTTTATTAATTTAATTAAATAAATATAAATATTATATATTTCTAATTAATTATAAAATTAAATATATTATAATATTAAAAAAACGCTACGGTATTTACTAATATAAATACTATAAAGTTATTTAAATATTAATTTGTTTTTATAAATATATTTTTTATATTAAATTTATATTTTATAATTAAATAAAAAGTTATTATTTTTTTAGAAATTTAAAGTGTTTTAAGTTATATATTTAATTTATTATTAATTATTTTTATAAGTTACTTTTATTATAATATAAGTTTTTTTAATATTTTTATAAAAAATTAGTTTAGTTTTTAATTATATATTATTTTTATAATATATTTAAATATAGTATTTAATTTAAAGATAAATAATATATATATAAAATTATTAAAAAGTTTTTTATTAAATAGTAAGTTTTTATTTATATATTTTTATAATAAGTTATTATTAAATGGAATAATATAATTTTAAATAATGTTTTTTAAAAAATTATTGGTTTTTATTTACGTTTAAAATATATTTTAATTATAATATAATTATAAATTTTTAAAGGTAAAATTACTGTTATTATAATATATTATAAACGGAGATATTTAATTAATTAGCTTTTTAGTTTATTTTAACGTTAATATGTTTTAAATTTAAAAATTATATATATATTTAATTTTAATAATACGTAAAAAGTTTTAATAAATTAGGTTTTTATTATTTTTATTATTAACGGTTATTTTATAAACACTTTTATAATTTTATTTAATAATAACGTTATTATAAATATTTATTTTGTTTTTAAATATAAAAATAATAAATTTTATATATTTTAAAAATCTATATTTAAATATAAAGGAAAAGTTAAAATATTTATACTTTAAAATTAACTTATTTAGATTAATAATGGTTTATAAATCGAGATATTAAAACTATTATATTAAATATTTAAAAGTATTTATTAGAATTTACAGCGAACTTAATAATAAAAGCTGTTAATTAAATAAAAATAAAACTTATAATATAAGTTATAATAAAAAAAAAATAAATATTATAATATCGGTTATTATAAAAACTATCGCGAAATATTTAATAAAAACTATTTTAAAAATTATATTTTTAATTATTATAAATAAAATAATAAGGTTATTATTTTTTAGCGCCGGGAAAATATTAGCTTAAATTATTTAAAACTATTAAATTACTTTTTCTTAAAAAAATAAGTTTTTTTAAACGAATCCTTATTTTATTATTATTTAGCTTAATAATATAATATATTATTTTAATAAACTAAATAAAAATATTTTTAATTATTAATATAAAAAAATTAAAAGAAATTATTAACAGCTTTTTAAAATAAGTAAAAAATGTTTATTTTATATAACTATATAAATAAAAATATTTAAATAAATAAAGTAAAAAATATTTTTTATAAATTAAAATATATAATATTTTTTAATAGTTATTATTAGTAAAAAACATATTATTTTAAAAATTAATATAAAAATATATTTATTTAAAAAACCTATATAAAGTTAAAATATATATAACTTTATATATATTAAAAATTAAATATTAATATTATAAAAATTAATATAACTTATAAAATATATTATTATATTATTTTATTATATTAGTTTTAAATTAATATAACACCTAAAAGTAAAGTTATTAACTATTTATAAACGTAACTTATTATTTTATATAATATAAATGTAATTAATATTTTTTTTTAGCTTTTAATATAGTTTAAAAAAATTAATATAACTTATTTAATACGTATATATATATATATTTAATAGTATAAATAGTTTAATTTAAATAAATAAATAATAATAAAGTTATTATAAGTTATTTATATATATAAATAACGTTAAATTATATGTTTAATAATTAAAATAACATATAATAATTTAATATAAAATATACCTTAAAATATATAGTTTATTTTTTTTTTTAAAAAAAAATAATAAACTTTTTATTAATATATAAATTAATTGTTTATAATTAAATATTAATGTAACTAATTAAATAATATATAACTTATAAAAAAATATAGGATATAGTTTATATTATTTATATATATATCTTTTTTTTTTTTTATTTAAAATATAATGTTATAATTAATTTGTTAGATTTTTTTTTTTATTATAAACCGTAAAAAAATAAACACCAAAGTAATTAATTTAAACCTTTTTTTATTATCAGTTAATAAAATAATTATATATTAAAATCTAAATAATAAAAATTATATTAATATAATTAAAGAATTTTTTAATGTTATATATTTAAATTTATAGCTGTTTATATACTAAGAGTTAATATTATAAACAATATATAAATAATTATAACTTATAATAAAAATATATAATTAAACTTATAATATTAAAATAGAATATTAATATATTAAACAGTGTATATATTAATTATTATTATAATAGTAATAGTTTTTAATATGGTTTTATAGGTTAATATTATTATAATAAAATATTAATTAAATTTTATTTATTAGTATATAATAGTATTTATTTTAATATTAACTTTAATTTTAATTTTAACTTTAATTATAACTTTAACTTTAACTTTAAAATTGATTTTAATATTAATTATAATATATATAAAAAAATTAACTGGTTTTATTTTTCAAGTAAAACTTAAAATAAGGGATTATATAAAAATATATAAATATATATTAACTATATAATATATTATTATTTATATTAATTTAAAAAGAAAATTAATAGTTTTATATATTTTAAAAAAAACTAAAAAAAATAATTTAACCTATTTAACGTTTATAATAAAAGCTTAAAATAAAAATATATTTAACTATAAATAAAATATATTAATAATAAAAATTATAAACTATATATATTTTTAAATAAAATAAAATAAAAACCCGTTAAGTATAAAAAAACCAATGTTTTTTTATTTAAATATATAGTTATTATATTTTAGTTTTACTTTTTTTTATAAAGTTACTTATTTAAAATATTATAAAAAAATATATAATATTTATTTTAAACTTACCTTTTAAAGTTTTACCTTTAAATAAACTTTAACTGTAAAAAAAATTCGTATTATAACTTTTATATTAATTATATTTTTATAATTTATTTAACTAATTATAAATAATATATATTATATTAATTTTAAAAGTAATATAATTAATATTTATATTAATAAAAAGCTTTAATTTATATAAAACCGATTATTTTAATTATAAGTTTATTTAAATAATATTTAAATAAATGTTTATAAATAAAAATATTAATTTTATATATTATACGTTTTAATATTAATATTTACTTATATATTATATAAATAATATAAAAGTTTAATTATTTAATATTTACTTTTTATTATAATTATTTTTTTATTAATAATTAATTATTTTAGTTTTTTACTTTAAGTTTTTTTTTTTTTTATATTTAAATATAATCGTGCTTTTAATTATTTATGTTTTTCCAAGTTACTAATAATTTTTATATAAATTTTACTATTTAGTTATATTATTAATTTTTTATATTATTTTATTTTTATTAAATTTTATAATATATATTAACTAGTTTTAACCCTTATAAATTATTTTAAAATATTTTAATAATGTTTTAATATCTTTTAAATATATTTTTTATTAATAATATAAAAATTAACTAGTGTTTTTTTTATTATTTTATATATTACTTTTAAAAATAAACTATTATATATAGTTTTTTAAAAGCTTAAAAATTTTTATAGTAAATTTTTTATTATATTTTTAATTATTAGTAAAATATATAATTCGTTTTATTTAAAATTATATTTTTAATTTAAAATATAATTATTAATAGTTTTTATAATATATTTAAACTTTAGTATTTAAAAAAATATAAATATATATTTTATTTTTATTATAATTATAAAAATAACTTTTTTTATTTATTATAAAGTTTTTTTAAATTATAATTTCTTTAAAATAAGTAAAGTTTTTATCTTATAATTAATTATATAATCCGGTAAATAAAATTAATTTTATTTTTATAAAAATATAAAAAATAATTAATTTAATTTTTATTAAAAAATTATAAAGTTTAAAATTCCACGGCCACCCTGAAAAAAAAAGCCACGTATCCAAGCTACGGCTTTTCGTAAACTCCAAGGAGCTTGGATACGTGGCTTTTTTTTTTAAGGTTTATTTCACCGGCCGTGGAATTTTTTTACAAAATATAATAACATATAAAAGTTAATTAAATTTAGGTTGTTAATATTTATTTAAAAAAACAACTTATAAATTATAAAAAAAATACTTTTATATAAGCTTAAACCTAAGGTTTTTATAAAAGTTATATAAATTATAAAAAATATAAAAATAATTATATATAAATAAATTAATTTATTATTATATTATTAAAAATTTAACTAATTAAATTATAAATTTAATCTTTAAATTACTTTATATTTAAACCGAATTAAAGTTTTATTTATATAAAACTTATATAACCTTTTTAAAAAAATCATTAAGTTTAAATTTAATAAGGTAATTATTAAGTTATTATTATATATTAAATACGTTTTTTTATTTAAAATCCTTATTTAATTTAAATTTAAATAACTTATTAATTTTATATTATTAAACCTTATATTAATTAATAATTAATATTATTAAAATCTTTTTAATTACACGAAACTTTTAATTTAAATTACATTTTTTTATATATACTTTTAAATTAATAATTAAAAAATTAAAGTTAAAAATAAAAGCCTAAGTAACTAATAATAAGTAATAAAACTTATTAAAATAAATATATTTAATTAAAAAGCCAAATAAATTTAACCAATTAAATAAATATAATAAAAACCTTAATTTCTTATTATTTAATCCGGATATAATATAAAATTAATATAATATAAAAATATATAATAAAAAATTCGCTAGGAATTTCCTATAATAATTTTTTTAAAACTTATAATAATAATATCCTTCGGATAAAATTAAATAAAATTAGTTTAAAAAAAATTAATTTATTTTTTATTAATAAACTATATAATTTATTAAACGAAACTAATTTTTTTTTTATAAAAATATTTAAAAAAATCGATTCGGTTTTTATTAAAAAATTATATAATTTAATAAATAAAATTAATTTACTTTTTATAAAAAAATCTTAGTTTAATAAATTAATTAAAATATTTTAATTTCTAAAGTTAAAAAAGCCACTTAAAATATAAGTAATTTATTATATAAAATAAAAGTTTTATATTAAATATTAATTAATATTAATAAGTGTAAATTATATTATAATAATTAATATTAATTTAATTAACTAAATTAATAACTTTATTTTTAAATATATTTAATTATAATGTTTTTTTATAAATAATTTTTTAAACTAGTTTTATATTAATAAATTTTTTATTTAAATAACCGTTTTTATTTTTTATATAAATAAATAAAAAAGAATTAAACTAAGATATAAATTTTATATATTTATTAATTAATTTAAAAAACAATATATAATTTAATTTATTATTTAATAATATAATTAATAATTTAATTATTAAAAAAACGGTTTTTTATTAATAATATATAAAGTTAATAACTAAAAAAAATTTTTATATTAATAAGTTAAAAAGAAATAATATTTATTTTATTAATAAATGTTTTAATATTAATATTAAAAAAGCTTTAATTATAATTTTTATTATTATTAATATTATTAAAAAGTAAATAAACTACCCATTTTTTAAAAAAAAAAAACTTATTAAAATTAAAACTATTAAATTTAAAGATATAAAAAATATATATTATTAGGTTTTATTTTTAAAGTATTTTAAGTTTATTAATAAAAAAAGGTTTTATAATAATATAAAATAATTAAATTTAAAAAATAATAAAATAATAAAATTATAAAAAAATAATAATGAAAAATTTAAAAAACTTAATAATAAAAAGATTAAAAAGTTCCTTATTTATAATAATATAAAGTTAAAAGTAAAGCCGGAACCATATAAAAATAAAAAGGTAAATATAAAAAAAATAATTTAAAAGTTTTTTATAAAATTTATATTTAAAAAAAAAAATTTTTAATTAATAATAAGTTATATTTAAAATATAATTATAAAGCTTAATAATATTTTTATTTTTAGTAACGCTGTTTTTAAATTAAAGTTATTAAAATAAATTAAAATTAAAAAAATTTTTATTTTAGTATTTAATATTTTTTATAGTATTTTTTAAGGTATATTTTTTAATATTATTAATTATAAAAAATATTAAAAAAAAAAAGCTAATAATTAAGTTATATATTTTATTATAACTTTAAAATATAAAAACGGTAATAATAAACTTATTTATTTTTTTTAAATAATAAAAAACCAATTTATTATATTTTTAATAATATACTTAAATTTAGTAAAAAAATTAAATAATTAATTTAATACGTTTTTAGGTTTTAAGGTTAAATTTAACATTATTATATTTAGTTTTATTATAAATAATATAAATATATAACTTTTTATATTATAATAAAAAAAAAATAATAAAATCTTAAGTTTTTATATTTATTACATTAAAATATTTTATTTAATAAATCTAAAATAATATTTAAAACTACGTATATATATTTTAAATATCTTTTAATAAATTAAATAAAAAAAAACTATATTAAAAAAAATTACTTTTATTATTATTTAATTTAATAATATAACTTTTAGTTTAGTTTTTTTTAAAAGTTTAATGTTACTTTTATAAATATTTAATTATTAAATAATTAATTATAGATTTTTATAAAAAACCTTAATATTAAATACCACCGGTTCGTTATTTTATAATTAGGTTTTTAAAAATAAAAAATCCAAGGCGGTTATAGTTTTAATATTTTAATTCTTACATTTAAATATATAATTTAATTTATTATTTTATAAAATTAATAAATTAATAAGTTAGGTTTTTATTTTAATTTAAATTTTTATAAATATAATATTATAATTATTAATATTTTTAATAGTTAAAAATAAATTAAATTATTAGTTATTTTTTTAATAACTATTTTTATTTTTTATTAATAAAAGTTTAATATTTTAAATAAAAAAAAAATATAACGTTTTAAAATAAATTAAAACGTTTATAAAACCTAAGTTATATAATATTAAAATTTTTTTAAAAAAGTAAAATCTTTTTATATATTAAATATTATAATAATATTATAAATTTTTATTATTAAGTTTTTATAGTTACTTTTTTATATAACTTATAAAAATATTTAAATAAAAAAAAAAAAAAACCTTAAATATATATAAAATATTATAAGGAAATATTAAGTTTTTATTTATTATTATTACTATTTAAATATAAAAAAAGATTTTTTAGTTAAAAAATAATTAAATATTAAATTTAATATATATAAATAATAATTTAAATAATTATAAAAAAAAACCCTTATAAAAAAAAAAAAGCTAAGTAAAAATAAAAACTTTAATATTAAATAATAAAATATTATAAATACTTTTTTATATTATATTATTAAATAATAAGATATTAAAATTAGTTGTTTTTTATATATTAATTTTTTATTATAAATATTTTTTTATATAATATTTTATTTTTATAAAACATTTAACTTATTTTAAGTTTAAATTAAATTATATATTTAAATAAATATTAATTTTAAATATTATTTTTTATAATAATTATTTAAGTTATATAACTTTTAAATTATTAATAATTTAACTTGGTTTTATATATAAATATTAATTTCTAGGCTTTTTTAATAAATTTTTTTTTATAAGAAAGTTTAATTTAATTACGTATTTATTAAAATAAATAATAATATAAATCTTCTTTTAAATCTAATATATTTTTATATATAAAATAAAATAAAGAAGATAATAAATAATATATTTTTATTGTAATTATACTTTTTATATATAATATAAAAAAAAAATATCTTAGTATATTATTATATTATATAAAATAAATTATTTAACTTTTTTTATATTTATATTATAAATTCTTATAACTTTAGTAATATTAAATATATATTATTATAAAACCTATAAAATATAATTTAATTATTTTATATTAATATATAAAAATAAATTTAATATATATTTTAAAACTTTGTAATAAAAAAACTTTTAAATGTGTAGTATTTATTTTTAATCTTATATTTAATATAAAATTAATAATAGTTAACTAGTAGTGTTTATTTTTAGTGTTAATTATATTTTATATTTTTTAAAATTTAATTATTAGTAAAAAAATATAAGTGTAGAATTTTATAATATATATAACAAGTGTGGTTTAATAGTTAAATATAATAATGTTTTTTAAAATTACGTTTTATATAAAATATAAAGGAAATTTTAATGTATTAATTTATAAGGTTTAAGTTTATAATTTAGTAAAATAATTTAAATAATTAATAAAACTTTAAAAGGTTTTTATATAAAATATATTAATATATTTAGTTAACGATATATTAAAAAAGGATTTTAATATAAGTATTTTTTTTTAAAAGTAAAAATGGTATTAATATATAATTAAAATATTATTAATTAATATTTTAAAATAATTACTTAATAAACAAATAAATTTTCCAAAATTATAATATAATAAAATATATATTTAACTAATTATATATTATTAAAAAATAAAATATTTAAAAAGTAATAAATTAAATAAGTTTATTTAAATTAATAAAAGGGAAATATTAAAGTATTTTATATTTAGTAAAACGTATGTTATTTAAAAAACGTATTTTTTTTTTTTAAAGGGGTTTTTTTTTTTTATATTAATAAGTTCTTATAATATTTTTTTATTATAATGTTATAATTTATAACATTTTATAATAACTGTTTCTTATTTTTATATTTTTATTTAATAATAAATAATATAATAACTAAGGTTTTTTTTTTTATTTAAATATAGTTTTTTAATTAATTTATTATTATTTTATAATAAAAAGTATTTTTTATTTATTTAAATATTTTTTTAATTTTATTACTTTTAAAAAAATAGTAGTATTTATAATATTATTTACTTGAAAATATTTTCTTAATATAAAAATATATTATAAGTTATAACTAGTGAAAATTAATATATCACCTCTTTTTTTTATTTTATTTTTTATTATTATTTTTTAATAAACTTAAAGTTTAAAAATATATATATTTATTTTTTTTTTTTTCATTATTTATATATTATATTTTTTGTTTATTAGTTAATATTTATTATATAAAACCAAAAAAATACTTTATTAAATAAATAATTATAATATTAAAAAACGGGGATAAAATATTAATAATATATTTAAAAATGAATTTTTATATATATATATATTATATTTTATTATTTAAACCTTATTTTTTTAAATTTTTATTTATTATTTATTACTTTTTATATAAATAAAAACCTAAATATATAAAATTATGTTACTAGTTTTTTCCCAAGATAATATATATTAAGTTATTAAAGTTTTAATATTATATTATATATTTAATAAAACTACTATAATATATTTTTTATTTATTATATTTTAATATTTAAATATATATTATAATATTAATTATAAAATAAAAAAAATAATTAAAAAATTAATAAAATATTAAATTATAAATATTAAAAGGTATTTCTTTTTTATTATTATTTTTTTTATTACTAATAAACTAATAACTTTATTTAAATAATAAAATCGCTAATAAATTTATATTTTTATTTTAATAATATAAACTAGGATTTTAATAATAACTTAATTTTAATTTACAATTTATTAATTATATTATTATTATAACTAATATAATTATTAATTAGTGTTTTTATTATTTATATAATTTTATGTTTTTAGGTTATTATTATTTATTAAGTAGTATTTAAATACCAATAAAAAATAACTTATACGATTTAACGAAGAATTTAAAGAACTTAAAAAAAAATAAAATAATTTATTTTTTATAATAAATATAACCGTTAAAAAAAAAGGAAATTATAATATCTTTTATATATTTATAAAATACCTTATTATGTTTTAAAATATAATAAAATATAATATATATAAATAAGTTAAATATAATATTTATAATATTAATTTTTAATGATTAAAAAAAATATCTTAAGTTAAAAGTATAATATAATTATAAAATATAAAGATTTAACCCCCTTTTATTTAAAAGTTATATATAAAAAATTAATATAAACGTAGAAACATAAAAAAGCTATATAATTTATAGCTTAAATTACTTTTATTAAGCAGAAAAATTATATAATAAAGTAAGTATATTTATTATTTAATTTAAAACAAATAAACCGGATAATATTAATATTTATTTAAAATAAAATAATTTTAAAAATATATTATATGTATTTTTAACATTAATATATTTTATATATTATTTTAATTTATTTAAGTTTACTTTATACTAGATATTATTTTAATTTTAGTTTTAATTATTTTTTTAATTATAAAAAAAGATTTAGTTATAAAAAGAGATGTTATTTATAAAAATTATTATATATTTTAATATTTCTAAGTATTTATATAAGTAATAAGTTATTATATAATAAATAACTACCAACCATTTTTATATTTATTATATTTATTTAATAAAAAATAATAATATATAAATTACTTATATATATAAAAAAAAAAAAAAGAAATTAATATGTAAAATATAAATTTAAATATATATTTAACTATTTATATTTTCTTACTATACTTAGTAAAAAAAACCTGTTAGTCCATATTTTAAAAGGTATTATTATTATAAAAATAGTTATTATATATTTAATATATTTTTTAGTTTTATAATTTTTATAATATTTTAATAATTATTTATCTATTTTATAAATATTTAACCTTTAACCTTTTATCTTTTTTTAATTTTATATTATTTTATTTATATCCTTCTTTTTATTTTCATATTTATATGGTTTTTATATTTAATATATTTATATAATTTTATTTATAATAAAATTACAAGGTTTAATTTTTATTTAAAGAAAATTATTATAAAAATTTATTTAATAATATATTTACTTTTTAAACACTACTTTAAAATATACTTTTAAATTTTAATATTAAAGTAGTTAAGTTCCTAAACTTTAAAAAATTTATTATATATTTAGTTATTATAAAAGTTAAATATATAGTGGTTTTACTTATAATTAATAAGGCTTATAAAAAAATAAAAACTAAATAAAATAAACTTAAATTATAATATAACGCGGTTTATTATAATTATAATAAGATTTATATTATTATATATTTATTATTTTTTAATATAAATTTTAATTTTTTTTTATTTATTTTAATTATTTAAAAAACCATTTAATCGGTTACTTTAATTTTATTAAACTTAATATTATCTTTTATTTAATTTATATTACTTATATTATTTATATTAAAATAAGTAACAACCTTGTTATAAAATATATTAATTATATTTAATATAATTTAAAAAACTTATTAAAATAATATCCCTTTTAATATATATAAATTTATATTTTTATTAAAAAGTTTTATTATATAATTTCTAGTTAATTTATTTATATAAAATCTATTACGTTTTAATTTAAAATACGCTAGCTTAAAAAAAAGTTTTAAAAGTTTATTATAAATAAATATTAACGTAGTTTTACTTTAAATATTAAGGTTATATAAATTATATTAATTTAAATGTTAAAATTATATAAAAGGGAAAAAGTTTTAAGATTTTTATATAGTTATATTATAAGTTATAAAATATAATTTTTAAGGTGTTTATATTAATTGTTATTATAATGGTAAAATTATTAAATATATATTTTATTATAATTAATATTATAATTTTTTTATATTAATTTTTTATTTAAAGATTTAAAATTTACTTATTATTATAAATAAAAATAAAAAATAAAATAAGGAAAAATTAAATAAAAGTTTTTATTTTATTATAAAATTTATTTTTTTTAAATAAAAGTATAATTTAATAAATAACGAAATTAATTTAAATATTAAAAAAAAATTTAGTTTAATTTATTATTAATAAACTATAACTATTTTATTATTTTTTAAAAAAATATACGAGATTATATAAGCTATATTTTAAAAATATTTAAATATAAATAAGTTTACGTTTTTTTTATTAATATTTAAAGTTATTATTATTATAGTTTTAATAATATTAAAAAACTAGCTTGTTTATTTTTAAGTAATGTTTTATTATTTTTAAACAGGTTTTTTATTTTTAAAAGCTTTTTAAGTAAAGTTATATATAAAATATAAAATAAATAATAATAAAAACATTAAAATAAGATTTTATTAATACAGGTTAATTTTATTAAAGCTTATATTTATTATAATTTATAAAACTAAAAACTTATTTAATATACTAAAGCTTAATTTTAAATATAAAAGCTATATATATTTTATTATATTAACTTTTTTACTAGTAAAAAAAGCCGGTTTTATAAAAAATATAGGAAAATTATTTTTAAGTAGTGGCTGGTTTAGTTAAGTGGTGTTAATATCTCTAGTTATAATAATTAATATTAAATAAAAAGTTATATTAATAATAGATTTTATAACCGGTTCTTTAAAAATTAAAAACGTTTTATTAATATTTTTATTTATAGTTATATTATTATCGTTATTTTTATATACCTTTTATTTTTTTATATGTCTTAATTTTAATTTAAATATAAATTAAAATAATATTATAAATATTAATTCTATAGATTTTTATATATTAAAATATAAAATTTAAAAAATAATAATAAATATAAGTGATATTTTTTTTAAAATATTTAATATATATCTTATTTTAACTATATATTTATCTTTTAATTAACTTATAATTTTATTAATATAACTGTATATTTAACCGGGGTTTAAATTTATATGGTTATTTTTATAATATTATAAGAATTTTAATTAAATATTTTTATTAAGTAAAACAAATATATAAAATATATAAAATTTTTTCTTTAAAAAATTATTACTTTATAACCCTTTTTTATAAAAATATATTTACAACTTTATAAATATTTTATAATTAAATAGCAGGTTAATATTATAAAATGTTATATTTTAATTATTAAATAAGTGGTATATAAGTTTTATAAATCTATATAAAATAAAACCTTTTATTATAAGTTTTAAAAACTTTAAATAAGTTATATTTAATTAACATTTATATAAACTAGTTAACTTTTTATTAAAATGTTTATAAAATTATAATAATAAAATTAACTTTTATAACTTACTATTAAATAAAACTTAAATCACTAATTATAATAATATTTTATATTAATTTTTTTAAATTATTAATTATTTAAATATTTTAGAAACTAATATTATTAATAATTATAATAACCTTTTTATTATTTTAACGTTTATATATTAAAAAGTAAAAATAAACAATGATTATAAACTTTAAATTATAAAAATATTAAGAAATTTTTTATTTTAAAAAAGTAAGATTTAATTTTATATAAATTTAAACAAGAAATAAAAAAATAATGTTACTTTAATTAATAAATTAGTAATTTTAATAACAATAAATAAATATCTTTTTAATTTACGATAATATTATTATAATAAAAGAAAATAAATGGATTAAACTAATATAAAAACCACGACTTAAAATAAAAAAAAAAGTTATAATTATAAAATATTATTTTATAAGGTTTATATTAAATATATTAAATTAATAATATTTATAATATTTATATTTAGGTTTTAAAATTAAAAATAATAAAAAGATAGTTTTTTTATATTTAAATATTTATTTATTTATAACTTTTTATAGTTATTATTATTTACTAAGTTTAGTATTTTTATAAATATATTTATTTTATAATATAATTTTATTTATTATTTTCTTTTTTATAACTAATTTTATTAAATAATTAAATTTAAGTTTTATAAAGTTTTAATATAAGTTTTTTATATTATTTTATTACATATATATTTATTTTTTTTATAAAATAATTTTTATTTAAAAGTTAGTATTTTTTTCTTGGTTTTTTTTATTAAGTTAATTAATAATTAATTATATTAAGTTTATATTAAGATAAAAGGAAATATTAATTTAATATTCTTAGAAATTTAATTTTTAATAATATAAAATATAAAAGTAAATAGTTTTTTAATATTGTTATATAAATAATTTAATAATTAATAAAAAAAACTAAAACTATTTAAAAATTATAACTATTCCTAGTTTTAAAACGTTAAAAAGAAGTTTATAAAATTTACGTTAAAATATAAAAAAATATTAGTTTAATATTTTTAAATAATAAACTAGTAACATTTTTAATAATATAATATATAAAAATAAATAATTTTAACACCGTTATATAAATAACCTAGCGATTTTTAATAAGTTAATATTATTAAATTATTCTTTGTTTATAAACTTTTAATATTTATATAAATTAATAATATTAAAATTATTAATTTTATATATAAATAAAACTTAAACATTTTATTTATATTAATAAATAATAATATAATATAATAAAAGGAGTAGTTATTTTTAAAAGTTAATAAAAAATAATAAAAGAAATATATTTCTTAAACTTAATAAAAAAAATAAAAAAAAGGAAAAAAAAAATAATATAAGTTATAAAAAAAAATAAAAGCTAAAGTAAATAAAAATAATAAGTTACTAAAAAAATGTTTAATATAATAATATTTTTAATAAATATAAAAATATATAATAATTTTTATAAATTAGTAGTATAATTATTTTTATTATAATATATAACACTTTTTATATTAAATTATATATTTAAAAATTTTTTTTTTTTTTTATAGTATTTTATTTAAAAACCTTTTATATATTTTATACTTAATGTTATTTATTAATTAAGATTTATTTATTTAATTAAAAGTTATTAAGTTATTATTAAAATCTTTTTTTTTTATTATTATTTTTTTTATTATTACTTATTATATTAATATTAGCCTTCCTTTTTATAGATTATTTATATAAATATATAAATATAATTTTTTTATTTATAAAAATAATATAACTTTTTTAACTTTTATTATATTTTAATTTTTTAGCTTCTTTTTTTTAAACATATATTTTATTTTTTAAGATAGTTTAATTACACTTTTTACTTAATATATAATAAATTTATTAAATAAACTAAAATAAAATATAAAAAGATTTAATTAGTATTAAAAATATATTAATAATTTCCTAACAATTATAAATTATAAATTTAATAAAAAAACAAACGCTTTTACTTAATAATTATTTTTAAAGTTAATAAATCTTAAAAATAAAATATTTTATATTTATAATTTCTTATTTAATATTTATAATTTTAATAAGTTATTTATAAACTAGTGTTACTTTTGTTTTATATAGTGTTTATTAAGTAAATTAACAACTTATATATAAGATTTATTTTTATTATAACTTTTAATTTATTTTAAAGAATTATTTTTTTTTAATTTTATTTAATATTTATATTGGTTTAATTATATAAATTATTTTTGATGTTAATAAAAAATATAGATAATTATATACAGGAAATGTATTATTAATATTAAACGTAAAAAAATCCTAATTATTTATTATTTAATAATATTTTAAAAATTTTATATATATTTATTTCCTTTTATTATCAAGGTTTTATAGCCGCTAAAAAAGAGATTTTTAACCGTTATATTAACTTTCGCTATAATTACTAAACTATTTTTAAATTTAAAAATTAAATAATTTTTTAATGTTTTTTATTATAAAGTTATAAGTTATATAATAATTCTTATAAATAATATAATAACCGTGGTAAAAATTCTACTTAAAAATTTAAAGGATATTATAAGCGATATTTATATTTTATAATATAGTTTTAATTAATTAAAAATAAAAAATTTATTATTATATTTAAATTTTTAAAAATCTATTATAATAATAATATTATAATAATTAATAAAAAACAACTATTTATATTTTAATATTAATATAAATAATAATTTCTAAGATATATAAAAAGATTTAAATAAAATTATATTTATTAAAATATTATAATATATAATATATATATTAAATTTAATATAAAAAACCGTAAAATAATTTAAATATATACTTTTATAAAATAACTAGTTACTTATATTTAATATTAATAAAAGTAAAAATAAATAAGCTAAAAATAAAATAATAATAAATGAATTTAATAAACTTAATAAAATAGTTAAAAACTTATATCTTATAAAAAAACTTTTAAATAGTAATAATATTAATAAAAATAATTAAGTATAAATAATTTAAAATAAAAAAAAAATTATAATAAATAACATTTTTTTTTTTAGTAAATTTTTTATTAATAAATTATTTATAGATATTTTTATTAATATAAAGTAAAAACCTAAGTTATTTATAATAATTAATTTATCTAGCTTTTTTTTATTTAGTAATAATTAAGCTAATAATATTAAAAAAACACTTTTTATTTAAAAATCTTTTTATATAATAAAAATATTATTAATTATAAAAAAATTAAGTAATAACTTTAACTTTAAAATAATAAAATAATAAATTATAAAAAGTTAATTATATTTATAAATATACTTAGAAAATTAATTTATAATTATATAAAACCCTTATTTTTTTATAAAAATATTTATTAAAATCTTTTTTTATAAGTAGGGGGGTTTAATAATATTAAATAAAAAATAATAACTTAATAAAAATAATATTTTAAAATAAAGTTTTAACTTAAAGATATAAACTTTTATTAAACTATGTTAATATAATAATATTATTATAACTTATTTTATTTTTCTTTTTTTTATATTTAACTAAATTATAAAAAATAATAATAAAAAAATTAATTAAACTTAAATAAAAAAATCCTTTTTTTATTAAATTTAAATTTTATTTAAATCTATTATTTATAAAAAATTATTATAAGCTAGTTAAAAGTTATAAAAATATAAATTAATTAATAATTTAAATATATTAAAATTACTAAAAAAAATTATTATATTTAGTTATTAATAATTATTTTTTAATAAGAAGAAGGTTTATTAATATAATATAATAAAAAGTTTAATATTTTAATATAATTTATTTATAATTTAATTTATAATAAACTTAAATAATTTATTATTATTTATTTATATTAAAATAAATAAATAATTTTATAACTTATATTATTTATAATAAATTTAATAATAATTAAATAGATATTTATTAGAAAAACGCCTACTTATATTAAAAAAAATAAACCAAGATCTTATATTAATTATTTATTAATTTTATAATTATATAAAAATGTTTTTTTAAGAAATTGTTTATATTAATACTATAAATAATATATTTAACTTAATATATTAATATTTTAATGTTATTAAAACAAATAATTAAAATGTTTTTTATTTATATGGCTTTTTATGGTTTTTTAGTAATATAAAAATTAAAAATTTAATTACGGATATTATAATTAATAAGTTTAAGGAAATATAATAATTTTTAACTTAAGTTAATAAATATTTTTAAAAAGATTTTAATTATAATATTTTTAAGTTAATAGTTTAAAATAAAATAAATAACTATTTATAACTAAAAAAAATATTAAAAATAAATTTAAATTATTTTATAATTAAATAAAAATAATAAATATAATATATAATAACCACTTTATAAAAATATAAGTGTAATATTATATATTATAAATATATTAAAATAAAAGTAAAGGTAAAAAAAAGCCGTTATATAATAAAATAATATTACTTTAAATGGTTTTAGCTATTAATTAAATAAATATATATTAATAATAATAATATATTATAAATTTAATGTTGTTTTTTATATTATATATAATAAAATAAAATTATAATAACTATTTTATATTATAACTATAATTTTACCATGATTTTTATAAGAATATAAACTTTTACTTTATTTTATTATATTATAAATTATATTATTAAATTAAAAACATTTATATATTAAAAACTAACTCTTTTAGCTACTTATTTTAATATTTTAATAAAATTACTAGATTTTATTAATAATAAAAACCAAAATAAAATAATATAAAGTTTAATAATTTAAATTTTTAATAAGGTTTTCTTAGAAAAAAAGCTTTTTTCTATTAATATATATAATTATATTTTAAGTTATAATATATTTTATTACTTTAAATTTTAATAATATTAAATATATTATAAGTTTTTATATTAAATAATATAAAACTAATAAAAGCATTTATAAAAGCTAATTTTAATTATTAATAATAAAAATAATACGTTAATTATAAAACCATTTATCTTTTTAAATAAAGTTATAAATATTAAACTAAACATTTTTAAAATATATTAATATTATAACTTTGTATTTTATTATTTATATTTATATAATTATATTTTTTTTATTAATATAATTATTAAATTTTATATATAAATATATTATAAAATAAACTAAATAAAAAAATAAATAGTTAGTTATATTAAATTTATTAATAAGTTAATTATTACCAGGTTTTATTAAAAGATAATAACTAAAAATAAAATTTAAATTTTTCTTTTAATAAAAAAATTCTTTTTAAATTTTAAAGAAAATTTTATATATAATTAAAATGTTATATTTTACTTTAGTTTTTTCATTTTATAAAAAGATTTTCTCGATAAGGATTTTAAAATATTTTTAAAGATTTAAGAAGTTTATAAAAAAAATTTAAATTATTATTTATAATTTATTAATAATAATTTTAATCTTATAAAAAAATCTAAAAAAAACGTTATATAAGATATAAAAGTATAAGATACTTATATAAACTAGAATAATAAAATAAATATAAAATGTTTATAAAATAATAAGGATTATAACGTTAAAAAAAAAATAATATAAATAATAAGTTAATTAATAATATGAAAAAGTTTTAATAATTATTTACTTTTTTTAAAAATATATAAAACATCGTAAAATAAATATAATATAAAAGTATATTTATATTTAAACTATTTATTTTATAGTTATAATAAAAGTTTTATATAGAAAATTACTATAAATTATTAGATTTTTTATTAAAAAAGGAATTATAATATTATTATATAATAATTAATAATATTAATATTAAAATTAATAACTTATTAAAAAATAATATATATATTAAATAAACTATTATAATTTAAATATAAAAATAAAAAATAAAAATTTTACTATTAAATTAAAAAACATTTATAAATATAACTAAAAAATTAAACAATAAATAACAGTAAAATACTTTTATATTAACATTAAATATAAATATAAACACCAATTTATAAATAAACTTAATATTTTATAAACTTAAAAATAAAAACCTTATAAATTTAAATAAAAATCTTATATTATAATTTATAATATAATTTAATTAATATAAAAGATAAACACATTTAATAATAATTATAATTAAATATTATTATAATTATTTTTAAGTAAATATTACTAGCGTTTTAATAAAATAAAATAATTTAAATTATAAATAATTAATAGTTTTATATATTATTTTTTAATATTTAAATAAAATAAAAATATAATAGTTAATAAAATTATTTAATAATATAAAAAATTTATTAAACCTTAATAATTATTAATTATTATTTTACCTTAATAAAAAAAGCGAAACTAAAAAAAATATTATAATTAAAACTTTAATTAAAACCCTTAAAAATAAAAATATTTATAAATAAATTAAACTTATAGTTATATTAAAGTTTATAAAAATATATATAAATAAAATAATTATTTATTTTATAACAAGTTTATTTAATAATAAGTTTTAAAAAATCCCCTTTAAAAAAAAAACTACTTAAAAATAAATAAATATTTTAATTATAAATAAATATAGTATAATAAATAAAATAAATCTTAATAAAATTTATAAGTAATTTTAAAAAACACGGGATTAATATAAAGAATATTTTAAGGGTATATTTATTATTATTTTTTATAAAAACTTTTACCAGTTTAAATTAATATAAAGGTTATTTTTATTATATTTTTTAAAATCCACAAATAAACATATTTATAACGATATAAAATATATATTTAAAATAAATATAAAAAAAAAAAATATACCTTATATTTATAATTACCAGTTTTAAAGGTAATTTATAAATATTATATTTTTTAATTAATAAATATAAACATTAAATATTTAATTTACCAGTTTATTAAGTTATTTATATTATAGTTAATAAACTACAGAAAATATAAATATATTAAATATAAAGTTAATATAACTTAAAAATATATTCTTAAATTATAAATATAAAGTTATTATATTATTAAATTTTATATAATATATAATAAACTTTTAAACTTACTTTATATTTATAAAAAAACGTGGTTAAAAAATGTTTATATTTTTATTTAAATATATTTTTAAATATATATAAAAAAATAAAATAAATATACTTACCAAAATATTTTAAATAATAAATAAGTTAAATTTAAAAATACTAACCTACTTATTTTTTATAAAAAATATATTAGTTATATTAATAAAAAATAACCACTAGGCGTTTAAAATAATAAATAAAATAGAATATATTATAAAAACATTTATATTTAATTTAAATTTATTTATTTACTTGGTGAATATAAATATTTTTATTATAATATAACCATTAAAAATTATACTGGTATTTTTTTCCTTTATATAAAATATTTATTTTAATAGATTAAATAAAAAGTTACTACCTTTTTTCTTTAATAAAATCTATAAGTTAAAATAAAATATATTAATAATCCTTAATAAATCTTTTAATAAAATAAAATATATATTTATATTAATCTTTGTTATTATAAAATTTAAAATATAAAGCTAGATATTATTAAAAGTTTTTTTAAGTTTTATATTAAGATAAAAAATCTTTAAAAAGGTAGATTTTATAGTTATATATATGTAATTATTTTAAATAGTGGGTTTTAATAAATTATATCTTTTATTACTAATAAAAAAAAAATATTAATTAAAACTATAATTTTTTTATTAAATATAAATTAGTATTAATTGCTTTTTTAAATTTAAAAGATAAATTATATATAAATACCGCTTATTTTTAATAACAAGTTTATTATAAGTTATTTTTATTTTTATTTTTTTATTATAAATATTTTTCCATTTTTATTAATCTTTTATTTATTTTTAAATATATTATAATTTTTTATATATATATATTTACTTATTATTTAAATTAAAAAGAAAATTATAAAATTAATTTCTATATATATTTAAATTACCAACCTTTATAATTATAAAATAATTTATAAATTAATATAATTATTTAAATTTAAATAATAATAATTTTTAAGAATTATTAATAAATTATAAGAAAATAATATTATTATAAGTAACTTATTTATATAAAAATTAAATTTATAATATAAGTATATAAATTTATATAATAAGATTATAAATCTAGATTATATATAATATTAATATATATATAAACATTAATTATAATATAATTTTTTAATAATAATTAAAAAAAAAGCTTTAATTATAAGTTAAGCTTTAATAATTATTTTTTTTTATTAAATATACCCGCTTAATTAGGTTGCTATTTCCCGGCGTTTATAAATGTTTGTTATTTATATAAATAATTTTTTATTATTTATTAGGTTTTTTAAATAAGTAGTTGTATTTTTAATTAGTTAATTTATCCCGTTCTTATTAATATTATATAAAATTATTTTTTTATAACTTTTTTTAAAAGTTAAATTAAAACCAGTTTATTTTAAAATTTAAAAGTTTCTTTAAAAAAAATTAAAAGAAGTTATATATAAAATTTAAATATTTTAATTAATATAATAAATAATATTATTTTTAATATTTTTTAATTATTTAATTAAATCTTAAATATTAGTAAAAATCTTTAATTTTTTACTAATTATTTAAATTTAATTTTTTTATTTATAATTTAAATAAGAGATTATAATATATAATAAAATAAATAAAAATAAAATTTAAGTTTATTTTATTTTTTAAGTAAAAACAATAAATAATAAAAAAGTGTATATAAAAAAAAAATAAAAATTAATAGAAAAAATCTATATTATAAATATAGTTTTTATTATATTTTAAACTTATTATAACTTATAAACACTATAAAAATAAATATAATATCTTTTATATTTACCACTTAATTTTAATTATTTCTTATATAAAAAAAATAGTTTTAATAATTAATTCTTTATATAAATAAAAAATATTTAATAATAAAATTTATTAATAAATTTTATTTAAAAGATAAAATTTATTTTATTAACCTTTTATATATTCTTAGCTTAAATACCCTTTTTTTTTTTTCGCCTCTTTTAATATATTTAATATATAATTTAAAATAACCTGTTTATTATAAATTACTTAAAATAAAAAATTAAAAAAATATAATTATAAAACTTTTTAATGGTTATAAATTTATAAATAAATAAAAATAAAAATCTTTTAAAATATATATTTTTTTATAGTTTAAAAGCCATTTAGTTTTAATTAATAAAATACGCCGCTTCTTTTTTAATGGCTTTATTTTTTTATAATATAATTAGGATTTTTAATATTATAGTAAATAGTTATATTATTAATATTTTATTAAATATTATTATAATATATTAATAAATATAAATTAAATAAAAAATAAAAATAAAATTAACATTAAATTTTAAACGAAAATAACTTTTAATAAATAATTAAACTTTTATAATTTAAAGTAATTAATATAAATAATACTTTTTAAAGTTTTAAATATTTTTATTATATTATATATAATATATTTTATTTAAATTATAAGAATAATTTCGGTAAAAGGTTTTTATATTTATAAAAAATTAATAATAAAATCTATATTATATAATATAAATAACTTAAAAGTTATAATAATATTTATAAAATATTATTAAAAAAAAAAGAAAAAGGTTTTTTTAGAATTATATAATAATGAAATAATATATAAAGAAATATAAGGTAAAAAAATCTAAAATAATATAGTTTTTTAAAAAAATATAAAATAATATTATAATTACTTTTAATATTATATATAATTTATATATAAAATATAAAATAAAATTAATTAATTTTTATATCTTTTAAATTATAAAAGTTATAAATATTTAACTAGTTTATTAAAATATTATAAACACTAATTATAAAAAACTTATTAATAATATATTAATTATAAATATATTAATATATTTAACTAGTATTTATATAAATAATAAAAATATTATAAGATATATATTTTTTATAATATACGTATATTAAAAATTAAAAAAATAAAGTAAAATTAAATCGCGGTATTATTAAGTTTATATAAATAAGGGTTATTATATATCGCTTAAATTAATATTTTATATATTTATATATAATAAAATACTAATTATTAACCATTAAAATTTAATTTAATTAAAACTTTAAATATAAATTTAATTATATAAGAAAAAGTAAAAAATAAAAGTTATAAATATTTAATATATATTTAATAAATACTTAATATATATTTTAAAGTTTTTAATAATTAAAATAAAATTAAATAAAATTTTATAAAAATATTTATATTATATATAATTATTTATTAATAAATATAATAATTTATTTAATAAAAAATATAATAATAATATATAATAATTATTTAATAAATATTTAATAAATATTTATTAAATATTTATAATTATATTTTAAATTAATATTTAAATTAATAAATTAATTAATATTTATAAAATTTAATTAAATTTTAAAAAATATTTATATATTTTATTTAATAATTTTTAAATAATATAACTTATATATTAAAAGTTTTATTTTATAAAAAACTTTTAAATATTATAAAATTTAAATTAATATAAATTTTAATTATTAAAATATTTTAATATATATATAAATTAAGCGTGAAAAATATTATAAAAAATATTATAAAAAGTTTTATATAATATTTTTAAATTTTATATTTAAATAATTTTATTTAAAGTTTTATTTTTTAATTATAATTAAATTATAATTATTTATTAAATTTTAATATAATTAAATTTTTTATTTTTATATTATAAATATTTATATTTATATATTATTTTTAAAGCTTATATTTTAGAATTAAATTAAAAATAATAAGTTAAATAAAAAGTTAATAATAAAAGATCTTACCTAACTATAAGGCCGTGGTTAGGTCAGATCTTAATAATCAATGGTTGGCACCCTGCCACATACAAATAAATGGGGCTATAATCAGGTCTAAAGCGGGTCAATGGTCGGCTAAGCTGTATCCCCTCTTTTTAACTATTAACTACATCTTTAACTTGTCCAAGACAACTTCGGAAATTGCGCGAAATGTCCAGTCTCAAATATCGCTGCATTATCCTCGACAAGTTGCCATCTCTACGCGATCATGATAGGCAACCCTGTGGCCTCAAGCGGAACTAACCTCTCTGTCCGCCAGTATGGGCTCCTGCTAGCTGCTGGCTGCACAGTTCAAAACTGTTAAGCCCTGGACTTGATCCGAATGCCTGTTAGAGTATGTCACAACGCAGAATAAAAAGGCGCAGAAATAACGACGCTATTGCTTAAGGAGCTATACCCAACTGCAGAGGGCCACCTAATTACATAGGCATTTCCTTAGGCCCTTCGTCCTCTGAATCCAACCCCCTATCAGGACCAACATCGTATGCCATCTGGGCTAACACTGCCAGCCTCCGTCTAAGAATCCCAAGGCCGAAAGGCTAGAACCCTGATAGAGTGGACCTTAAGGGGAAGGCTCTGTTCAGGATCTGTTATATATGCCCGAGCGTAGGGAGTCTCAACTATCAAGCTTGGTTGTGCATTGTAAGTCGCTTCGTTTGATAATGCAATATGAACATTGCTCTTCTTTCATCATTTTTGAATATAGAACTCTCGACAAGGCGGAATAATGTCGGAAAGACCACGGGTTCGTTAATATTGGAGTGTCTACCTTTTTTGCGAATGGAAAAATTCCGCAGTGAGTACTATGGCTCTAGTAGGATTGGTTTGCAGTTAAACATTCTCCATGTACGGGATCGGACTTAACCCAACTCTCGTTCACGACAACGCTGTGCCGTCCTAGATTCTAGTTAATCGAGACTATTTATCGAGCCGGGTACGACGCAAGCATTAGGAATTTGAGGGCGTGATGCCCGATTCGTTGGCTGATTCCCCTATTCCCCGCTTCCCTCCTCTCCGCATCGTCAAGTCCCCACGCAATGTGAAGACATCCGAGGTAAAGACAGTGTCTACCTAGGAAGTCTTACATTAGCTATCGTTATTCGCACTACTTTATCATGTAACACTACTATTTAACTTCCCAGGCTTCATCAGGAACGTAACTCTTTCAAAGTGGTATTCCACGACAAGACGGAATGGTTGCTCGACATATCAAAACGGCCGGATTGGTGGCAAATACCACGACCAGCCAGAAGGTCTCGGACATTGTGAAGGGTGTTATCCACGATATCAGAGCTGACGGCGATAAAGCCGTGAGATCATATTCGGAGAAGTTCGATAAATGGTCGCCGCCATCGTTTAAGTTAACCGAAACTCAGATACAAGAATGCATTTCAAAAGTACCTGCTCAGACAATAGCGGATATCAAAGAGGCGCAGAAGAATGTGCGGACATTTGCAGAAGCACAGAGAGCTAGCATCAAGGACTTTGAGATCGAAATCCAGCCTGGCGTATTTCTCGGGCAGAGGAACAATCCCATTAGCACATCAGGAGCGTATATTCCCGGTGGCCGCTATCCTCTACTCGCATCCGCTCACATGACAATTCTGACCGCTAAGGTTGCTGGTGTCAAGAATGTTATTGCTTGCACGCCCCCTATTTCGGGGCAGGTCCCTAACGCAACAGTCGCGGCGGCCCACTTTGCCGGTGCCGACGAGATTTTCCTGCTCGGGGGAACTCAAGCCATCGCCGCCATGGCACTAGGCACGGAATCCATCAAGAAAGTTGACTTCATTGCCGGGCCGGGCAACCCATTCGTCGCGGAAGCGAAGCGGCAACTCTTCGGGGAAATTGGGATCGATTTGCTGGCCGGTCCAACCGAAATCCTTATTGTGGCGGACGAATACGCGGACCCCTTTACTGTGGCGACCGACCTATTATCGCAAGCCGAGCACGGGCCCGACTCCCCGCCCATACTCATTACGACCTCTGAGGATGTCGGACAGCAGACTATTAAATTCGTCGACCAGATCCTGAAGGATATGCCAACCGCAGAGCTCGCAGGAACCTCGTGGCGAGACTATGGCGAGGTAGCCATAGTGGATAGTCTGGATGAAGCCTACGAGCTTGCCGACGTGTACTCGAGCGAACACGTCCAGATCCTGACGCAGAATCCTAGGGAGGCGTTAGAGAAGATGCGAAACTACGGCTCGCTGTTTCTCGGGGAGAAGACCTGCGTTTCCTATGGTGACAAGGTTAGTTGCCGCACATTCTTTGCTGAACTTCGAAACTGACCATTCCTAGTGTATCGGCACGAACCACGTTCTTCCAACACGTAAGGCTGGTAGGTATACCGGCGGGCTCTGGGTCGGCAAGTACCTCAAGACGCAGACGTATCAGGAGGTCGTGGACGAGAAGGCCAGTGGAGAGATTGGGCGCCTTTGCGCGCGCTGTTCGAGGGCTGAGAATTTCGAAGGGCACGCCCGGTCCGGAGACCTGAGGGCGCACAAGTATCTCCAAGACTCGTATTCGTGGATTGACGAGGCCAGCAAATAGGAGGTTTGTGAGTTGCAGGGTCACACTTAATTTATTTTTAAGGTGCCTTGCTCGGAAATACGCCTATCCAAAAACTCGGAACTTTCGTCCTATCAAGACATGAATATAGTCGTCCCGTCTTTTTTCACCCCCTAGCGTTGTTCACTACCACAGGAAAGTCTTACCACGCGCGGGGGCTATAAACACACTGCAATTTTGTTCTAAATTGCGAGCTAAGGTGAGAGGGTTCAGCATAACCCCTATTTACGGTCTATCGCCTGCCACCTCGCGCGACTCCAATATTCCTGTTATTATCTTCTAAACCTATGATATAATATAGCCGTTAAAATCTCTAATACTTAGTTGAATATGAAGTCCTAAGGTGAACCTACGAGTGGTCCTAGATATACGCTCATACTTGTTCTCCTGAAGCATGGCGATACGTTTCAGTTCAAGTGACTGAGACTCGGCCCACTTCTCGACTTCTTTGTTTACAATGCGATCCGCTTCCCGCGGTATTGGTGTCGTTTCTACCGGTGACACTTGCGCAATTACCTGCCAATAATACCTGAGAACGGAACGTTTATTATACAGGAAGAAGAAGATCATAATTGTTAGCGTTATGAGCAAGTGAATGACGATGATGCAAGACGCGCTGATGAATCCAGACCAAGCTACTGGTGTGCAGAACTCGGCTTATAACGTGACATATAATGGCCCCATCGTATGAGCTCCTCTAGAAATGTGCTCGTAGCATATTATAGAGCAGAGCCTCGCGGATAGAGCTTGGACTCTTGAAGCCGGGCAGTTAATATTAATCATGGCGTCTTGGAATAGCCCAATAATCAGTCACGGCTAAGTGGCGCAGCCACCTACGTTCCACGGATTCTATCTAGTCTGAGCCTACCTGAGATAAGTTATTAGTGCTATGAACTAAAAGTTCTTATGCCGCCGCTGGAAGCCCGGAGACGGTGGCTTTGCAAAATCGAACATGCGTCACGGAAGTGTCTGCTGACTCATCGTGGTGGTGTGTCCTCGATGATAAACTTGCTTACCTAAGGCACCATAAGGTGGACCATTTATATATCTTAGCTAAAATTGAAAAATTAAATATACTAAATTATAAATAAAAAATCATAACATAGTTATATTAATTAATAAATATATTAAATTATTTAATAAATAAAAGTAATATAAAATTAAATATTTTAATATATTTTATAATTTTTAAATTTATAAATACTTTTAATATAAATATATATTAATATTAAAACTTATAAAAATAAATTTAAAAATTATTTAAAATTAATTATTAGTTTAAAAAAATATAAATATAAAATTAAATTTATATAAAGTATTTATAAACTTTTTATTTATTTTTATTTTTATAAAATATATTTTATATTTAAATTAAAAATAATAATATTTATATTTATAACCTGGTTTTTAGTAACTTACTATTAATTAAATAATAAAAATATAATCTTTTTTTTTTTTTTAATAACTTAATAATAATTATTAAATATAAATAAATTATTATTAAATTATTATTTAATAGTTATTAAATAATAATTAACTTATTATTTATATTTTTAATAAATATATTACCGTTTATATTAATTTAAAAGTTATTATTAAACTTGTTATTTTTATTTTTATTAATATAAATCTTAATTTTATTAATTTTATTATTATTTTTAAGTTTTAATAAAAATAATAAAAATAATAAGCTAGAAAGAAATTAATTATTATTATTATATTTTAATTAATTTTTAAGTTTATTATTTTTATTTTTATTATTAAATTTTTTAAAAACCTTTATATATTTAATTAATTAATAAATAAACAAATTAAATTTATTTTAACTTTTTATAAATATATAATTATAATTATAAAATAAATTAATATTACTTAGATCCGTACGTAAAAATAATAATAATTTTTAAAGTAACGAATAAATAAAAAATAAAAATAAAAAGTTAATTAATTTAAATTAATAAAATTTATTATTAATTATTATTTAAATTAATCTTAAGTTATATATTAAATTAATAAAATTAATATATTAGTTAATTATAATTAAACAGTTATTTAATATTAATTAAATTTAAATTTAAAATTTTAATATTTAAATAAACACTAGTAAGTTTTTTTTACCTTTTTTTTCTTTTTTTTTTTTATTAACCTTTATTTTATTTTCTTTTAAATAAAATAATAAACACCGTTTTTTAAATATTTAAATAATAAGTTTATAACTTTTTAAATATATATAAAATATTATATATTTTAAATATATTAAACTTATTTTATAATAAAAGTTTTATTTTTATTATTTTATAAAAATTTTATTTATAAGTTTAATTAATTAATTATTTAATATAAAATTATTAATAAAAATTAATTTATATTTTAATTTTATATTAATTTATAATTTAATTAATTTTAAAAATCAAAGTATTTTATAAATTATAATTATATAAATATTTAATATTAATTAATTATATTAAATAATAATTAAATAAAAGTTTAATAATAAATTAATTATATTTTATTTAAGTTTATAAAAAAATTATATATTATATTAAATTTTAATAAATATAAATTTATATATAATATTATATTATTTAATTAATATTTTATTTATTAGTTTTTAAAATAATAATTTATAAGTTTTTAATAATAACTTTTTAAAGCTAAATAAAAACCGTATAAAATAAGTTTATTAAATAATATTAATTATTATTAAATTATTATTAAATTACAGTTTAATATTTATTATATATTTATTTTAATATAGAAAATATATTAATGTTTTTAATATTAAAATTATTAATTAAAAATCTATTAAAAATATATAATATATAAATATTTTCTTTTTTTTTAAAAATAATTCTATATATAATATTAAATCTAAACGTAATTTTAATTATATATTTTATAATTTATTAAATATTAAATATTAAATAAATAATATATTTATTTATATATTATTATTAAACTTAAAAATTAAAACTTAAGGATTAAAAAACTTTATAATATTTAATATTTTACTTATTGTTATATTTTTAAAATATTTATTAGTATTTTAATTTATAGTTATATTTAAAAACTCACGATTTTTTTTAATATGTTTTTTTTACTTTAAATAATATATTAATTATAATTAAATAATAATTAAATAAAGATTAATTTATAGGAACTTATTTAATAATATTTTAATTTAAAATAAAACTTATTTTTATTAATTATATTAAACTTAAAATTAAACTGTTATTAAATAATAACTTAGTAATAACTTAATAAAGTTAATATATTATAAAAATACCTATATTATAAATAAAAGTTTTAAATAATTAAAATAACTATTAAATTTAATTATTATATTAATATTTCTTTTAAAAAATAATAAGTATTATTATATATATTAAAAAAAGCTAATATATTTATTTTATTAATAACATTACTTTAATATTAATCTAGTTTAATAAAAATTATAATATTAATTTTAAATATATTTTTAATATTAAAAATATATATAATATAATTATAAAATTATAAATAAATAGTTTATTTATTAAATTATTAAATTATTAAATTTTTTATAAAAAAATAATTATAAGATTTATAAATTTAATTTTTTAATTATTAAATATAAATTATTATTAAGTTATTATTAAACTGTTATTAAATTATTATTAAACTATTATTAAAATTAATAAAAATTATTATTTTTACTTTTTTAATTAAATATTATTTTAAATTACTTTAAGAAATTAATAATATAACTATAATAATAATAATAAAAATAATAAAAAAAGTTATTTATAATAAGTTAAAATTAAATCTAATAAAAATAAAAATAATATTAAATTAAAATATATTTGTTTTTTTATTAAAATTTTTATAAAATATAAAAGCTAAGTATATAACTTTTTAAATAAAATAGCGTGAAAAATAAAATACCTATAAAAAAATAACATTATTTTCTTATTTTAATATATAAAAGTTAAAATAACATAGTTAATTATTAATTTTTTAATAATAAAGAAAAATATAAATTCATTTAGTTAAAATTTTAAAAAATAACATATTTTAAAAAAATAAATATATTTAAATATAAATTAATATTTTATATTAAATTATTAATAAATTAATAATATTTTATTATTTAAATTTTATTTATATAAATATTTAAATATTAAAAACTTTATAAAAACTAAAAATAATTATATTTTAAATTACGTTTTATAACTTATATAATTTTTATAATTATTTAAAGATTTATAACTGTTAATTAATAATATAATTTAAAAAAAAACTAAAACTTATTATTTGTTTTTTATTAATTTTATATAATTTATATAACCACCAATTAAATTAATTTATTTAACTTTATTTTAAACCTTATTATTTAATATTATAAATAATATTATTATATTTTATTTTATTTTTTATTATTATTATATATTTAATTAGTTATTTTATTTTATTTTTACTAGATTTTTACTACTTAATTAATTTAATAATATAAGAAATATCCTTTAAAAAACCTTTTAAAATATTAAATTTTTATTTAATAACAATAAAATCCGTGATATTATTAATAACATTTTATTATATTATTTATAATATATTATTTATATATAATAAATAATATCTTATTTTAACCTTTTAAAAATATTATTAAATATATTATAATAACTTTATTTATTATTAAAAAACAAAGTTTTTTCTTTTTTATTATTTTTTTTTTTAATTATTTAAACCAAGATCTTATTTTTTTTAATATATAAGTTTATATAAATTTAAATATATATTTTAATCTAATAATAATTATAAAATATCTTTTATTATTTTTATAATAAATCTTTAAATCCTAGTTTTCTTATTATTTAAAATATATTTATTTTTAAAAAAATAACTTAACTTAATTAATAAAATTAAATTATTTTTTATAAAAAAATCTAAATTAACTAAGTTTAAATTAACGTAACTTATTATTAAAAACAATATTTTTAACTATGAAACTTTTATATTTAAACTTTAAAAAACAAAGTTATTAATTAAAATATAAATAATTTAATTATTATAAATTATTTATTTTATATTAATATATTTTTATTTAAACTATTTAATAATAACTAATTTTGATTTTTTTTAATAACTTTTTTTTTTTATTTTTATAAAACTTTATTTTTAATAATATATTTTTTTTTAAGTTAATTTAAAAAACCATTTTTATATAAATTACTTGTTTTAATTTAAACTAAAAAAATTTATATAACTAGTTAATATTAATTAAAAGTTTTAATATTAATTATATTATTTTTATAAATAATATTTTATTAATAAATTTTAAACTTTTTTTATTTAAAAAACTTAAAAAAACTTTAAATAATTATAAAACTTTTAATATATTACTTGTAAATTTTATTTATAAAACACTTATATTTTTAATTTACACCTTAGCTTTTTTTTTTATCTATAAAATAAATAAAATTAACAAGTTTTAAAAATCTATTAAATTTATTATAATATAAATAAAAGTTAAAAAATATATAACTTTAATTATTAACTTAAAATTTTATATTTATTATTTTAAATTTAATAATATTTTTTTTAATAATAAATTTTATAACGTTTTAATTAATGTTATTTTAATTATTAATAAAATTAAATATTATATTAAGTATTTTTTATTAATATTAAAATAATTTAAATTTATTTAGTTATTATTAATTAAAATAAAAAACGTAAATATAAATAAAAAATATAAAAATATAAAACTATAAATATAAAAATAATAGTTTTATAAAATAAACAAATTAAATAAAAGTTATATAATAAAATTAATATTTATAAAAATGCTGTAAAAGTTTTAACTTAACGTTATACTTATAAAAATAAAAATAAAAAAAACTTTTAATTATTATTTATTTAATATAATAAAAAAGTTTATAAGTTCTTATTTTAAATATTTTAATAATAAGTTTATTTACTATAAAATTATTTTATTAAAACTTTTAATAAACGTGAAATTTTCTTACTTAAAATTTAATATATTATAAAATAATTTATTTATATAATTTAAAGTATTTTAATATTTTAAATATATAAATAAGTTAATTAAAGTTTATATTATATTTAACTTTTTATTTTTAGTAGTTAAATATAAAAGTTTAAATATTAATATTTTTTAACTTTTAATTATCACTTAAAATTAAATTATTATAAGGTATATTATTTATTTTAATATTACTTAGAAACTTAACTAGTATTTATAAAAAAAAAAATATATTTTATTATTTATTATTATTATATTTAATATTACGTTAAATAATACTAAAACGTGGTTTTATATATTTTAATGAAATTAAAATAAAAACCATGGTAAATATTTTATTATTTATTTTATTAATTTTTTTTTATTATTAAAATAAGAATAATATAAAAAACTACGTATATATATTTTTAATATGTTTTTATAAACTAAGAAAAAAAAAAAGATATATTAAATATTATAATTATATTATATTTTTTATATTTAACTATAATTAAAATAAAATAAAATAAAAAAATAAGTGAAACAATAAATATAGATAATAATATAAAAATAATAGAAAATCCGTTACCGTAAAATCAATTAAATTTAAAAACTTTATTAGATTTAAAAAAGTTAACTTAGAATATAATAATAACTTATTTTAAATTTTTAAAGCAATTTAAAAAGTTTTTAAAAAGTATTTTTCACTTAAAAAACAACGAAATATAAAAAAATAAAACAAGCTATAAAAAGTTAATATATTTTAAAAAAAACTAATATATTATAATAATATAAAATAATTTTATATTTTAAAATTTTAAAATTATATTTTTATATAAATTAAATAGTTAAAAAAATATTATTTTTATAATTACTATGACTTATAAATTTTTTTATTTATTAATTACTTTTTTAAATTAAAATAATAATTATTTTTTTATAATTTAGTTTATTTAATTAAGGTTTTATATAGTTACTTTTAATATTTATTTATATATTTAAAAAAAACTAATAAATGTTTTTTTTAATGGATTATATAACTTAAAAAATGAAAAAATATATAATAATAACAGATTTTTAGTTAAAATAAAATTATAACTTAAAGTAAAATAATTTAAAAAAATATTTATATTTTAATTTTAATTTTAATATTATTTTATTACTTTATATCTTTTTTTATAAAAATTTAAACAGAATTAATAATTATTAAATTATAAATTTAAAAGTTTAATTATTTTATAATATAATAAAAAATGTTATATTTTTAAATATATATATTATTAAGTTTTTATAAAGTTATTTTACTTCTTATTAATTAATATTATAAACATTAAAAAACTAAATTAAACTAAATCTTATAATTATAAAACTATAAATTAATAACTGTAATTATAAATAGTTATTTTTATTTAAAAATTAAATTAAATATATAATTAATCCTATATTTAATACTGTATTTTTTCCCTTATAAATAAAAGTAATATAATATTTTAATTAAATATAATATAACTTAAAATCTAAAATAAATTATAATAATATTATATATTTTTTTAAATTATTTAAAAAAATAACTAAAAATTAAAATTTAATAAATAATCTATTTTATTAATTCTTTTTATTATATTATAATAAGTTATTAAATAATCTTATTATTTTATTATATATATATTTTAATATAATTTATAAGAAATGTTTCTTTATTTTAATATAATTAATATTTTTTATAAAAAAAAACGTTAAACGTTTACATATAAAATAATCTAGCCACTTAACTAGCTTTTATTTTAAATTACCAGGAAATGCTTTTAAAAATGTGGGAAATATTAAATAATAAATATTATATAATTAATTTTAAGTTATTATTAAAATAAATAAAATTTAAGGTTTTTATTTTTTATTAATATTTTTTTTATTATTAGATATTATTTTAATAAAACTTATAATTTTTTTATTTAATTTAATATATATTAATTAATTTATAGTTAATATTATATAAAAAGTGGTAAATATAATATAATATTATAAGATTTAAAAAAGTGTAATTAATTTATAAAAAAATAAAAAAAAAATATCTAACGCGTGTTTATATTATTATTAAATTAGGTACCTATTTATATATTAAAAAAAAAAGAATTTAAATAGAAATTAATATATATTATAAATAATTATAATTATAATTTTTTATTATTATTATTTTACTTAGGTTTATTTTATATGTTTTATAATAAATTAAACTAATTTAATATATTATTTTTCTTTTTAATATAATATTATTTTAACTATTAAAATAAAAAAATAAGTACCTACTTTTTTAATAAAAATAGTTATTAAAAAACGTATTAATAAGCCGGTTTTTTATTTAGTTAAATTAAAAATATTTAAAATTTAATAATTATAAAATTAAGTTTAATATAACTTAAACTATTATAAGTTTTTATATTTTTAATTTTATAGTTATATTTATTATTAAATAAAAAATGTTATTATATTATTTATATATATAAATTTTATAGAAAAAATTAAAATATATACTATAAATAAAAGATAAACTTTAACTAAAAAAATATATTTTAAAAAGTAATTAACTTAATTTTAAAAATATAAAATACCCTATTAAAATATTTTAAATAAATATATTAAATTTATATTAAAATAACTTATAGTTACTTTTTTAATTATTAAATATACCAGTTATTTTATAACTTTTATTATTTTTAAAGCTTATTTATTATAAATAAAAAAAATTATAACATTATCCTATATTAAAAATATAATAAATAATATTATAATATAATAAAAAAAAATAATAAACTTAAACTTTTTTATTTTTATTATATAACTATTTTTTAAGTGTATTAATTTTAAAAAATAATATAAAAATAAATATACTAACTATATTTAAAAAGAAATAAATTTTTACATTTATAATAATAATATTTACAAGTAATATAAAAATATTTTTACGATATTAAAAAAATTAAATTCAGTAAATTCCTTTAAAAACCAATATATATAAAATAAATTAAATAGTATTTTTTAAATTATTTAACAGTAATATAAAAAATAATAAAATAATTAAAATATTTTAAACTATTTATTATAATAAAAATAATAAATATAAGTTTTAAAATAAATTATAAAAAAATAAAAAAAATAACAATTAAATTGTTTATTTTAATAGTTTATTTTTTTTAAATTAAACTTATATTATAAAAATTATTACCTTGGTTTAAAATTCACGTTTTTCACTTATATTTTTTTTATCACTTAATTTTATCACTTAATCTTATTATTTAATTTACCCTTTTATTTTATTATTATTTATAATATTATTAAAAAGCTTTAAAAGTTTAATATTTATATATTTAAATACGTAAAATCTATTATAATAAATAAACAATTTTTACTAAATTTTATATAATAATAAAAAAAGTTTTTTAAAGTAAAAGTTCTTATAAATAAAACATATATAATTAAAAAAAATCCATATATATTTTTTATAACTATAATTATATAATTTGTAAAAAAATTTTACGGTGTTATTTTAATCTTTTTATTCTTTTTAAAATAAATAAATTAAATTTTTTATATTTTTAATTTTAAACTTATAATTAAAATAAATTACTTTAATATAATAAACTGTTTTTACCGTAATATATTAATAAATAAAAAATATATTATTAATATTCTTTTAAAAATAATATATAAAAATATATAGTTAAACTAAATATTAATATAAATTATTAAAATAAAATAATTAATATAATAAAATTTTAAAAGTTTTAAAATCATTGTATTTTTATAATAATATATAAAACTTATATTTATATTTTACTAATAAATACTTTTAGTTAATTAAAATAAAAGTTAAATTTTTAATATAAAATTAATTTATTTATTTATAAAATATATTTAAAATACTTAAATGTTTATATTATAAAAGTTAAAATAAGCTAAAATTTATAAGGTTTATAATAAAATAAGTTTAATAAAAAACTAAATTAAGATATAAAAATAAAAATAATTAATATAAAAAAAGTATTTATTAATTATTTAATTAAAATATAAAGTTTTATTTAATTAAATATATTTTAATTATTTTTTATTTATTTTTTATATTTTATATAAATCTCTTTTAAACTTATTTTTTATATATAAATAATATATAAAAAAATATATAATATAATATATATAAATCGTAAAATATAAAAAAAAAGTTAATATTATATAAAAACCTATAAAATATATATACTATTATTATTTTTAAAACTAAGAATATAACGTATTTAATTAAATATATTACCTATAAAATTATAATTTAACATTTAATATATTAAATATATAAAATATTAAAATACTTATATTTAAATAAATTTAAATATAACTTTAATTATATTATTTTATAATTACTTAGAAAAAACATTATTATAATAATTAAAAAAAAAATTTATTTACTAGTTATAATATTAATATTAATAAAAACTTTTTATTTTATTTATATTTATATAGTTAAATTACTTAGTTAATAAATAAATATTATCAGGATTTAAAATTATATATATATAAATTAAGAAATTAATAATATACGATTTTTTATTAGGTTTATATATTATTTATAATATAAATATAACTTGTTTTAATATTAATATTAAATTATTATAAAATCGTTATTAAATTATAATTAAATTATAATTAAGCTATAATTAAGCTTTGAGTTATAAATAATATAAATCCGCACTATTAAAAAAAAAAAAAAAAAATCAAGTATTAATATATTTTAAAAAAAATTAAGAAGCTTTTATTATAAAAACTTATATTAATAAATAAAAAAATAATTATATAATATTATATAAAACAAAGAAAATAAAAATAAGTTTATTTAATATTACTTAGTTTTAAACTTATAGTTAAATTAATTTAAAATGTAATTTATATTAAAAAAAAAAAAAAAAAAACCTAATTAAAATTATTTAATTATTATTTCTAATAAAAAGTTTTTTTAATAATTAAATTAAACTTTTATTAAAATGTTTAATTGGTTTTAATATAATTATAATTAAAACATTATTATTATTATAAATTATAATATTAAAATTACTACTTTTTATATTATTAATTAAATAAAATATAAATAATATAAATTTAAAATTAGTTATTAAAAAAAAGTTTAATTAATATTATAATAAAAAAATGTAGTAACTTATATTATAAGTTTAAAATATAAATATAAATAACTTTATATTATTATTTAATAAAAAGATTAATTACTTATAATAAAATAAAAGTTTAATTTTAATATTATTTTTATTTTTATTTAATATTAATTAAAAACGTTTTTTTAAACAGTTATTTTTATATATATTAAAGTTATTATTATTATATTAATTGTTATTATAATAGTTAATAATAAATTAATAATAAATAAAATTAATAAAGTAATATTTAATATATTTATATTAAAATTAATATAAAAAGTGATATTTAAATTAATATTAAAACTATATAATAATTTAACAATGTTTTTTAATTTAATAAAATTATAAATACTTCTAGTTTAGTTTTTTTTAATATAAAAACATTTAATAAAGCCTGTATTTAAATTAGTTTTTTACTTTTTATAATATTTTTTAAAAAATAATTTATTAATATAAATATAATAACCTATATTTAAAATAGTTTAAGTAACATAGAAATGTATTTTTTTATTTTTTTATTTTATAATTAGTATATTTTTTAAATTAAAAACAAACCATGTAAAATAAGTAAATATAAATTATAAAAAAATTTTAAAAAATAAAAAACATGGTTTTTTATAAAATAAATAATAAAGTTTAAAAATAATATTAAAACTTTTATTATTACCATAAAAAAAATAATAAAATAAATTATATATAATAGGATTATTAAAAAATGGTTAAAAAAAAATAAAATAATTATAATTAATAATATAATATAGGTTTTTTTAAATATAAATAAAATTAAAAAAATTATTAATTACGTTATTATTTTTATTTTTTAAAAGCTTTTTTTAATAAATTTTTATATAGTTTATATTAAATTATTAATTAATAATTTACAAGATAATATAAATTTATTTTATACTTTAAATAATATTTATAATATAATAAATTTTATTATAAATAATAATTATTTTACAGTTTATTAATATATTTATATAAATAATTAAATTGTTTTTATTAAAAGAAATTTATTATATAAATGGATCTTAATAATAAAAAGGATAATTATATAATATTATTTAAATATTTTAAGTATATTAAATTAATAATATATTTAAAACTTTATTATTATTAATTAAAAAAAATTATAATTGTTTTTAAAACTTAAATATTATTTTAAAAAAGTTTTAATATTTAAATAAAAATATAATTAAATATAGTAGTTTATTATAATAATTAAAGTTAAAAATACTAAAATTAAAAATAATATAAATAAAAATAATATAATTTAAAGTTTTATTAATTATATTAATTTTTATATTATTTATATATTAAAAAACTTAAAGCTAATATTTGTTTTTATATAAAATATTATTAATTAAACTTAAAATATAATTAACTAAATTAAAAAAAAACAAAAAATAAGGTATATTAATATTACTTATTTATTCCTTATTATTATTTTATATATTTTTTATTATAATATAATAAATATAATAAATAAAATTATAACGTATATTTTTATTATTAAAAATATAAGTTATAAAAATTAAAAAGGTATTAAAATAATTAAAATAATAAAAACTAATTGTTTTAAATAATTATATTTATTCTTTATTTTAAAAAAATAAAATAAAAGTAAATAATTTTAAACTTATTATTAAAATTAAAAATACTTACTATAATAAGTAATAATAAAATAATTTATTATAATAATTAATTATAAAATATAAAATAATATTTATAAAATTATTAATATTTTTTTAAAGTTATTAAAAAATAAATAAATAAAAAATATTTAAATTATTTAATTAAAAATTTAAATATTTCTATTTATATAATTAAAATCTTATAATACGATATTTAGGTATTTTTAAGTTACATTATAAAAAAAATAAGTATCTTTTAAATTTAAATATTATTTTTAAGCTTTTTTTACCTTTTAAAATTAATATACCATTAAAAAATAAAAATATTTTTATATAATATAAATATAATTAATATAAAAAAATAAATAATATTTAAATATATAAAAAGCTTTAAACTTTAGATTTTAAGAAAAATATTTTTTATTTTTCTATTTTAAATATATTATATATATCTTTAAAACTGTTTTTTAAAACTAGGTAATTACAGTGTTTTTTAATAAAGTTATATATTTAAGTAAATAAATAAATATTTAAAATTAAAAGAAAAATAAATTAATATAAAACTATATTTTTATTATATTTTATTTTTATTTTTTTTTTATATTTATCTTTTTCTTTTTTTTCTTATACCTTTTTAATTTTTATAATAAAATTTCAAGATATAATAAATTTAAAGTTTATATAATAAATAGAAATATAATTTATACCTAAATATTTTTTATTTACTAATTATTTTAAATACTTAAAAATATTAATTATAATTTTATATAATAAATCTTTATTTAAATTACCTTATAAAAAATTAATAGATTTATTTAATTAAATTTATTTTATTTTATTTATATTATATTATATTTATTAATTATTTAATGTTTAAATAAAGTTTTATATATTTAAATATAATATGTTTTTTTTATTTCTTATTATAAATTTTTTTTTTAAGCCTTTTTTTTATTTTTCTTTTTATTTTTTTTTACTTTTATATTAATATAACTAATATTTATTTTAATTTTTAAACTTATAATATTTTTTATTACCTTATAATTAAATGGTTTATTTAATTTTATTAATTTTATAAAATTAAATATGTTTTTTTATTATATTTTATCTTATTTTATTTTATAAGTTATAATTTTAAAAAACTTATTATTATTAGTAATAATAAATATTTAAATTTAAATTAAACTATAAAAATAAAATAATTAACGTAAATATTATAATAACACTTTTTTAAATATTTTATACTTTAAATTTTATTAGTTTTAATATTATAAGTTTCTATTATATTATTATTAATTATATTAATTACTATATTTTAAATATAGTAAATTAATAGATTTATATAAATAGTATATAATTTTAATATTACTTATAAAATATTATTAAAAATTAAGTTATTAAATAATTTAATAACTAAAAAATATTATTTTTTTTAAATTAAAATATTAATAACTTAATAGATTATTAATTAAAATAATGTTATTTAAATATTAATTTATATAGTTAATTTTTATAAATATGTTAAAATTTATTAAATTTATTTATTAAATAAAAAAATTATTAATATATTAAATTAATAGTATAAAATTATTAAAAGGAAGTATATTTATAATATAAAACTTAAAATATTATATTTTTTATAGTTTTTTAAGTTACTTAATAATAAGATTTTTATTAATATAAACGTTATAATAAATATAATTAAAAACATTTATATAATTTATAAAACTTTTTTTAATATTAAGGTTTTTATTAAAAATAACATATAATATTATTTAGTTTATATTATATATAAAAAAATAATTATAATTTTAAAATATTTATTTAATTTTAATATAAAATATAAAAGTTATTATAATATAAAAAATAAAAATAAAAATAATAAGTGTAAAATATTAATAAAAATTAAATAAAAATAATAGTATAAAATATTAATAAAAAAAAAAAGCAAATAATAATATAAAATGTTAATAAAAATTAAAAGAAAATTACAACGTAAATTACTATTAAAAAAAAATAAATAATAATATAAGATATTAATAAAAATTAAAAACTAAAAACATATAGTTTTTATTTTAATATTATATAACTAAAAGTGTAAAACCTTTATTTTAATATTATATAGTTTTTTTTTACTTTTTTTTTATTAAATTAAAATTTTTAAACCTAGTTAAAAAGATTTTATTATTTATTATAACTTAAACATTTTATTAAATTTATTAATATTTAATATAATTAATTTATCTTTTTATAATATTACTTTAAATTTATTACTAATAATAAATAAAAAGGTAAATAATAAAAAAATAAAAAACAATGATAATAATAAGTATAATAAAAATAAAAATAATAATAATAATAATAATAATAATAAATATAAAAAAAATAAAAAAAAATAACTTATTATTAATATTAATTAGTTTATAAGCCTTAAAAAACAAGTTTTTTTACGTAAAATTAAAACTGTTTTTACACGTTGTTTTTAAATTAATTAAATTAAATAATATTACGTTATAATGTTTAAAGTTTTATTGTTTTTATTTTAATTAACTGGAATTTAGTTTATTTATATTTTTTAACATTAAATATAATATAATTAAAAGTTGTTATTATAATTAATATTAAATAATAAGTAATAATATAATAGATTTTTATTTAATTCTTATTAATAATATTATTTTAATATATAATAATATTTATTTTTTAGGTATATATAAAAATAAAATTATATTATTAAAAAACTTTAATATTTTTATAATAAAAAATATAATTTTATAATATATATTTATATTTAATTTTAATTTTAAATAACTTGAAACTTTTCTTTTATAAAATCGAACTTTTAATATTTTAAAAAATAATTTATTATTATATTTCTTATAATTTTAAACTTAATTAATGTTTTATTATTAAAATAAAAAAAGCTTTTAATTAAAAGTTTATATATAACAGGTATAAAATATATATAATACTTAGTTTTTTATATTTTTTTAAAGTTTTTATATTAAAACCTTAACTTTTATTATTTAAATAAAACTATAAATTTATTAATCATTTTTAAAACTTAAATAAAAGTCTTAAAATCTTTATAGTTAAAATAAAAATTAAAAGGTTTAAATAAAAGTTATTAACTTATAAATATAAAAAAAAAAATAAGTTTAAAAGCTAGGTTTTAACGTATAAATCTTTTTATTTTAATTTTATTTTATATATATATATTTAATTTAATAGCTTTTTAAGTTTATAATTTTTTATATAATAATATAGTTATTTTCTTATTATATAATTAGTTTTATAATATTTTAGTTTAGTTTTTTAAATATATAAATAATTTACCGTTAGTTTTTATTATTAATTATTATAATAAAAAAATAAAAAGAAAATATATATATTAAAATAACTTATAAAAAAACCTTTATTAAATAAACTTAATACGAAATAATAATAAAAAAACTATATAAATTATATATATAAAAATTATAGTTTTTATTACCTAAGTTAAATTATAATTTATTAGTTATTTTTAAAACTTAAAAGTTATATAAACCTTATAACTAAAATAATTTAATAGTTTTTTAAATTTATAACTTTTTATATTATAAAAAGTAATTTTAAACCTTATTATTAAAAAAAAAAACAAGTATTATTAGTTTATTATAACTTTTTTATATTAATAGTAAAATTATAAAATAAAAATTAATATTATTTATTTATTTTATATTTTATTAAATATATCTTTTAATATTTTAAATATTAATATTAGTTATTAATATTAATATAATAATATATTTTAGTTTTATTAATTTAAAGTTACTTATTTAAATATATAATATTTTATAAAATAATAAAATGTTTAATTTTTATAACTTATTTAAATATATTAAAAACTATTAAATTTATTAAAATCTTATTTTATTTTATTTAATTTTATTTAATTAATTTTATTTTTTTTATTTTTAATTTATTAGTTTTATATTTTTTACCTATTATTAGTTATTTAATAATAAAATTATAAAATGTTAAAAATATAAAATAACTTATATATAAATATTAAAATAAATATCTATTAACTTTATTTATATTTTTCTTCTTTTTTTATACTTTAATTTATTTTATAGTTAATATTATTAAAAGCCGGCACCAAGTTTTAATAAAATAAAATATATATAATAATATATTTTTTATAATAAATTATTTATATATTATTTATTAAGGTTTTAATTAGTTTATAATATAAAAAAAAAATTAATATAAAAAATAAAATAAACCTTTTAATTTATTAGTTTTTTTATTTTAATTTTTTATTATTTAATATTTTACTTTTTTAAGTTTATAGCTTTTTATATAATAATAAAATTATTTTTTTACCATGTAACTAATTTTATAATTTTAATAATGTTTTTTATTATTATTATAATAATATTATTATTAAGTAATTAAATATTTATATATTAAATTTATTTTTTTTATAAAAATAAAAACATTTTTTTTAATAAAACTTTTTATTCCTTTATTTTTTATTACCTTTTATTTATATTAACTTATTATTATATTTTTTATAACTTTTATTTTTTTAATTATTTTATTTTCTTATAATAAATTTAGTTTTTAAATAATAATAAATAAGCTTTTTAATTATAATTACCTGTTTTTATTTAATATAATATTTATTATTTAAATAAATTAAAAAATATTGGTTTTATTATAAATATTAATAAATATAAACTATTAAATAAAATAAAATAAAACATAGTTAATAAGTAGTTAAAATTAATTATAATTAACTTATTTAAAGATTTTAACGGTTTTAATATAAATTTATTAACATTTATTTTTATATTTTAAATTTTTTAATATAATATAAAAATATTCCTTGTATTTATAAATTAATTGGTACTAGGAGATTTTATTAAAAAAATAATTAATTTAAAATAATAATTATAACATTTTAATAAACTTTTATAAAAAGGTAAGTAAGTTTTAAAAAACCTTAAATATATTATTTTTTACTTGGTTTTTTTTATTAAAATAATAAAAAGTTAAAACAAGATATTTAATTAACTTAATAAAGTTTATTTATTATTTAATTTTTAATTAAATAAAATAAAGGATTATTTTCACTGTTTTTATTTTTAATATATTTTTAAAAATATAAAAGATTTAGCTTTTAATATATTAAATTATAATGTAGCTTATATAAAATATTTTTATTATTTATTAACTTATATAAAACGTTGTTTTATTATATATTAAAATATAGAATTTAATTATTATTAGTTTATTATATAAAAGAAATTTCTTATAATTATATTTTAACGTAAAGTATTTAAATATATTTAAAATTATAATAAATAATTTATTATTATATAAATTTTTAAGGTATTTATACTTTTAAATAAAAGTGGCTATAATAAGGAATTAAATATAATAAAAAGCCGGGAAATATTTATTTATAATAATAAACCTTTTTTTTTAAATATAATAAAAGATTTTTATAATATAAATAAAATTTAATTTTATTATTATATTACTTAATATATTTTATAATTAGTTAATTATTATTTTTATTTTAATATTAAAATATTTTAAAGTTTTTACTTTATTTATTTATATTATTAAATATTTAAATAAAAAATAATATAAAAATATTAATTTATTATATACTTTTTATTTTTATAATTTTAACTAATAATAGCTAGCTTTTTTATTTTTATAAAAATTATTTCTATTAACTAATTATAAGTTAATTAAATATAAACACGATTTTTTTTTAATTTTTTAAATTTTATTATATAAATAATTAATATAAAACTTAATTTTCTTTTTAATAAAAAATTTTACTTTTTATACTTCTTTTATAATATATTTATTTAAATACTTAAAAAACTTATTATAAAATATGTTATTAAAATCGTTAATAATTTTTAAAATAAATTAAGTTATAGTTAGTTATATAAAATATAATATATATAAAATATATAAAACTTAAATTTATATATAAAACATTTATATTAAAACCTTATTTTTATTTTATTATTTTTATATAGTTTTATTATAATTATATTCTTTTTTATAAATAATTAATTAATAAAATATCACTTATAATTATAATTATTATAAACTTTTTAAAAGTAACTTAAATAATATATTTTATTATTAAAAACTTAGTTTTTTTTCCTTTTAATAAATTTTAAATTATTTTTAGTTTTTAATATTTTAATATTTTACTAGGTTTAATATATATTTAGTAAAATAAAAAGTTACTATAGTTTTATATTATTTATTTAAATGATTTTTTTTAATTTATTTATATATTTTAAATTATTTTTACTTTTTTAATATTTTATTAAACTCGGTAGATATATATTTAATATAATAGAAAATTACAACTTAATATTTTATTATTATTTAAATATATTATTATTTTTAGTTATTAATAAATATTTAAATATTTATATAAAATATTATATATATATTTAAATTAAGTAAATAATTAACTAATTAATAACTATATATATAACTATATATTTTAATTATAAATAAAATTAAAAACTTTTTAAAAAAGTAAAATACCTTATTATTTATTATGTTTTTTTTTTTAAAGTATAATAAATATTATATTTAATATATTAATAATTTTTTAATATATTAAGTTTTTTAATAATAACTTATATAAAATATATAAAAAAATAATAATATTTACTTTTTTTAACTATTAAAAAGATTATAATATATAATATTTTTAAAAGGATATAAAATATATAAAAACCTTAAATTTATTAGCTTTTTATTTAATTGTAAAATAATAAATAATATATTTTTATTATATTTAATATATATTATTACTAATAATTATTTATTTATAACGTTAAATCTAATATTTTTTAAGCGTGGTTTTATTTGTTTAATTTTATAAAAAATATATTAGTTTTTTTTTATTAATATAAAATGGTATTTATTTATTAGCTTTATTTTAATATAATAAATATATAATAACAACGTAACTAAAAAAATAAAAAACTATAAAAACCTTTTTTATATAATAAGTAATATTTTTATTTTATTATAATAAAAACATATTATTATTTTATAATAATATTATTTAACTATAAGTTTAAAAAACTTAATATATTTAATAAAATATTTTATTTATTTTAAATAAAATAAAAATATAAAAAAGGTGTTATAAAACATTTTTATAAGTTATTATAAAAAAAAAGAATTAAGTTTATATTATGTTTTTAATATTATAAAAAATTTAAAATGTTTAATAGTTTACTTTTTATAATTAAACGTATAAATTAAGTTTATTTTTATTATAATATTTTAAGATATATTAAAAATATAAATATAAAAAAAGTAATAAATTTAAAAATATAAAAAGTAATATTTCACTAGGTTTATTTTAACTGGTTATATTATAACTAATTATATAAATATTTAAATATTTATTAAACGTTTTTTATATCAAGTTAAAAGTTTAATATATTTATATATTTTTTTATAAAATTGTTAAAATATCGTGTAATATTTAATATTAATATATATTAACTTATTTATTTATATATATAATTATTTAAAACCAAGCTTACTTATTTAATAGTTTTTTTATTATTAATAACATTTTTAGTATTTAATTATATAATTATAAAATTAAATATATATAAAATATTATAATTAAATACTTAAAATATAAAACATTTTATATTTAATATTAAATAAAAGTTTTTTATTTTTTATATAATATATTATTTTAACTAGTTTTAATTTTTATTTTATAATAAGTTTTATTATATTTTAACTAAAGCTTTTAATAATTATATAATATTAAATATATAAATATAATATTAAATTATTTTAAAGTATATTATAAATTATATACTTAAAATAAAAAACTTTATAACTAAAAATAAAAAAAGGTTACTTATTTTTTAAATTAAAAAAATAATAATTTTTTTTTATATTTTTTATTTTATTACCACAATATAAATACTTACTAATTAATAAATTAATATTTTATAAGTTAAAAAAGTAGTTTTAAAAAATGTAAAATATATTATATTTAACTTATAATTTAAATTTATTTATATTAATATAAATAAAATATATATATAATATATATTTATATTATTTATATTTATAATATATAACTTATTAAAAAAAAAAATAACTTTTAATATAATTAAATATAAATAACAATAAATAATATTATTATTATTTAAATAAGTTTTAAGGTAAAATTTAATTAGTTTAATTAATAAATAAAATAAAAATAAACTTTTTTTTTAATTATTTATTAAAAAAAAAAATTTTAATTATATGTTTAAATTATATTATTATTTTTTATTAAATACCTTGCTTTTTTTTTTTGTTATATTTCCAGTTTTTTTTAAGTTTTTCCTTTTTTTTTTTCTTTTTTCTTTTAAGTTTTTTTTTTCTTTTTTTTTAGTAACTTTTTTTTTTTCTTTATCTTTTTAGCTTTTAAACTTTTTTTTTATATAATTATAACTAAATATTAATAAAACGTTTTATATTATATAAAATTTAAGTTATATAGTTTTCTTAAAATTAAAATATTATATAAATAAATTTATAAAAAACTTTATAAAAATTATTAGATTATTTATTTTATATATTTAAAGTTATTTAGTTTTATTATTTTATTAAGTATTAAATTATAAAAAAATTTATTTGTTATTAATATAATTAAGTTTATATATTAAATAAAATTTATTAACTAGTTATTAAAATATTTTTAATATATATAAAACTTTTATAAACTTAAAAAAATGATTTTTATTTTAAATAAAATTAATATAACTTTTAAAAAAAGGTAGGTTATAATAAAAATAAAAATAAAAACCTACCAGGAGTTTATAAATATATTATTAAAATATAATTATATTTATTTTAATTATATTTAAATTTAAATGTTTTATTTCGATTTTTATATTATCGGTGAAAATAAAGAAAAACTAATATTATAAAAATGTATAAATAATAGTAAATATATAATATACTTAAAAATATAATAATTTAAAATTAATTTATATAATATAATAATAATAAGCGATTTTAATGTTTTTTTTATTTTTAGAAAATGTAACTTTATAAACTTATATATTTAATTTATTAAAAAAATCGTCCCACGGTTTTTTTATAACTTATAATATTATATTTAAAATATTTATTTTTATAAATTTATTTATTATATTATAAAAATGCCTGGTAATATTATTATAAAAGATTTTATTAATTATAATATTTTAATAGTTAATTATTTATATAGTTTTTATATAGTTTTTTAAATTAAATTTAATTTTAATAATAATATAAAATATTACTTTTATATTTATATAATAATATATAAAAATAACTTAATTAAACTTTCCTTATTTTCTTTAATATTTATATTAATATTTATAATATTATTTTTTAAAACATCTTTTTTTTTTTTAAAATGTTTTTTATTAAAATATTTTCTATTAAAACATCTTTTATTTAAAAACCTTTTTTTAAAATATTTTTTATTAAAATATCTTTTATTTAAAAACCTTTTTTTAAAGTATTTTTTATTTAAAAATATTTCTTTAAAACACCTTTTATTTAAATAACTTTTATTTAAATAATTACTTTTAATATATTTATATTATAGTTTATATATAATATATTTAAAAATATAAATAATAATACTAAGTTAAATAATTTATTATTACTTATATTTTATATAATATTTTAAATATATATATTAAAAAACAATTTTATTTATTAATTATTATAATATAAGATTTTAATAAATGTTATTATACTAAGCTTTTTAAGTTATTTTTTATAAAATTAAATATTATAAAATAATACTAGTTAATATAAAATAATAAAAATATTAGTTAATTTTATATTAAAATAATTTACATTTAATTTTAATTTAATATAAATATAAATAAATATATTATTTAATATAAAATCTAATAATATAATCTTTAATAATTATAATTTTTACTTATTTATTAAATGTTTTTTTAAATATTTTAAAGTAAGATATTTAAATAATAACTAGTTAATAATATAAAAACTAAATTTAACGTTTATTAATATTATTTATAAATTAAATAATTAAATTAATTTATTAAATTAAACATTTTTATTAACTTTATATATAAATAAACTATTAATTAAAATATTATATATAAATAATAATAATTTTTTTTTTATAATTATTATTATTAGCTTTTTATTAATATTAATATTTAATTTTATTAAAACTTAAAAATAAAAAACTAGTTAAATATTAAATAAGCTTATTAGTTTATATAATATTAATAGTTTTATAACTTATAATAAAACTTAAAAAACCTAGATTATTAAATGTTTATAAAAGTTAAATAAATTTTTAATAAATATATTTTAAATAGTTTAATAAATATACCAATTAATAAAACAAATTAATTATTAATAAAAAATATTTATAATAATTATAAATACCTAAATAAAATAAATAAAATTATTTATCTTATATTTTTTTATATTTAAAATAATAAGGATTAAAAATAACTATAAGTTATATTAATAAAAGTGTTTTAATAAGGCGTTTAACGTTTTATATTTTTAAAACCAAATTAATTATTTAAAACGTATTTTTTTATAATATATATTTTAATTTTTACTATAAAGTTTATATATATAGTTTTATAATAAAAATAAATATAAATGTTTAAATGGTTATTTTTTAAATAAGGTTTTCTAAGATATTTTTAGATTTTTAAGAATATTTAAATATATATTTAATATTTATTTTAAATTATTTTTAAATTAAATAGTTTAATATTTAAACATTTTATATTTATATTATATTATAAAAAATTATAACCTAATTTTATATAATATTTTATATAATTAATATACCTTAATAAATATTTTTTATTAAAATAAATAACTTATTATAATTTTATATTTTTTAATTAATTAAATTCTATTTAAATATATATAAACTTAATATATTATATTATTAATTTTAATATAATTTATAAGATTTTATTTATAAATTAATAAAAGTTTTTAAATTAATTTTTTTTTTAATATAATTAAGCTTTAATTTAATGTTATTAATAAAACCATTGTTTTATAGTTATTTATTTTCTTTTTATTATATTTTTAATTTAATATTTTATTTTATTTTTTTGAATTTTTATAATTTATTTAATAAAATATTATAATAAACCTTTTTATTATAAGCTTTTTAAGTATTTATTTTTATTTTAATAATAATAAAACCGATGAAATTATTAATAACATTTTTATATTATAAAAAAAATCGCTTATTTTATTAGTTTTTTTTTTATAATTTTTAAATATAACCAAATATATCACGATAATATTAATTACTATAAAAAAACACACTTTTTAATTTCTTATTATTTTATTTAGTTTTAAAAACGTAGGTTTTGTTTTTTTTAATATACGTATTTATATTCCTTTAAAGTTTATTTAATATATATTATTTAAAAGGTTTTTTAATTTAATAAAAAATAATAACTTATATTATATAAAAAAATTATATTAATTATAATATAAAAATAATTTATATTTTATATTATAACTATGTTATTTAATTATTAACTTTAATTTATATATTATAAAAAAGTTATAAAACTTTATAAATAACTATAATTTATTTTCTTTAAAAAAACATCGGTTAATTTAATTAATAAAAATTATCTTTAAATCTATTAATTTCTTTTTTAAAAAAATAAAAAACTTAATTAAAATATAATTAGTTTAGTTTTATAAGGTTTTTATAAAATGTTAATATGTTTTTTTATATAAATTATTTAATAAAAGTTATTTTTAATCTTATTTATATAATTAAATATATTTTTTTTAAAATATTTTATTTTTAACTTTTAAAAAATTATTTTAAAAGATTTATATTTTTTTATATTTATTTAGTTATCGCTTTTAAGTTTAAATTAAAAAAAGAGTAATAATTAATTAACTTTATTTAAAAGTGGTGAATTTTATAACGTTATTTTTTAAAAAAAAATTATATTTAATTAAAATAATATTTTATTAATATTTATTTTTATTATTAAAATATTTTTTATTTTATTATTTAATATATTTAAAATAAATCCACTTTTTAAGTTTAATAATTTAACTTAAATAAGTAATAAAATAATAACAGATTATATAATATATAAATCTTTAATTATAAATAATTTATTTTATATATTAAAACTTTATTTTAATAAAATCTTTTTTAATAATAAACTTTTTAATGTTTATTATAATATTTAAAAGGTTTTTAATATAATAATAAAAAATAATATATCTATTTAACTTATATTAAAACTTTAAAAGTATATAGCTTTTAAATTATTTTAATATAATATTATAAAAAAAATATAAAAATTATTAAAAAATATAAATTAATTAAAAGTTTTAAAGAAAAAATTAACCGTATTAAATATAATTTAAATTAACCTGATTTTAAATTTAAATTTTAATAATAAAAAGTAAAATAATAAATTAAAGTTAAATAATAAGTTAAAACTAATATTAAAACCATATAAAATAATAAAAACTAAGTTTATTAAAATTAATATTTAAATGGTTTTTTAGTTAATTTTAAATATATAAAATATAATTTTTAATTGTGATTATATTAAGTATATTCTTATAATTTTTATTTATAGTTAATATGTTTTTATATTAATTATTATATTAAAGGCTTTTTTAGAAAATATTTTAAGACTTTTTTATTTGGTATTTAATATATTTTATAGATATTTAGTATTATTTTTAAGTGATAATATTTATTTATTAAAAAAATATGTTTTTAATAAGGTTAATAAAATTTTTTACTATTTTTTTTTTCCTATTAAATATAAATTTAATAACACCACTTATAGTAAATCTTTATAAATTATAAAAAACCAGGTTATTATAAGTTTAATAATATATTTTAATATAATAATAATATTAAATAATTAATTATAATTAAAAATAAAAAAAAATTACCTTTTATTTAATATTATAGTTTTTAACCTTATTATAAATAATAGTAAAATTTAATTATATATAATATAATATAAAATAAAAAAAAATATTGGTTTTATTTTTATTATTAAACTTATTAATAATTTCTTTTTATAAAAACAGTTTAAATATATTAGATTTTATTATTATATTTTAAATATTTTTTTTTAAGTGTTAATAATTAAAAAATAATAGATTATAAAAACGATTTATTTTATTAATAAAAAGTTAAAAACATATAATTTTAAAGCGAATATTATTAAGTTTAATAGTTAATTTTTAAAATAATCCTATATTATAATAAAAATTTTAACTTATATTTAACCTAATAAAATATAGAAAAATAAGGTTACAACTAAAATATAAAAAAAAGTTATAAAAAAATTATAGATTTTTTTCGTTATTATTTAAAAAGCTTGTTTTAAAACTTAAATTTTAAATTTAAATTTTATTTATTTTTAATAATCGCTGGTTTTTATTTATATAAAAAAATTCTTTATAACTTATTATTATTTTTTAAGGAAATCTTTTATAATATATATTATTATTATTTTAACTAAAAAAATCCTTAACAATTTAAAACTATTAAAAAAAATAAAAAATAAAGTTTATATTACTAATAAAATTATAAATAAATTTACCTTAAAATGTATTATTTTTATTATATTAAACTATAATATTTTTACTTTTATTTTTATTATTATTATTTATTTAAATATTTCTTTTACTTTTTATTAGTAATAAGTTTAATTTAAATTTAATATCTTAATTTTTAAAACGCTTATTATAGTTATTATTTTTATTATTATTAAGATTATTATAATTAAAACCAGGTTTATAATTAAAATTAAATATTTTATAATTAAATAACTAAAAATATATTTTTAAACATTTTAATAAACGGTTATAATCGTTATTATATATAATATTATTAAATTATATATTTTAATAATATATCTTCTTTAAATATAAATTATAAAACCTAGAATTAATATTAAATATATTACTTTTATTTTTAACTTTATTTATTTTACGTTTAAAATTAATATAATTCCATGTTTTATAAATTCTAGCCCGCGGCTTATATTTAATATTTTAAATTTCTTATATAATATAAACCAACTTTTTTTTTAAGTAGATTTTATTAATATATTTTATAAACTTTTTAATTTTAACAGTTTTATTAATAAAAATAAATATAATAATATTATTAAAAATAAACTAAGTAAAATAAATTAAAAAATATTAAATAAGAATTTTATTTAAAGTTAAATATTATATATTATAAAATTAATTATAAATTTATAAGGTTTTAATGTTTTTTTTTAATATTTAAAACATATAAATAACTAATATATATAAGTTATTAATAATAAGTTTTAAAATAAAAATAAAGTAATTATAATCTAAAAAAGTGTAAATATTTTTATAAAAAAATAACAAATTTATTAAGGCGTTAAAAAGATTATTATATAATAATTTAAAAACGTGTTAATATATAAAATTTAAATTAAATTAATTCTTAGTTAAAATTAAAATAATATAATTAGTTTTAAATATAATTATTATTTTAATAATATAATAATATTTATTAATAAGTTTTTTAATAAAAAGAAATTATTAATAATAATAAGTTATAAAACAGGTTTTATAAGTTTTAAAAACTATAAAACTAATTATAAAATAAATATTTAAACGTTTTTAAAATAATAATAATTATAGTTTTAATTTATTTATAGTTAGTTTATTATTAATAAAACTATTTTATATTAAATGTTTTTAAAGTTTCGGTATTTTATCTAAGAAAACTTAATAATTAAAATTTAAATAAAAAGGTTAATAATCTATAAATAAAATATTAAAAAATTAGTTAAATATTTAATAATAATTAAATAATATTTATAATTATTATTTTTATAATTTAAAATATAAAAAAAATAATAATATTCTTAAAAAATTTTATTATTAAATATATTAATAAGGTTTTTATTTATAGTTTTAAAAAAATAAATTTTAATAGTTAAATATTTATTTTTTCTTTTTTTATTAAAAACCTAGATATTTTTAATTATAATATATATAATATAATAAGTTATAATATAATAAATATTATTATTATTAAAAACATTAAAATTAAGTAATAATTTTAAATTAAAATAATTTAAATAATAAATATTAATATAACATTAAAAGCTTTAATATTTTTTAACCGAAAAAAATATTAGTTTAAAAAAATACCGTATTTTTTATATAATTATTATATATTTAAAAAAATAATAATTAAAAAGAAAATTAATTAATTATTACTAATATAAAAATAAAATAACGTATTTAAATAATAGTAAGTTATTTAAATAAAATGTTTAAAGTTTTTAAATATAATATTTTTTTAAATTAAAAAATACTTATTTATATATTTATATAAAAAATATATAAAATAACTTATATAATAAATAAATATATAAAAAAATACTTATTTAAATATATTAATTTTTATTATTTTAATTATATTAATATACTTTTTTTGTTTATTATATTATAATAAAAAATATTTAATATAATAATAAAAAAAAAATAACTAATTTTACTTAGTTTTTTTTTTTTTTAAATTACTTTTATATTTTTTAATATATAAATAATTATAAACCTAATATTATTTAAAAGATTTTTAACACCTTTTTTTACTATATTTTATATTTAATAAGTACTAAGGATTTTTTTAAAACAATTTTTAAACTTTAATAATAATTATTATTTTATTTAATTAATAAAAACGAAACCAAATCTTTAAATATAAATTTAAATATATATAATTAAAAAAATCCTAATATATTAAATAATTATTTTTCGTATAATAAAAATAACTTAATTATTTATTTAAATTTTTTATAAGTTTAAAAAACTGTTATTATTTATAATAAAATTTATTGTATTATTAATTTTATTTAAAGTTAAAACTTTATTATATTATTTTATAAAAAATTAATTAATAGTTATTTAATTATATATATAAATATTAAAAAACTTTTTTTTAAAAAAAAAAATATTAATATAATTAATAACTTTTTTAATATTATTTATTTTTAGAAAAATTTAAAATTATAAATTACTTTTATATTATTTTTTTTTTTATATTAATATCTAATATTTTTATTATTTAATTAACTTTCATTTTTTTTATATATTAATTGTTTTATAAGAAATCGATTTTTCTTTTTATTAAAGTTTTTTTAAAGTATTTTTTTACTTGTTTTATATAGTTTATTTTTAAATTAAAATAAATACTAATTATAAAATAAAATCAAAAGTAGTTACTTTTTATGTTATTACGTTTATTTTAATGCTAGGATATTAATTAAATATTATAAAAAAACTAAGTTTAATTTATTTATTTATTAATATTAAACGATTTTATAATTAAAATAATTTAAAGTTTTTATATAATTTTAATTAAAATATTAATATAAATAAATCTAATATTATTTCTATTAACTACATTTATTACTAATGTTTTATTAATTATTTTAATAGTTTAAATAATTATAATAATAATAATAATAATAATAATTCGGATATTAATTATTTTAAAAAATGGGTTTAATTAGTATTAAATAAAAATAATAATAATAAAATAAAATCTTTATTTTATTTTAAATAATAAGTTTTTTTACTAAAAAATAATATAAAACTTATATTATTTTTAACTATACTTTTTTATTACTTTTCTTAAAATTATAATTTAAAACTTTATAACCTTAAATTATAATATTAGCTAATTTCCTTTTTTAAAATTAATATAAAATCTATACTTTTTATATCTTATTTTATTAAAAATAATAATAAATATTAAAAAAATAATTTAATATAACAAGTTATATTTAAATTTATTAAATTTATTTATAATGTTTTTTATTAGTTAAAAAAATAACTTTCTATTAAACATTATAATTAAATATAACATTTTATTTTATTTTATTTATAATATAAATTAAAATATAACTAAATATATTAATAATATAAAAATTAAAAATATAGTAAAATATATTTATAGTAATATTAATTAAAAATTATATTCTTTTATTATATATTAATAACTTAATTTTTATTAACTATATAACTATTAAATAAGTTATTTTAATTAAAATATAAAATAAAACTTATAATTACTATTATTAAATATCATATTATATATTTTAATTAAAATTAATAAAAATATATTATACGTTTTATATAATTTTTTATACTTATATATATATATTTTTATTATATATTATTATTAAGTATTTTAAAAATAATATCTTAAATTAAAATTATTTAAACAATAAAATAATATAAACTATTATATTTAATAAATAAATAAGTTTTTATTTAAATTAAATATAAACTAAATATAAACTAAATATAAACTAAATATAAATTAAATATAAATTAAACGTTAATTAAACGTTAAGGTTAAATATAAATTAAATATAAACTATTTAAATAAATATATATTTATAAAATTATATTTCTTACTTTAAAACTTTTATAATATATTTTAACTATAAATAATATTATTTTTATAATAAAATAATTTATAAAAAAAATAAATATAAAAATTAATATATATAAATATATTAAAAAAACAAGGGTATAAAAAATATATATTAAAATTAAATATATATATATGTTTTATAATAACTAAATAATAAATAAATAATAGTTTATATATTATATATAATAAAAAATTTCATTATAATAAAAACATTTTAATTTTTAAATCTTTTAATTTTATAATTATATTTTTTAATAATTAAACTTATAAAATTAATATTAATAACCTTTTTAATATTATATATATATATAAAACATAAAAACTATTAATATTAATAATTAAACTATTATTAATAAATTTAATTTAAAAAATATTTTATAAAAAAACCTTAATATAACGCTTGTTTTTAATAAATAAACAAATAATAATAAATTATAAAAATAATATTAACCTGTTTATTAAATATTATAATTATTTTAATTACTTAAAATTTATATTTTATTTTTAAATATTTTTATAGTATTTTACTTTATTATTAAATTATTATTTAATTATTATTTAACTTATATTTAACTTATATTAAATTTATATTTAACTTATATTAAACCTTTATTTAATTGTTATTTATAATTAATAAAATTAAACTTAATTTTTAATTAAAATTCTAATAGTTAAATCTTTTTAAATAAATTTATAATATAACTTTTACTTTATATTAACTAACTTTTTATTTAAAATAAATAAAATATATTAAAAACAATTATCAGTTTTATAATATAATTAAAACCTAAAATAATAATATATTTAAAATTATATTAAAATAATAATAAATATACTAAGAATTATAATTTTATTAAACCCTTATACTTTAATTTTTAAGTTTAATAATAATATATATATTAAATTTATACTTATTAACATTTATTAATAACTTATTAATATTAAATATATAATTAAAATTATATTTAAATTTAATATTATATATAAAGTTTATTTTAAAAAAAATAAAAGTATATATATAATAATTAACTTTAATAAATTTTATTTATAATAATATATTAATATTAATAATATTAATATAACTTTTATATTAAAATAATTAAGTTTTTTATCGTAAAATCTATTAATTTATAAAAAACTATTATTAAAAATATATAAAATACTAAGTTATATTACTAGGAAATATTATATTAACTTGATTTTATAGTGTAATATATTAATTTATATTTATAAAAACTTAATAAAAAACAAAGTTTATTAATAAATTAAAATAAATATATATTTTATTATTTTTTATTATTTTAAACCTATGTTTAATTATAACTAATATTACTTTTAATTAATAAATTTAAATTTAATTAAATTAACTATTATAAATTTAAATATAATTTAATTAATTTTAAAATTATAAAGATTAGTTTAATTATAAATTAATATAAAATAAAAATATAAATTTACCGCTTTATTAATTTATAATTTTATAAGTTAATTTATTAAATAATAAAATATTAACTTTATAATTTATTAAAAAAAGTAATTTTATTAATAAGTAAATTTAATTTTTTATAAAATTTTATAATAGTTTATATAAATAAATTAAAAGTGGTACGCCGGTTAATTATAAAATGAAAAAAAATTAATTAGTTTAATATTTTAAAAATAATAAAAAAAAAGTAAAAATAAAAGAAATTATAATATTATTTATTTAAGTTTTAATATTTTATATTTAAACTTAATAAATGTTAAATAATAATTTATTAAAAGTTAATTTAACTAAGTTAATAAACTAGTTAAAAATATTAATTAATTATAATTTTTATATGTTTAAATTTAATAATATTTTTAATTTTTTTTATATAATAAACCTTTTTTTTTATTTATAAAACCTAGTTTTAATTTATATTAAAATATTATTTAACGATTATTAGTTAAATAATAATAAATTTAAAGTTAATAATAATTTTATTAATTTATTATTATTATTACCTTAAAAATTAATTAATTTTAATAAGTTTAATAAACTTTATAATAAATTAAAACGTAATAATAAAAACTTAAATAAAGATTTATTATTTTTATTAAAGTTTTTAAATAATATTATAAATAATTAAACTAAAAATAATAATAATAATAACTGTTTTATAAACGTTTCCCTAGTTAAAACTATTAATAATATAAAAAATAAAATTATTAAAAATAATAAATTTAATAATAATAAAAAAAATAGTTTAATAAATATTATATAATAATTAAAATAAAATATAATTATTTAATAATAACTTAAAAAAAAAAAATTTAATTTATTAAAACCTTATAATAAAAAACATATAATTAAAAACCAAATAAAAATAAACACTTAAAACGCTTTTAATAAAAGTAAATATCTTTTATAAAACTAAAAAAAATATTAAAATTATTTATATAACTTTTATTTAATATTTATTTAACCCTTATTTACTTTTTATTAAATATATATTAAATTTTTATTAAATATAAATTTATATATTATTATAATAACTACGAATTAATATTAGCTTTTTTTATTTTAATTTTTATTTAAATCTATTAATATTTATTTATAAAATCTAAAATTTAATAATATAAAAACTTAAGAAAAAACAATAAACTAATAATAATAACTATTTATATTTAATTTATATTCACTTATATTTAACTTATATTTAACTTATATTTAATTTATATTTAACTTATATTTAACTTATATTTAACTTATATTTAACTTATATTTAATTTATATTTTTATTTACTTTAAATAAATAAATAAAAATAAAATATATTATATTTATTTATAAATTTATTAATATATTAAACCTTAAAATTAATTATTATATTATTCCTTAAATTAATTTTTTATATTATAATATGTTATTAATAATATTATTAATTTATTAATATTTAATAAATTTTAAATGTTTTAAATAACTATAAATACTAAAAATTAATAAAATTAATAATTAATAAATTTAAAAATTCTAAATAGTTATAAAAACTTTAAAAGATTATAAATACTATAAATATTATATTTTTATTAAAATATTTAAATAAGTTTAATAAAAACTAAATATAAAAATTAAATATAAATTTAATTAAAATTAAATATAAATTTAACTAAGGTTAAATATAAATTTAATTAAAATTAAATATAAGTTTTATAAAAAATAAAACGCTTTTATATTTATAATAATTTTAATATTAAGTTCTTTTAATTTATAATTAGTTTAATATATAATTTTATAGTTATTTATAAATAAATAAGTTTTTTTTATAAGTTTTTTAAATATTTAAATACTTATTTAAATATATTATAACCCCTTTTTTTTTATTTATCTTTTTTTAATTTTTTTAAAACTACCGTTAGATTTTTTAAAAGATTTTATTTTAAAAGTTATATTAGTTTTTATATAATTTCCGTTAAATTATTTATTAAAAGTTTTAAAACTAATAATAAATTAAAGTAATTTTTATTATTTAGCTTTATTTAAATTACTTTTTAAAACTTAAAATAAATATTAATAAATAACTTTTTATAGTTATTTTTTATTTTATAATTTAACTTAATATTTATAAAAAAGTTTTTATATTATAATAAAATATCCTTAAAAAAATATTTATTAATATTATTATTAATAACTATTATCTTAATATTAATAAAAATATTAATATTAATAATAAAACTATATTATTTAATAATATCTAAGTTAAAATAATAGTAATTTTTAATTAAACATTTTAATATATTATTTACTTTATATTAAAAATAAATTTTATAATAATTTTAAAATAAAATATAATTTTTAATTATTTTTTATATAACTAGTATATATATTATAAGAAAAATAATTTTAAAAGTAAAGTTATATAATATTTAAAATTTTTAATTTTTTAATTATATAAATAAAATTTAAAAATATATTAACATTTAATTATATCTTTTTTATATTTAAATATAAATATATTTTTTAATATAATAAATAAAAAGTTTATAATTATATTTATTACTTTTTAATTTAAATGTTATTTATATTATAATTATAATAAATATAATTATTAAATTTTATAATAAACTTATTTATATTAATATATATAACTTATATAAAAATCTAATAAATAATAAAAAATAAAAACACTTTTTTATTTTTATTTATTTAAATTATATAAAATATATAACTTAAAATATATATTATATAAAAATATTAAATTAAAATAAAAATTACTATATTTTTAAATTAACTAATATAATATTAAATTAAATATCTTAAAAATATGTTTATTTTTATATATATATAAATTTTTTATTAAGAAAACTTATTATAATTATTAATATATTAAATTTAATTCGGTTTATTATAAATAAATTCGCTTTTTTTTTTTTATAAATACTATTAATAATAAATAATTATACTAAAAGAAAATTTTTTATAGATTTTTATTATTGTTTTTTTATTATATATTAATATATAAAAAAAGTTTATATAATAATAATAATTTTTAAATAAATTAAGAAAAAAAATTCTTATTTTTATTTATTAAATTATTATAAATATATTATTAGTTAAACTTATTAAAACGTTTAAATTTAAAAAAAGTTTTTATTATAACGTTTTATAAAAAATTTATTTATTATTATTTATTAGTAAATATTTATTAATAATATTTAAAATTATATTTTAACCACGTTTTTTAAAACTATTTTTAAGTTATATTAAATTTTTTTTAATATAATATTATTAATAGTTTAAAATTAAAAATATAAAATTTAAAATATAAAATTAAAATTTATTCTTTTATTTTTAATAATATTTTAAAATATTATATATAAGTTTATTTTTAAAGCTTTTATTATTTAAATATATAAATAAAAGTTTTTTTAATAAGTTTTTAATAAAATTTTATTTTAAACCTAATTAAAATATTATTATTAATAAAACCTATAAAAAATTAAATAGTAATATTATTTTTAAAAAACTTGAAATTAATAAGTTTTTTTTTTATAATAATTAAAACTTTATTTAATAATAATTAAAAATATTAAAAAAATTTTAAATAAGAAATTATAATTAATAATAATAATAAATATTAATTTATATAATAATTTTATTTCCTTATTTATAAAGTACTTTTTTAATATAATATATATATAGCTATATAACGCTTTTTTTTTTATAGTATTTTTTAAATTTAATTTTTCGATTTTAATTAAAATATATAAATAGTTAACTATATATTAATTTATAAAATCGTTTTACACACTTTATCACTCCAGGTACTTACACGGGTTAAACATATAAAACAAGCTTTATTAAATTATATTAATTATTAAATTTGTTTTAAATCATGGTGGAAGAGATTAATTCTATAAAGAATTTAAAGGATGTGCGCTGAGGTATAGCTGATTAATTAGAGCCTTCGAAAACTCAGACTCAGCTGTGGCTCACGCCCCCCCTCCCCCTTTACCACCGTCTGAAGGACGGGTACCGCAGCTAGTTAAATCAAATATGTTATCACGTTGAAGCAGCACATCACATATCACTTCACGAAGATTATCTACGCTAAACAAATATGTCTACAATTCCTTGCGAGATCATGATCTCCGTGTTGCGTGAGCTGGGCAATGTGCGCTTCCTGCTGCCCTCGCTTCTCACCTGTCGCCATGTGTACTCGTGCTTCAAAGAAAATTCAGGCGTGGCAGCTGAAATCTTGAAGCGCCAGATCCCCCCAGCTATCATCCCTCACTCGATCGCGGCGCTGGAAGCCTCACAGCTGAGCCCACGAAATGAAACGTCAGTCCATGAGCTTCTCGAAACGCTATATACGCAACCAACCATGTTTACCGAGCGTCTCCGGACCATGCCTGTCCCGCTTCTGACAAGAATGGGACATATGCACGGAGTGATCCATGACTTGGCTACCGACTTTGCCAGCAGCGCATGGACACGCCTATCTAAGGATCAAGGATCGGAAGTGGCTGGGAGCCTCGTTTTGTCCCCGTCAGAATACCTCCGCTTTTGCCGAGCCTTCTACCGGGTGGAGTTATATTTTTGCCTCTTTCGCTGTAGAACTCTGTTGACATCGGTATCCTTTGATGAACACCGCCTTTTTTCCAACCAGCCACCTTGGGAAAAGGAGCAGCTCGCCTCTGTCCAGGACTTTCTCGAGCTCAAGCTCTCGAAAGGTAAGTTGTTATTCACCTATGAAGGCTTATCTTCGATGAATGTTTGGCCATGAGCCCTCAGCGCAAGTTTCTGGTTTCAATTCGCAGCCTCTTATGATGTGCTAGCTCATGATGTTGAGTTTGGCGAGTTAGGGATCGACTATACCACGACTGGTGACAGTAACCACTTCAGGCAACTCTGGGTAAGCCACAGTCCAGCATCCTTACTCTATCCGCATTTATTGCTTAAAAATAATGGTTATACCTAGCTATCACAGGGTGTCGACTTCATCCACAGATTGATGAGTGAGAGCTCATACGACGCCAAAAGGTGCAATTAAAGTCTGCATTCGGTGCTAGTAAAGTCGACCTTTACGACGCGCTTATGTCACCGCCTGAAACGGACTTAAATGATGATACTCCACTTCCTGGTTACGCTGATGAGGACCTGGCGGCTCTGTTTCCGCCTACTGAAAGCCAGGACCAGGACACAGATAAGGGCCCATTTGAAGCATGGCGTGTGGCCTTCAACCCCTGGCCACGCAGCGCGTGGGTCATGCTCACAAACAATTCTGGATTGAGGGAGCGGGCTTATGTCTTCTGGGACTTGGATCGCATCGAAACTTACGGCATGCTGAAACTGTTTGAAAATACCCCAGAAGATTCCGAGCTTCAACGTGCCTACGATGATGTGGACGAGATGCGCGAGTCATTTGAAGAGCGCTCAAAGATTTGGCAAAAGGGCGGTTCGGGTTATTGGAGCAAAAATGATGAAAGCAGAATTGTGTGGCCAACACAGTGAACTACAACATATTTTGAAATATAGTTGGAGCACTTGCTTAGAGGCGCCGCAAGGACTAGATAAATACCGACGTAGGTATTCAGACAGAATGGCAGATCTCTCTCAAGCTTGGGTGTTTCAGGGGCTTGAAAAATACATATTATAAGTTGGTTCGAGCTTCGAAGAGGAATAAGACTTGGAATGGTTTCTATATGTTGGTGCCCTGAATTTTAGCCCTCTATTCGCTCAAAGCTAAATCATCTACTGATCGATAGGGTCAAATCCATTTTTTTTGCCGTCGAAGTTCGGGCAAGTCCGATAGGACTATCTTGATCTTTCCCAACTCCCCGCACTGATGTTCGCCCCGTAGGTTACATTATCAGTATCTCCGACGTGACTGTACTGATAGGTATTAGAGATAGATATATGGTCGGCGGAAAGCTACCAAGATTTTTGGTTGCTAATACGTTTTCCTAGTCTGCCGTCTAACCATCATGTCTATTAATTACAATATTCCAACTCTGGATGTTCCTCAGTTTCGGGACTTTCAGTTAATAGGTCCTGTGATTGTAGGAGTCCTAGTTGTCCTTACGACATACCTGCTATATGCTGTGAGTCCATATTTGCTGCTATACATCATAACATAGATCTGAGGAGCCTGAAGATAACTAAATAGCGTAACCTTATCACCTATAATGAGGAGATGCATGTTAACAAGCAATAGGTCTCCTTCAAAACAGACATTCCTTACATCAATGGCTTGCCTGAAATACCAGGCGCCTTCCCGATTTTCGGTCATTTATTCAAATTGGGTGAAGACCATGCTAGTGTATGCGAGAAGTGGTGGCGTCAATATGGACACTCCGTCTTCCAAATCAAGCTAGGCAACAGACGCGCCGTGGTAGTGAATTCGTTCGAGGACTGCAAGAGGATGCTCCTTGGAAATCAGAATGCCGTTATCGATCGACCAAAACTGTATACCTTCCACGGTGTTATCAGCAGCACGCAAGGGTTTACCATCGGTTCTTCCCCCTGGGATGAATCCTGCAAGAAGAGACGCAAAGCAGCCGGCACGGCCCTTAGCAGGCCGGCTCTAAGGAACTACTTTCCTATGTTTGACCTAGAGAGCTACTGCATTCTGCGGGACGTGCACAAGGACAGCCAGAGCGGTGCGATCGAGATCGATGTGCGGCCGTACATTCAGCGATATGCATTGAATACGACTTTGACTCTCTGCTACGGAATTCGCATGGACGATGTCTACGATGAGCTTCTTCGTGAGATTCTCCATGTGGGCTCGGCCATCTCTCTGCTCCGTAGTGCATCTGAGAACCACCAGGACTACGTACCGGCCCTACGATATTTTCCAAACAACGGGAAGAATGCACGCTCGAAGGAACTTCGGGGGCGACGTGATGCTTACCTGAATCTCCTACTTGAAAAAGTCAGAGACATGATCAAGCAGGGGACCGATAAGCCTTGCATTTCCGCCGCCATTCTCAAGGATCAGGAGACTAAGCTCACCGGCGAAGAAGTCTCCTCAATATGCCTATCTTTGGTGTCCGGTGGTTTCGAGACTATTCCAGGTACCCTCACCTCCTGCCTTGGATCTCTATCGACCCTAGAGGGGCAAGCCTGGCAAGATCGCGCATATGAGGACATCAAACGACACTATCCTGACGTACGTGATGCTTGGGCAAGTTGTTTCGTAGAGGAGAAGGTTCCTTATATCAATGCGATCATCAAGGAGGCCGGACGGTTTTATACCGTCAGCTCCATGAGTCTACCCCGACAGACTGTTCAAGATGTTAATTGGAACGGTGCGATCATCCCGCCGAAAACAATGATATTGATCAACGCGCAGGCTGGTAATCACGGTAAGACCCATGTTTTTGATAGTCATTACTAGATCAATACTCATATCGAAGTAGACGTTGACCACTTCGGCCCCGATGCTGGCAAATTCGACCCGGAGAGATGGCTGAAGAGCCTAGACCCCCCAGCCGAGAAACATGTTGCCAGCCTTGATCATCTCAGTTTCGGCGCGGGGTCTCGTGCTTGTTCCGGACAGTTTATTGCCTCCCGTCTTCTAAACGCCGCTCTCGTTCGCATCCTCGCTTCTTACAAGATTGTGGCTAGCGGTGAGGCACCCCCAAATACGGATTACGTCGAGTATAACCAGTTCAAGTCGGCCTTGGTCGCCATTCCGAAATACTTCAAGGTCAAGTTGATTCCCAGAGACTCTACAGTTACTGAAGAGTGTCTGCAACTGGCGGAGCAGAGAACCAAGGAGCACTACAAGGAGTAAAATGGCCCCTTGTCCGTGCGTACATCCGGTTGGGAAGGAAATAGGTAGCTAAGTATCTTAGAATATTATATCGTATTGCCTTTCTTTTGAACTTGCATCAAACAAAGTTATGAGTTTTATTTATTTCTTCGTCAGATTTATCCGGTCATACCTACGTACACTCTGATCACAACCTAAAAGTCGGGTAAAAGCCCTTGCCCCTTTTCCTATAACTTGACTTATCCTGTGACATGTAAACCTTGTGACTTTTAGGTGTCATCTATAACATCTGTCGTCATGTTCTCCATAGGCTCTTCGCCTTTATTAATAACAGTATTACCTACCTCAGAATGACTTACGTAATCTGAGTTTCTGGATTTGGACCCCTGGATTTAAAGACGTAGAAACCAATATCCCCCCCTCTTTTTAAGTGAATATAAAAGTTTAAGTTTTAAAAGCTTTAATTGGTTTTATTATTTCTTATATTACACTTTTTATTAGTTATAATTATAAGCCACGTTAAAATAAATCTATAATAATATTATCGATTTAATTATTATTTTTATAAAAGTTAAATCTTGAAATTTTTAAATTATTATTTTTATTTAAATATTTTATTTAATATAAAGTTTTTATAAATTTAAAAACTTTTTTTAATATTATAATATAAATAAAAAATAGTTTTTTTAAGGTATAAATTATATATTTTATTTTATAAATATATTTTTTATTTAATTATTTATAAATATAATTAATATAATAAATAAAATGTTTTTATATAATATTAATTTTATTTATATTTTTATTAATTATTTATTTATATTTTAACTAGGTTTAATAATTAAAAAATATATAAATATAAAAATAATAAATGTTTAATAAAAATATTAATATAATATTAATTATTTAATTTAATAAGAATTATAATTTAATAAATATTTTATAATTAAATAATATTTAAACGTTATATTAAATAAATTAAAATAAAAATAAGTTTAAAATTATATAAATACGTTTAAAAAAAAAGCAATTAATAAATTAAGTTAAAATTATATTAAGTTTATTATTAAGATAAAAAACTTAGATTATAAAATTAATTATTTTTAAATTTAAAAAGTTATTTAATTAGATTTTTATTTAATATTTAAAATTTATTATTATAATTATATTTACCGTTATATATTTTAAAGTAATATTTTTAAATATATAATTAAATTATATATTATAGTTTTTTTTAAGGTTATATTTAAAGTTTATATAATAAAATTATTATTTACTTAAATAACATTTTTAAAATAAAACTAATAAACTTTAAAAGTTTAAATTATATATATTATTTTTATTTTAAATTAAATAATATATTTATTAATATTAATATTTAAAATAATAATTAAAATATTAATTATAATTATTATAATTATAATTATATTAATATTTTTAATAATTTAGTTTCCTCGACTTATTATTTAGAAATTATTAATAATAAAAATAAAATAAATATAAAATCCAGATTTTATTTTAATGTTTTTTTATTATAATTATATTAAAATATTTAATATATTAAATATAATGGTTTATATGGTTTATATAAATAAATAAATAATAAAAAAATATAATTTAAATTATTAAATTAATTATAATTTAAGTTTTTAATATAAATACTAATAAATAATAATATTTTTAAAGTTTTAAAATTATTATAAAAAAGGTGTTATTTAATAATATTAATATTAAATATATACTTTTTTTAAATTATTTTTATATTTAATTTTAATAATTTTTTTTATTTTATTAAAAAAGTTTTATTTTTATAGTATTTAAATATAATAATATAAGTTATATAATATATATATTATTTTATTTATATATTAAAATTTTAATATTAAATTATTTATATTATTTATAATTTTAATAAATTTAATATATTATATTATAACTTTTTTTATTAAAGTTATTTATATTATTTTTAACTTAGTATTTATATATAATTTTTTTTAAAAATAAATTATTTTTATTTATTATATAATTATATAATATATTAGTTATATTTTTATTATTATTTTATACTTATTTCCGTTTTTATTTTATAATTAAATAAATATTTATATAAAATAAATTTATTTATATTATATATAAATTAAATTTAATAAAATTATTTTTAAAATAAGAAAATAATAAATAAATAATTTTTTTTATTATAAATTTATATAATATTATTTTTAAATGTTATTTAATTTATAAAAACTTTTTAAATATATTTATTTTTTAAATAAAATAATAATATTAGGTTTTTATTTTTAATTAAAATTAAATATTTTTATTTTATTAAAATATTTATATTTTTTTTATTTGTTTTTATAGTATATTTATAAAGTTTTATATAAAGATATACTAGTTTTATATATAGTTTAAACTTTTAAAACTTATTTATATAATATTATATATGTTTTATATAAATATTAAACCTACTTATTAAATATTATAACTAGCTATAAATTTTTACTTTAAAATTCTATAAATTTTATATATTTTTTAGTTTTTTATATCTAGTAGTTTCATTGTTATTAATTTTATAACTTTTAATATAATATTTTAATTAATTTTTATTAATTTTAATTAATTAATTTATTTTTTTAATAAAAAGTTTATTAATTTAAATTAAGATTAAATGTGTATAAAGTTATTATTTTGGTTTAATTTATAATCTATAATATAATAAAAAAAAGATTATAATAATTTTTTTATTTTTATATATTAATTTATTAACCTTATTTTTTTTAATTTTTTTTATTTATTAATTTTTCCTATGTTATTTAATAAAAAAAATATTTAATTTATTATTAAATTTTTGATAAAATAAAATTAATTAAAAATAGTTTAGAAATTTTCTTATATAAATATCTAATAGATTTTTTTATATATAGAAACTTTTAATTTAATTATTTTATTATTTTTTATATATTTATATTAGTTATTAAAAAAAGTAATAAAAAACTCAGTTAAAGTTATAGTGATATTTAATATAAAATAAATAATTAATAATTATAAATTTAAAAAAGTTTTTATAAAAACTTTAAAATTTTTATTTTTTATTTTTATTAATATTATATAAACCTAGGTATTAATTAGAATTTTTATTTTTTTTATATTAACTTTTTTTATTTTTATTACTTTTTAATTAATTTGTTAAATATTTAATTATTTTTTTTTTAAAAATTTTTAATTAAATATAAAATTTTAATTAATTAATTCTTAAATATTAAATTTAATTAATATTTTAATATAATTATAAATATAATTATTAAAATAACTTTTAGTTAATAGTAAAACTTTTAAAAATTATATTATAAGTATTTTATAAACTTTTATTTAGTTTTAAGTATTATTTATTAAATTATTTTTAATATTTTTTTATATAGGTGATAGTTAATATATAAATTAAAATCTTATTATTAATATTTTTAAAGTTTAAATAATATTATTTATATTATAACATTTATTAATTAAATGTTTTATTTAGTTAATTATATTTATTTAAGTAGTTAAATTAATAAATTATTAAAACTTAATTATTTAATTAATTATATTTATTTTAATAAGTAATTTAATAAATTATAAATTTATAATATTTATAGGTTTATTAAAGCTTTTATTATTATTAAAATAACTTAAAAAATTATTAAAGCCTTTTTAATAAATCTTAAAAAATCCTAAAAAAAAAAGAATTATTATAAAATTTTAAGTAATAAATTAAATTAATTTATTATAAATATTTATTAAATCTTACATTTTAAATAATTCTAGAATATAATAAATAAATATTTTTATTTATTAATAATTAGTTTTATTTTTATGTTAATTTAATTAAACCTCCTTAATTTATTAATTTTAATTTAACTAAATTTATTTAAACTTTTATTATATTTTTTATAAAAAGTTATATAGTAAGAGAAAACATTTTAATTAGTAATATTAACTTAAATGGTAATTTAAATTTAATATTATTAATATAACCTAGTAGATTTTAATTTAATAATATAATTATTTAATATATTAAAAAATATATTATTATTTTTTAAGTAGTTATAAATAATATAAATCTTAATTTTAATAATAACTTATTAAAAAATCTTATTATTAAAATAACTAAAGTTTAAACGGTATAAAAAAAAATTACTAAGTAAATAAAAAATTATAATAGTTAATAATTATAAGATATTAAATATTTCTAGTTTAACTTTGTAAAAGCTTATAAATTTAACCAGATTATATAAGTAAAAAAAGATATTTATTTTAAATTAATATTTTTATTTATTAATATAATATATAATATAATAATTAATAATTAGAGAATTAAGAAAATTACTACTTAATTTTATAAATTTTATTAAAATTAAGTTTAAATTTAATAAACTATTTAATTAAGCCCCGATAAAAAATAAAAAATAAAAGTTAATATTATTTATTATTATTATTAATTATTTAAATAATTTATAATATTAATTTTAAAAATAATAAAGAATATTATAATATTTAAATACTTATAAGATAATTATTTTAAAAATATTAATTTAAAATTTTAAGTAACAGATTTTATTTATAACGTTTATATAATATATATATTAAAAGTATTTTAATATAACTTATTAATTTTTAATATGTTAAATTTAGGTTTTTAAGTATTAATTTAATTATTAGTTAATAAACTTACTTTTAATAATTACTTTAAATATTTTATTAAATAATAAAAAACATAAAAAGGTAGTTTATTAGTAAATAATAAAAAAAATTTATTATTATTTATATTAATAGCTAAATAATTAATTAAGAATATAACTGTTAAAGTAAAAATAATTATTAATTTCATGGATATATTTAACGTTAATTTTAGTTTTTTATTAAGATTTAATTCTTTTAATAATATAAATCCTAATAATTTAAGTTTTTTTTAAAAGTTTAATGGAGATTAATAAAGAAATAAGTTTAATAATAAATTTAAAAAAAATAAAAATAAAAATAATAAATTTTAAAATAAGTATAATAATAAAAAAAAGGATAAGATTAATAATAAATATAATAAAAATAAAAATAAAGTAAATAATTAAAATAGTAATTAAAATAATAATTAAAATAATAAATATAATTATAATAATTATTATAATAATTAATAATATTATTAAAAAAATAATAACTTCTTTTAATGTTATTAGCGCCGATAAATTAAGATAAATAAAAAAAGAAACACCTTTATTATTAATAAAAAGTTATATAATTAAAATTAAAAAAATCGTAAAACTTAAAAAATTATATTATAAACTAAAAAGTATATAATAATAGATAATTATAAGTAAATAAACTTTAATATTAAATTTAATTATAATTATTTTATAAATTAATATAATGTAAATATAAAAAAAAAAAACCTATTTTAAGTATAATAAAATTTTTAATATTAAATTAAATTATTTTAAATATATATATATTAATAATTATATACCTCCTAAATTCTTTAATATTAGTTTAAAAAATTAATAAATAAGTAATTTTTTATTAATTAATAAACTTTTATTAAATTATAAATTATTTATAATAAAAAATATAATTAATAAATATTTTAACAAACTGGTAAATAATTTATAAAATAAAAAATTAATAAACTTAATTATAACATTTAATATATTAAATATTTAAATTATTAAAATATAATTAAAACCGTTTTAATATATAAATAAAGTAAAACACTATTATTTTTTTAAAATAAATATTTATAATAACTTTAAATTATTAATTATATATATTAATAACAAAATATCACATTAAATAATTAATTAAAAATAGCTGGATATTTTTATTAAAAAATATAAACTAATTAAAATTAATGTTTTTATAATTATTAAAGGTATTTTAAGTATAATTAAAATGTTAAAAAAGGTTAAATTTTATATAAAAATAGTTATTAAGTTTTAAGGATATATATAATAAGTAATTTAAATAATAGTTAAAATATAAATATATTTTAATTTATTTAATTTTAACTTATTATTTAGTAACGATTTTTACAATAAATATAATATAGTTATTAACTATTTTAAAAGTTAAATTATATTAAAATTATATTTTAAAATAATTATTTTAATAAGATACTAATAAAAGTAATAAATAAAATAAAAAGTTTTATATATAAAAAGAATTATTATTTTTACGTAAATTATAATTTTATTATTAATTAAATATATAAACTTGTTTAAAAATTAAAACTTTTATTTTATATTATAATATCTTAAAATAATACATAGTATTATTAATATATTTTTAATTAAAATAATAATTTTTTTAAATAATATTAATAAATTAATAATTATTAATAAAAGAAAAAAAATTAATACTATTAATAAAATAATTAATAATAATTTTATTAAAATAACCTAGGAAAAAGTAAACATAATTTAAGTAGTATTATTAATTAATAATAATATTTATAATATTAGTTTTTTTTTTAATATCGAATTTAAAATATTATATAAATTTAAATAAGTATTTAATTTAAAAGATATTATTTTAAATGATATTTAAAAGATATTAAAACTTATAAAAAAAAGTAAAATAAAAATAATTCCTTTGTTTTTTAAAGTTAAAAAATTTAAAAATACTTTAAATATTATTATAAAAAACAAAGTATATTATTATAATATTAATAAATTTTTCTTAAATAAACTTATAGTACTAACTAAAAAATAAAATATATAAAAAAATAAAAAAATTATTAAATTATTAAACAATAAAAAAATAATAATTAATTTAATAAATAATTAATAAAAAAAGTATAAACCTAAATATATATATTTACTAGGAGTTAAAAATAAAAAATTCTTTAATTAAACCTTCGATAAAATATATAATAAAAAGAAATTAAAATAAATATAAAAATTAACTTTATTTATTTACTTATATTTTATAGTTTAAAAAATAATTAATAAGAAATATAAAAATTATATTATTATTAATTTTAAAGTGTTAAATAAAAATGTCCTAATAAATATATATTTATTATTATAATAAAAAAATATAGTTTAATATATTAAAAAAAAAAAAATTATATTAATTATTAATAAATTTATATTTTTTCACTAACTTTTTATAGTATATTAATATTATAATTAAATGGTTATAATATTTTTTTAAGGTTTAAAAATTTTAAATATTATTTTTATAAAATTTTAAAATTTTTTAATATTTATTTAAAAATTTATAAACCAGTGTTTAACATTATATAATAATTTTATTAAAAGTTATATAAATAATATTATTATTTATAATAACAATAAAAAAAATTATTTTTATTATTTAAAAACGATTTTTTATATGGCTTATAAAATTAGTTTAACTTTAACACTTAAGAAATTTTTCCTTAATTATATATTAATATATTTATTAAACTTTGTAATTAATAATATAAATATTATTATTATATTAAATTATATAAAAATATTATAAAAAATTAAAATACCAGCTACCTTAATAAATTTTAAGTGATATATTAAATTAATTATATTTTTTTAAAAATATATCCTTTAATATAACTAAAAGATTAAACCACTTTAAATTTATAAAATTATATTATTAGTTACAAAAAAAAAAAATAAAATACTGCCCCTAGTTTTATTAATAAAATAAAAATATATAACAAAGATAATTTTTATTTTTATTAAATTAAAACTTAAATTATTTTAAATTTTTTAATCTTAGTTAACTAAAATAAACTATTTAACTTATTAGGATTTTAATAATATAATTTTCTTAAAAATCGATATATTAAAAAAGTAAGGATTTAATATATTTATTTTTTATTTTAAAAAAAAATAAGATAGTTAAAACATTTTTTTTAATAATATTAAACTAATTATATACTTGTTAAAAATATTAATAAAAATAAAATAAAAATACTTTATTATAAAATTAAAAATAACCTATTTTATATAAACTTATTATTAAAATTAAATATAATTATAATTTTATATTAAACTTATAATTGTTTTAATAAACCATAAAGTAATAAAAAAAATTATTAATTAAATATTATTAAAAATATTTAACGTTAATAAAATAAATATTAAACTAATAGTTATTTTAATTTTCTTATTATAATTTTAATTAGATATTTAATATATCTTTAGTTAATTAAATTTAATTTTAAATACCTTATTTAAATTACCAGCTAAAAATACATTAAAAAATATTATAAAATGTTAAAATAAAACTAAGAATAAATTTATTAATATTACTAATAAATTTAATTATTATTTTATAAAATTAATTATTAATTTTAAATTTAAATAATACGTTATTAATAAATATAACTAAAATTAAAAACTTAATTAATTAAAAAATTTACTTATTATAACTAAAATTAAAAACAAAGATATTATAAAATAATATTAATATAAACTTTTAAATAATAAATTATTTTTTTATATTAATAATATTAATTATAAATAACTAATAATTTTATTTAGTTATATTAAAAAATTACTTAAAGTAATATATAATTATAAGTATTATTTTAACTTTAAATAAATAATTAAAAACCTTTAAGAAATTTTAATTTAAAACTTTATATATAAAATTTACTAATATATTAATTAATATTTTAAATACTATAAAAATAAAATAAACCGGTTTAAACTTTTAAAAAAACTAAAATTTATTAACTTTTTATTAATATTATTTTATATAATAACTTGGGATTTTATTATTAAATTACTAAAAGTTCCTTTAAAAAAAAGTTTTTAAATTATAAATAAATACTTTTATTTTAATATATTAATAGTTATTATTTGTAAATTTAGTAAAAAATATATTATTATACTAAATAATACGAAATATATAATAAAAAACTAAGTATTATTAATTTTATAAGTTTTATAATTATATAACTAAGGTATTTCTATAAAAATAATTTTAAATTATAACTTAAAATTTATATTATTATTTTAATAGACGATTTTTTTATAATTTAGTATTTTACTAGTAATTTTAATAACTTGGTATTTTTAAATAAACGGTTAATTTAAAAGAAAAAATTAAGATATTAAAATTACTATTTAATATTATTATTTTACTATATTAAATATATTATAAATAAATATTATTCCAGTTTTATAATATAATTATAATAATTTAAAATTATTAACATTTAATTAATTTTTAAATAAGATTATTTATAACTTTAAACTTTATAATATAATTTTTATAATTAAGATTTTTAAAAATTTAATTAATTTTAATATATTAAAAAACTTATATTAAAAAAAAACTAAAGTTATTATTAACTTTATAACTATTAACATTAAAGCTTAATATAATATAATTTATAAACTAATAAAATTTAACATTAAAAATTTAATATATTTTTAATTATATAAAAAGTATAATTTATTTAAAAAACCACTTAAAAAATAATTTATTTAATAAATAAAACCATTTTTAATTATTTAACATGTTAAAAAATTTACTTATAAAGTTAACTTACCTTCTTATTAATAAATATATAAGGTTATTTTAATAACACATTTTTATTTTATATTAAAAAATAATAATTTATTTATATATAAAATATTATAACTAAAAAAAATTATAGTTTAAAATAATAATAATAAATAATAATCTTATAAAATTAAATATTTAATTTAATATTATATTAATAAAGCTAAAAGAAAACTAATCTTTAAATATTTTATTAAATAAAAAAGATATTTTATTATTTATAATTAATAGTATTTTTATAAACTATTAATATAAAACGTAGTAAAAATTATAACTAAATTTAATAAAAAAATATCTTTTAATGTTAATAAATTTAAAATAACTTAAATAAAACATGAAACATTAAACATATTTAATTTTTTATTTTAAAATTAATTTAAATTATTTTTTATTTTTTAATTAATATTAAACTAATAATAATAAGTTTTTATAAAATAATTATATATTTTTATAACATATTAACTTATTTTAACAGTAAAATCTCTTAGTTTATTAAAAGAACTAAACTGGAAAATTATTAATATAATTTTTAAAATTAATATTAAAATTATTATTTTATAAAAACATTTAACAAATAATTAAATTTTCCAGTTTTTTATTTATTAATATTTTTATATTTAAAATAATTAATTTATAAATAATATAATTATTAAGTATATATTTTTTTTAATAAATATATAATTTTTTTTATAATAAAAATATTTATAACTTTATTAATATAAACCTATTTTATATATATTTACTACTTTTTTTTTATATTATTAATTTCCTTTTTTTAAAAATTTTTTTTTTTTTACTTCCCTTTTTAAATTTATTTTTATTTCACACATTTTATTTCTTCCTATATATTTATATACTTAGCTATAATTTAATTTTATTAAATAACGTTTTATTTATATAATTATTTTTTAATAGTAACTTTATTTAAAAAACAATTTATATTATTATTAAAAAATAATAATAAAATTTTTCTATTATTTTTTTTTATTATTTTTTTTAATAACATTTAATTTATTATTTTATATTTTAAATTTATATAAATTTATTTATATATATTATAACGTTAAATATTATATAAATAACTTTTTTAATTATTAAATAATAATATTTATTTATAGTTTTTAGTTTTAAATATTAATATTAATTATATAAAAGGTTAATAAAAATAATAATATTATAATAATCTTTTTTTAAAAGATTCTTAATTAAGAAATTCTTAATTAATAAATCTTTAATTAAAAAAACTCTAGAATAAATAACTTATAAAAATAAAATAAGCCACGCTTATTAATTTATAATATTTAATAACATTATTAAATAAATACTTTAATTATAGTGATTTATTTAAAGAAAAAGTAAATTTTAATAAAAAAGTATTAAAATTTAAACTTAAATATATATATAACTATATAGTTATAAAAAAATATTTTATAAATATATTTTAAATAATATTTATATATAATATATTAAATATATAAAAATTCGTTTAATTTAATTAAAATAAATACTAATTAAATTTAATTAAAAAAAAATATAATAAACTTAAAACATGTTAATTTACTATAAAAAAAATTAAGTTAACACTCGCGTATTTTAAAACTAACTTTAAAATAAAAGAAGTTATAAAAAAAGAAAAAATAACTATATTTATATTTATAACCAACTAATTTTAACTAGTTATAATAAATTATTAAAATCTTTTTAAATTATATTTTAATAAGGTTTTTAGTAATTTAATAAAGTTTAAATATTTTTAATAATTTATATTAAATTATCTTTTATATTAATAAATTAATATTAATAAAATAATTAAATGTTTAAATTAAATAAATCTAAATTTAATATTATTTAATTAAACTATATATAAAGTATTAAAAATCTAAATTAATTTAATTATTTAAGAAAAAATTGTAATAAAATAAAAAAATAATAAAATGTTTAAAATTATTTTTTTAAATTAGTTAAAATTTAAGGTATTAAAAATGTATAATAATATAATATTAAAACCTGGAATAATATTATATAAAATTAAAGTTAAGCTTAAAAAAGTAAAATTAATATAATTATTTTAACTTAATAATAAAAAAATAATTTCTAAGTTTTAAAGGATATATTTTACTAAGTATTTATATAATTTAATAAATAAAAATAACGAATTTTATACCGATTTAAATATTAATATAATTGTTTTAAAATTTTAAGAATTGTTTAAAACCCTAAAAAACAAAGTAAAAACTAAACTAAAAACATTATAAATATTTTTTAAATTACGATTTAATTATAATAAAAAAATTATTATAAAAAAAAAACTAATAATTATTTCTTTAAATAATAATTTTAAAGTAAAAATTACGGTAAATTTTAATATAAAAATTAAAATAAATTATAAAGATAAGAAGATATTAATTTTTATATTAAACGTTTAAAATAAAAAAATATTAATTTTTATATTAAATATTTAAAAAAAATTTAACTAATAATAAATAATTATTATAAATTTTTAATTTAATAATTTAAAGAATAAAAATAACGAGAATATAATAGATAATAATTTAAATTCCACTAAATTTTTTAAATTAAATATAAAGAATAAATTTATAAAATTAATAAAAAACTTTTTAATTATAAACGTAGTAATTAAAACCAAAAAAAAAAAAAAACTTAATGGTGTTAATTAAAAGTATCAGCTATAAATTAATCCTTAATATTTTAAAAATAAGAAAACTATAAAAAAATGTTAATTAGTTAAAATCTAACTTTAAAAAAATCGAACAATTAAAATTAAAAATTAATTTATAAAACTTTAAGTTTAAGTTTTTAATAAATATAATAATAAGTTTTTTTTAAAATATTAATAATATTGTAATTTTTTAGGTAACATTATAATTATAATTGGATAATTTAATCGCTTAAATAAATATATTAATTAATATAATTAATAATTTAAAAATAAAATTTAATTTAGGATTTTAATGTTTTAATATAATTAATATTAATAATATAAATAATTTATTATTTATTATTTTAATTTTTATATTATTAAATAAAGTTAATAAAATAAAATTAATAATTAAAAAGTTTTTTTAATATTAAATATTAGTATTTAATAATTTATAATAAAATAAAAGATTATATAATAAAAGTATTTAATTAAAAATATTTATTAAAAAGGTTTATTAAAATTAAGAATTATCTTTAAATAAAAGTTTTTTTTAATAATTTATAAAATAAAAAGGAAATTCTAGATATTAAGATTAAATTTATAATAAATTAATAATTTATATTAAATTATTAATAAACTTATAATAAATTAATAACTTATATTAAATTATTAATAAACTTATAATAAATTAATAATTTATATTAAATTATTAACTTACGATAAATTAACAACTTATAATAAATAAAAAATATTATAATAAATTAAGAAACTTTAACTTTAATATAAAATATTAATAAATTACTAATAAGGATACTAGTTTTTTTTTAATAAAAGGGGAATTATAAAACTTTATATAACAGTACATTAGTTTTATATATAGTTTAAACTTTTAAAATTTACTTATATAACGTTATATATATTTTATATAAGTATTAAACTTATTTATTAAATATTATAACTAGTTATAAATTCTTATTTTAGAATTTTATAAGTTTTATATACTTTTTAATTTCTTATAATATTTTTATAGTTTTTTTATTTAATTTATTTAAATATTTTATTCCTAGTTTTATTTTTATAAATAAATATAATTTTATATATTATTTTAAATTTATTAATAATAATAAATAAATATTATTAAGTTTTATAACTTATAATAATTAAATATATATAAATATAAAATTAACTTTTTTAATTATTAATTATTTTTTTATTAAACTAAAATATACTTTTTATAATATTTATTTTTAAACCTTATAATTTATTATAATAAAAATTAATATTAATATAAAATTTATTTAGTTAAATGGTTTATTATTTATTATTATTAATATTATATTTATAATATTAATTATTTTTAGGAAAATTAAAAGAAATTTTTTTTTTAAATTATTTAAATAAAAACTTTTTATAGTTTTAAATAATATAAAAATTACTTTAAATAATCTTATAAATATTAAAATATTTAATTTAACTGGTTAAATAATTATATTAACGTTTAATAAAAAAAATTTAGCTGTATATTTTATATTATTTATTATTTTTAATTTTTAATAAAAGTTTTTTATTAAAAATACTAGTATTTTTTTTATAAATATAAAATATATTAATACTTTTATATTTAATAAATTTATTATTTTAAAAGTTTTTTATAAAACGGCGGTTTTATTAAAAGGTTTTAATTTATAATAAAAAAGAAAAATATAAACTATTTAATTTTATTATTTTATAAAAACTATAGTAATTTATAAGTTAATAAAATATTATATACTATTTAATAATATAATAACTTTTATATTATTATTAAAAATAATATTTTTTAGTTATATTAATTTTAAATTAAATAAATATACATTTTTATTAATTTACTTATTATTTTTTAAACGTTTTAATAATAATATATATTCTAGGTTTTATATTTTTATTTATTAGGTTAAAATAATTATTAATATAAATTTTTTTTAAAGTTAATAATCAAAATAATACTTATTTATTATTTTAATATTAAACAATTCTTTTAATTTTTTTAATGTTTTTTTACTAATAAATTTTTTTTTATAAAATAATAAAAAGCTATTAACTAACTTAAATTATATAAAATCTTTAAAAAATATAATAATTAAAACTTCGTTAAAATTTTTATTAAATTAATTATATATATATTAAAATTAAAAATAAACTTATTAAAAGCTTTTATTAAATAATATATTATATTTATTTATAATAAAAATATTAATATTTTTCAATATTATAATTTTCTTTTTAAATAACTTAAACTAATTATTTAATATTAATTTAACTATTAAATATATTATAATACCATTAAAAAAAACGCTTATATATTTTAAAATAATAGTTATTTTTATTTTATTTAAAGTTTTTTTACTTTAAAACATTTTTATAATTATTTTTATAATTTTATTTTTCCTTATTTTATTAATATTACTAAAAAAATAATATAGTTAAAATTTATTATTTATAAATTAATTATTATTACTAAGTTTAATAACTTTTTTTAATATTAATTTTATTTAATTTTTAAAAAATTAAATTAATATTAATAAGTTATTTTTTATTATAAGTTTTTTAAATAATTAATATTTTATTATATTTAGCTTATATTAAACTAAAGTTAAAATTAATTATAATTTTTATTAATTAATAATTTAATATTTAATTTCTTAAATAATATATTATTATAAGTTTATTATTTATTTTTATAAATTAATTATTTTAAAATAATTAATATTTTTTTTATTTATTATATATATTATTAGTTACTTAATAATTAATAAATTATTAATTTAATTTACTGGTTATTTTTTATAATTTTATATTATTTAATTAAATTAAATTATTTTTTTATACTTTAATATTATTACTTATAATTATAAAAAAATAAATATATAATCTATTTAATTTTATTTTAATAATATTAATATTATTTTTTATTAACTAAAAATAATTAAGCTTTAATATTATAAAAATATTTAGTATTTTTATATTTTTTATACTAACTTTAAATATTAATACTTTTTTTTATAAAATCTTTTTTATATATAATATAATATTATAAAAAAAAATATAAAATATTTTAAAGTTTTTTAGTTTTTTATTATCCTTATTTTCTTTATTATTATTATTATTAATATTATATTTTTTTTTATTAAAATTATTTTCTAGGTTTTTAAAACTATTTATATTAAGTTTTTTACCTTAGTTTTTTTTATTTAAAATAATATTATTTTTAGATTTTTTTAAAAAATCAAAGTTATAATTAATATTTCGGAGATAAAAAGAAAAATCTTAGTTAAAATTTTTTTATATTTACAATAATATATTATATTTAATTAATAAAAATTTTTCTTAAAATATAAATAAAGTTAATTAAATTATTAAAGTTTAATAATAAATGTTATTTTTTTTAAAGTTTAATAAATAAATATTTAATAGTATTAAAATATATATATTTATTTTTAATAAAATTTATTAATAGTATTTTTTTATATATAATAAACCTTTAAATTTAATATAATATTTTATTTATTTTTTAAGCTTTTTAAACAACTTAAATAAAAAAAATATAATTATAAAAATATAAATATTAAAAAACTAAATCTTAATATTAATATATTTAAAATATAAATAACATTATTTTATTATTTATAATTAATATTATTTTATTTAAGGTTACTTTTTTATTATTTTCCGATATTTTAAAAACTAATTTTTTTAAGTATTTTTATTATTAATATATTATAAAATATATAATATTATAATATAATTAACACTAATTACTTACTAAGAAATAAAATATATTATATTTAAATATATAATTATAAATATTAATTATTAATAGTTCTTTTTTTAAATATATTTTATTTAATATTTTTATTATTAAATTATAAGTTATTTTATTAGAATTTATATTATTAATATTAATAAATTAAAATTACTTTTTTAATTTATTTAACTTAATAACTATAAATATTATTTTATTAGTTATTAGTGTTTTGAATTTTATTATATAGTTTATTATATAATATATAAATGTTATTAATTTTTTTTTAATAAAAATAAAAATATAATTATAATTATAATATAAAACCATGGTAATTATTTTATTTTATTAAATATAATTAACTGATTTTTATTTTAAATATAAAATATTATTTTATAATATTATATATAATATTATAACTTAAAATTAGTTAAACTAATATTTTTTTTTAAATCGATAGTTTTTTTTTTTAAGGATTTTTTTTTTACTTTTATTATATTTAAAATATATTACGGTATAATAATACTTTTAAAAAAATACGGTAATATAATAAGTTTTATCCTTTTATTTTTTTTTTAGTTTATTTAAATCTTCTTTTAATTTATTTAATAAATTAAAATAATTTAAATTTAAAATCGTTTCTTTTTATTTAAACTTTTTAAAATCAACGTTTTTTTAAAAATATATATTAATTTATCTAATAAATTTATTAACTTCTTTTTAATTTTTTAATATTATTAAATTATTTAATAACTTTTTTATATTAATATTACTAAAAAACCATAAAAAGCTATAAAAATAAAAAACGTTATATTAATTAATCTTTATTATTTTAAAATAATAGTTAATTAATTTAAAAGCTTTATTTTTAATAAATAAATAAATAATTTTATTTAAAAATATTTTAATATACTAATAAAACCATATAATTAAAATAATTAAATTTTAATTAATTTTTTTTAACTTATTTTAATATTTATTAAATAGGTGTTATTTTAATTTTTATTTTATTTATTAATAATATTTTAAATTACGAAATTTTCTTTTTATTTTAATATATACTAATAATAATAAATTATTTAAATTAATAATATATTAAATAACTAAAAATCTAATATTAATTATAAGATTTTTTAACTTTTTTTACTATTATATTTTCTTTTTATTAGATAATAATTACTAGTAACTAAATATATTTAATTTATTTAAAATTTTTTATATATATAAGTTGTTAATTTTTTATTTATTTTTAAATTCTTCGCTGGCTTTTAAAAACTTTTTTAAAGTTATTATTTATAATATTTTTTTAATTTTTTTAAATAATTCTTTTGTTATTTAAACTTTATTAATTTTATTATTATTATTTTTAATTATTTTATTAAATATAAGAAATAAAAATATAAGATTAGTTATTATTATAATATTATATTATTATAATTTAATTATAACCTAACTATAAAAGTTTATTAATAATAAAAAATTTATAAAAAATTATTTAAATAATATATTATATATTTTAACGTTAAAATTCTTTTTATTATTTATTTTTATTAATTAAACTTCTTTTTTTATTAAAATAAAACCATTTAAATTATATGGTAGAATTTTAATAAATATTATTAAGAAATAGCTAAGATCTTATATATTAAAATAATGGTTTTTAAATTTTATTTTAAAATAAAATTAACTGTTAATTAATCTTTTAATAATAGTTTTTTAGTTGGTTTTATTACGATTTAAATTTTTTATATATTATTAAAATAATTTTTAGATAAATCGGACTTTTTTAATATTATTTAATTGATTTTTTAATAATAAAAAAAAAGTTAATAATATAATTGTTTATAAAATATTATTATCGGTATTATTATTATTAATATAATGTGTTATATTATTTAATTGGTTATAAATATTTATTTACTTTTAATTATTAATGTTTTTATTAATGTTATTAATATTTATAAGATTATTATTAATATTTATAAAATTATTATTTTTAACATTTATTTTTATAGGATTTTATACTTTTATTATAATTTAAAAATTATTATAATTAATAGATAAATCTTTTTATTAAAATGTATTAATAATATTTTTATAAGAATTTTTATAAGTTATTAAATTGTTATTAAATTTAATTTTATTAAATATAAAAAAAAGATTTTAAAATTAAAGTATATAAGTTAAGCGTTTTATTATTTTCTTTTTAATGTTATTAATATAAGTGATATTTTTTAATATATTAAATAAGATAATTTCGTTTTTATTATTTTATATATTTTAAAATATATTATTTAGTTTAATATTAATATATTAATAGTTATTTATTACTAATTATTTTAATATTTTTATTATTATTAATTTTTAATAAGTTAATATAAAAATTAAATTTTTAATTTTAAGTTTTTTTTTATTATAATATATAATATATATTTTATTAAGTATAAATTATAATTATTATAATAAAATTTTTATAATATTATATAAATTATTAGTAATTATTATAATATGTTTTAATATTTTTTTATAAAATATATTAGTCGCTTAATTAGTTTTTAAATTAATATTAAGTTTTATTATTATATTAAAAATAACACCTAGTAATAAAAACTTTTTTTTTAATAAATAAAACTTTTTTAATTAAAAAAGGTAAAAATGGTTATAAGAAATTAATAATATTTTTTATTAATAAAATAATAATATTAGTTCTTTTTTAATAATAAAAAAATAAATATAATAAATAAAAATTATTTTTATGTTTTAAAGAAAATATTCTTTATAATTTAAATGATAAGTTTTATTATTTAAATTAATAAAAAAAGGGATTTTAAGTTATTATAAAAAAGAATTTAAAAATTATTTCTAAGAAATTATATTTAAATTGTTAGTTATATATTAAATAAAATAAATTTAATATTATTTTAAAAATAGTTTATTAAAAGTTTAAATAACTTTTTAATAGTTTTAAATAATTTATAATATATAGTAATTTAATATTAAGTTTATAAATAAATATAATTTAAATATAAATTTCTTAGTTTAAAAATTATTTTTTAAGTTAATTAAAAAAGTTTTTAAAACTTATTTAATGTTAAATATATTTATTAAAAAGCTTTAATTATTTAAGCGAGGAGAATTATTAATTTTAAAATTATTATTAAAATTTAAATTATATTAATATCTAAAGATTTAAAATTTAAATTAGTATAATTTAATTAATTAATTAATATTACGATAGTTAAAACTTTAAATATACTAGTAGTTAAATAATTAAAAACTAAATATTTTATATAATTATATATTATTATTAAATTTTAGTTTATATTTTAGCTAGGGTTTTAATTAATATCTTAGTTAATATCTTGGTTAATATTTTAATTAAAACTAAGATTAAGGTTAAAATTAAGTTTAATGTTAATTTTAAATTTAATATTAAAGTTTATATATTATAATTTAAAATTTATATTAAAAAAAAGTTATTATATGTTAAATATTTATTATTAAAATTTATATATTTAAACTTATTTTATAATAGTAATTATTTAATTGGTAATAATATTTTAATATAATTATTTAATGTTATAACTTTAAATTATTATATTATAAATTAAAAATATTATATAGTTTTTAAAAATATAATAAACTTATATAAATTATAAATTTTTTAATATTATAGATATTTTATAATATATAATATTATTTATTTTATATTAAACATTTATTTAAAAGTGATAATAAATAATATAAGCTTATTTAATATATTAATAAAGTTTTATTTAAATTAAATATTATAATTTTTTATATAAACTTTATTATAAATAATAATTTTATATAATTTTAAATATTTTAATTAGTTAAATATTTTAAACTATTTAATTACTTGAATATATTATTAGATTATAAATAAAATAAAAGTTTATTAATTTTTTTTTATAAAATTAAATGGAAATATAAAAACCTTTTAAATAATAAAAATAAATATATATATATATAAATACCTAATTATATTTAAATTAAGATATTAAATGTCTTAGTTTTTTTTTTATTAATAAATATATATTTTTATAAATATAAAATATTTATAAATTTAAAATATAATTAAATATATTATTTAACTATAATTAAAATAACTATTTAATAATATTTTTTTTTTTTTTTTTAGTTAAAAATACTAGAATTTAATATATATTAAAGTTTTAGTTTAATTATCTTTTTTATTTATATTTTAATAAAAATATTAGAATTTTACAATAAATAATAATAATAAATCTATATATATACTTAAGTATATATTTAATATAATATTAGTTAAATTAATAGTTACTTAAATTTTTTATTAAACTAAAATTTAAACTTAAATAAATTTATTTATATTATAATAAGATATTAAAATAATATATTTTATAAGTTTCCAGCTTATAAATTATTAATTTAAAATTAAATAAATAATAATAATTTAATATTAATAAGCTTTTAACCGATAAATAAAATAAATAAAAGTTATATAATATTATTATAATTAAACAATTAAATTAAAAATAAAGTAAATATAAAATTAAAAACATAAAAATAGTTTAATATTAATAACCTTTTTAAAAATTAAGTATAATATTTAGAAACTATTTAATATAATCATAGTTAAATAATAATAATATTTAATTAATATTTAATAAGTTTAATAATTTTTAAATAAATAATAATAAAGTTAAAATATTAAATAATATATATAAAATATATAAATATAATTATAAATAACTTAAATATATAGAAAATATTAATCGGATAGTTTTTAATAATATAATTTTTAATATTTATAATTAAATAATTTATTTTATAAAATTAAATTAATAAAAAATTTCCTTTAAAGTTTTTTTTTCTATATTTTTTATTGCTTTAATTAATATTAAGTAATATTAAAATTTATTTAATTTATATAACTTAACTATAAATAATAATTAGTTGGTTTTTTTTTTTCGCTTTTTTTATTTATATAATATAATTTCAAAATATAATATTTAATTAATTATTATTAAATATAACTTTAAATGTAATTTTTATATAAAAAAAAATTCGTTTACCTATATAATAAATAAATAATAAAAGATTTTTTAATAAATTAATTTTTATAAATAAATAATAAATACTTAAATATATCCCTTTTTTTTTTAACGAATTTTATTTTCCTAGTTATTATTTATATTATTTATTTTTTTTATTATTTATATATTTAACTCCTATTATTATTTTTATTTATAGTATCTTTATTATATTTTTATTTAATTTTTTAATTATTTTTATTAAGTTAAATAATATTTAAAAGTTTTTTAATATAAGCTTAAATATTAATTTTATTAGTTATATTGTTTTATTAAAAGAATCCGATAAAAACTTTTAATTTATTAAATTTAAAAATACTATTATTATTTTTTATATTAATATAAAAAGTTATATTAAAATTAATTTTAATATTATATTATAATTTATAAATATATTAATATTTATTTTAATATATTTTTTTAGTTTAAGCGAATTTAAATATTATAAAAACGATGTTTTAAATATTTATAATTTTTTTTATTTTTAAGGATTTAAAATTAAATTTTAAAATAATTTTAATAAAGATTTTAATTAATATTATTTGTTATTAATATTAATAAATAATATATAAATATAAATATTATAATAATAATAAATTAAATAAAAACTTTTATAGTAAGTTAATTTAAAATATAATAAGCGTAGTGTTTAATTAATTAATTTAAAAGATATTTTAATTTTAAAAAAATAAATTAAATATAATTTTTTTAATTAAATATATATTTTTAAGTTTTTATAACTTAGTTTAAAATTAAAAGTTATTTAGTTTTTATAAAAGTATAATATATTTATTAAAATCTAGTATTTTTTAAATAAAAATACTAAATTAAATTTATTTAAAATAATAATAAAAAACAACTACTTTTTTTATATTTATTTATTATTTAACTAATTTATTAAAAAGTGGTATTTTAAGTTAATTAATAATATAAAATAATTAAAGTTTATTAAAAATAAGTATATTTATTATATAAGTTATATTATAGTTTAATTAAATTTTAATTTAATTTTTTAAGTAAAATATAAAGCTGGCACGTTTTTAAACTAATGTTTTATATTAATAATTATTTTTATATTATTTTTTTCGATTTTTAGTACCGGAGGTTTTAAATAATTATTATAAATAACACTTATTTTTATTATTAGTTAAAAAATTAAACTAATTTAAAAGTTTTAATAGTTTTTAATTAGAAAAATTATTATAAAAAAAGCTAAGTAAAAATATAACATTATTAAAAATATAAAAAAAAGTAAGTTTATTAAAAAGATTAAATTTATTAAAAAACTTATTATTAAGAAAAATAAAAAATTAAATAAAACCGTATTTATTTATAAAGTTTTTAATAATAATAATAAAAAAAACTTTAAAATTAAGTTTTAATTAAAAAATATAAATTTAAAAGATAAAAGTTTAAGTGATATTGTTTTTATTAAAATAATAAAACGTAAGTTTTTTTAAATAAATAATAATATATAATTTATAATATTTTTAAAATTTTAATTTAATTTAAATATATTAATAAAATTATAATATATAACTAGCGATATAAATAAAAGGTTAAAAAGTGGTAAACGTTATTAATTTTAATTTTAAATATAAATAAAGGTTTTTTTTTTTAATATTTTTACTTTTTTAGTTTATATTTTTACTTTTTTAATTTATATATACTTATTTTAAGTTTTAGTAAAAACTTTTTTTATAATTTAGTAATTTAATTTTTTAATTATATTTTTTAAATATTTAAAAAGTTTTATTTTTATTTAATTTATATTAGTTTTTATAAATAATATAAATATATTTTATTTTATTATATAGTTTTTTTAAATTAAAAATTTAAGTAGAAAATAAATAATATCCTTAATTTTTATTTATAATTTAATATTATATATAAAAAGTAAATGAAAAATATTATTTATTTAAAAAAATAAAAAAATAAAAACTATTAATATATTATTAAACGATTTATTTAAAAAATAATATTATTATTTATTTATTTTAATTATATTTTAACTTTTAATTAAAAATATATTAAAAAATATTAATTAAAATATAACGTTGTTTTTTAATAATAAGTTTATAATTTTATTAATAAATTTTATAAGCTTTAAAATAACTTATTATATAAAAAGTTTTTTATAGTTTATAATATTTAAATTATTAGTTATTATATTATTAATAAAATAAAATATTAATAATATTAATTTTATATTAATTATAAATAAAGAAATTAATTAAAATTATAACGTTAGTTTATTACGTTTTATAATAATTTTAAATTTAATGTTATATTTTATAAAAAAGTATACTTAATATAATATTAAAAAAGATTACGTAAGCTTAATATTATTATTAAATAAAAAGATTTATTATTTAAAGTAAAATATAATATTTAACTTTATTTTATAATTTTAATTTAAGTTATATAAAAATTAAAATTATTTTTTAAAACGATTTATATTAAAATTATTATTATTATTATTATTATAATTATTTAAATTACTAGAATAATTAATAAAATATTAATAATAAATAAAGTTAATAAAAACGATATTAAATTTAAATTTATTTATATTAATATCTAAATTAAAATTATATAAAAATTCTAAATTATTTTTATTAAAATTAATTTAATTATAAGATTATTTATTACTAATAAATAAATTAAATTTAAACTTTTTATAATATTTAATTAATATTAATTTATTTAAAAAAACGTGGCGTTTTTATATTAAAATAAACTTAATAATATATAAAGTAACAACCTTTTTTTTTTACTTTATAATTAATATTAATTTTAAGTAAAAAATTAAAAATATAAAATAAATAAAAAAATACTTTAAAAAAACTTTAATTAAAAAAAAAATAAGTTTTTTATAAAATAATTAATATATTTTAAAAGTAATATTAAAACTTTTATTAATATTATAAAAAATATAATAAATTAATTAATAATTAATAAAAAAATTAAGAATTATTTAAATAAAAGTAAAAATTAATTAAATAAAAATAAAAGTTAATTAAATAAAAATAAAAGTTAATTTAATAGTAAAAAGAGTAAAAATTAATATAAAAAAAAAAATAATATAAAAATGATTAATAATTTTATATAAATTTTTTTAAAAATAAATAATATTAAAAAAGTTATTAATAGCGTTAATATTTTTTTTTTTAATAATATTTTTTAATATTTATATATATAATTTATATTAAATTATTAATTTATTTTTTATAAAATAATATAATAAAGTTTTAGTTTTTAAATAAAATTAATAATATAATATATTTTATTATAAATAATAACGGTTTTTTAAGTTAAAGAATTTATATAAATAATTAAGTTATTTTTTTTATATAAAAGTTAATTATTTAATATATTAAAGTTTTTTAAATTTAAGTTTAAAAATTTATTTTTATTTTTAATAACCAGATAAAATAATAAATTTTATTAAAATTAAAAAATTATTTTAAAAAAATCTTAGTGTTTAAATAAAAAAATAATTAAATATAAAACGTTATTATAAAAAAAAATATAAGAAATTTTTTTAATAATATTATTTTTATAATTATCTATATATAAAAAAATTTAAAAGTAATATTTAACACTTTGTAGGATTTTATTAATTAAAATAAGTATATAAAAAATTAAAACTAAAATTAAAAAAAAAAAAAACTAAAAAATATTATTTATTTATTTTTTATTATTATATTAAAATTTTTTATTATTATATAATAAATATAATAAATAATATTATAATAAATATTATTATTATTAAATATATATATTATAAATAATAAAAGTATATTAATATAACCAGGATAATAAAAATTAATATGTTTAAATATTTTTTTATACGTTGTTTTTTTTAAAAATTATATAAAAAAAAAGTAATTATATGTTTATAATATATATAACGTTATATATTACTTATAAAAAAAATAATAAATAATAAAATATAAATAAATAAAATATAAATAAATATTTAAATATTTAAATAATAAAATTAAAATTTTATTTATTAAATATATATAATAATTTATTATAAATAATATAAAATATAAATAACCTAATTAATATATTATTTATTATTAAATATATATTAATTAATTATTAAAAAACTTAAAATATTTAATTAATTTTTTATTAATATATAAATATTTAATTATTTTAAATTTCTAATTATTAAAATCTTAAAAAATTCTAGTTTTTTATAACCTTTTATATTATATTTTATTTTAATAATAAATATAATTTGTTATTTATTTTAAATTACTTTAATATTTTAACTATATTTAATTATATAAGTAAGTTTTTTAAAATAACTTAAATTTAAAATTAAAATTTAAACTTAATATTTAAAATTAATATATAATAATTTACACGTGTTTATTTATATAAATTATTAAACTTAATATTTTAAACTTAATATTTAAAATTACTTGTTTTAATTTATTTAAACGTTTTAACTATACCTAGTTAAATAAATAAATCTTAATTTAAAATCTAAATTTAAAATTTAAATTTAATATTTAAATTTAATATTTAAATTTAATAAAACTAATTTTAATTTTATATAAACTTATTTTAATTAAAAATACGTATTTTTCACTTTTTTAATTAAAATTAAAATTTAACTATTAATATAAAAACTTTTTTAAAACTTAAATATTATATAATTTACGTTTAAAAAATAAATATAATTTTTAATTATAATAAGTTATAAAATATTTAAAGTTTTATAATATATTAAAGCCTTATAATATATTAAAATTTTATAATATATTAAAACTTTATATTATAATTTTTTTACGTATTTATTTTTAATTATAACGTATTATAATAACTAGAAATTATAAAAAAAAGCTAGGTAAATATTTAAAATATATTTATTATAATTAAATAAAATATATATAAAAGTTATAATAAGGTTTTAATATATTATAAAACTTTAATATATTATAAGGTTTTAATGTAAAGTTTAAACGCCTTATAACCCACTGTAATTACAGCGGCCTTAAAGCTAGGTTTTAGAGACTCTGATTACGTAATTCGTTAAGTGGAACTGAAGAGGTGGGTTGGCGGTTTTTATTCTAAGGAGGTATCATCTAACAACATCTTTAAAGCGGTGTTAATATCTTCCAGTTTCACCTCTTTTTAAGTACCTTAGGTACTCAGTATATTTATTCTAATGCCTACTTCTAAACTAGCATTTTCAAACGACCTTTCTAGCCTTGCCAGCTAGCTTAACGATGCAAGGGGCACTTACAAGACTCCGATTGGATCGTAAGCATCAAATTGCGACACATAACCCGCATTAGCAATGAGATAGTCGAGACTCCCGCCAGTGATTTTAGCAGTGTCTTCGACGGCTCCCTTTTAAAAAGGGTTAGCGGGCAACCAGAACCTGTAGTATCGGCTACTTACTTTAAGAGCATCATAGTCCAGGATGTCGGCTTGCAGGATGTGAATATTCGACCGCCCCTGAAGTTCTTCCGATACCTTCTTGATAGTGGTAGGTTTGTCTCGAACTATTCCGATCACCGTGTTGCTTGGGTTTGCAGATATCTGGCGAAGGAATTCATACTTGGGGATTACCGGTATTAGTCTTCAATCTCTAAGATTCCAGCGAGAACTTACACCAAGGCCTTTAGATACACCAGTGATAACATAGGAGGGCATTTTGGACGAGTTAAAAAAGTGCCAAAGTGGTTTACTGTAAGCTCCTAGAATACAATTACTTTGGTTGTTGTTCGCTCTATATGTAGATATATGTAGACATCTATTAATCTAATATCATAGATCTAGTTTTCTTGTGTAACTCTTAGCCAACCAATCAAACCCTTGCACACCCGTGGCTCACTTACTTGATAAGGCAATGTTCGAGACGGATAGTTTATGTTGCCGAAACCCGCTCTTGGGGGCCTCAGATTGTGACTCCTCACTATTCAAATTACCCCGCTGCTAACACGTGGCTATCGGATAAACACATTCACGGTGTGGGAATATAATCCATGTCTTCGGCCATTGGTTTCCCCATCGTCTTAGCCGTGCTTCACCTTTATATAATCGAAACATGTACAGCTCCTTTGCAGTGAAGAGCTGCCATCCGCGACTTTAGGGGTAGTTATCATGTCGTCTGAACTCGGAGATAAGGCTTGGTTTGAGGCTACGGGGTTTGGCTTCATATGCCGGCAGTTTACAAGGCCTAAACCAATTCTACCTAATGTACGCCTTACAGATCAAGTCGCCATCGTTACTGGAAGTAACGTAGGGCTTGGACTAGCAGCGTCCCGACAACTCCTTAAGCTTGGGCTGTCTCACTTGATTATCGGTGTACGCTCACAAGTCAAGGGAGACGAGGTCGCCATCCAACTACGTAAAGAATTCCCGGCGTCCCTTATATCCGTGTGGACTATGGACCTGGAGTCGTATGACTCTATTCGCGCGTTTGCGGGTCGGTGTGCAGCCCTACCGCGTATCGACATCGCGATTCTCAATGCCGGGTTGAGTAAAACATACTATTCAACCTGCCCTGCCACAGATCATGAGATCACGTTACAAGTTAACTACCTTTCGACAGCACTTCTAGCGATCCTATTACTTCCCATCCTTAAAGCTAGGAAAGCTGTTGACGCGATCAACCCTCCCGTCCTCACCATTATAGGGTCTGATCTAGCGTACCGGGCTGTTATACACACCATAGGCCCCGTGCTTCAGCAATTTAACAGTCCTGAAGCCTTCAGCCAATTTCCCTGGTACAGCAAGTCGAAGTTACTACTTACACTCTTCATCTCGAAGCTCGCCGAGTTCGTCAGTCCTCATGAAGTCATCATAAATATGGCGAATCCCGGGATGACCAGAGGTACAGAGTTCTTTCGTGAATTCTCCAACTTTTCAATGTGGCTACTCGGCCTGGCCCAGTTATTGTTTGCAAGGTCGGTGGATGTTGCTGCTACTACGTACGTTGATGCGGCTGTGGCCCAAGGCAAGGGGAGTCATGGCTCTTTCTTGAGTGACTGGACGATTAAACCGTGAGCGCTCCCATCTACATACAACAAAGTCAAATTCAGGAGGAAAACATGCTAATATAAACAGGTACCCAAAGATCTGGTATACTCCAGAGGGCCACGAGGTTAGAGAAAGACTGTGGGAAGAGACGATGGAGGAACTGAATTTTGCTGGGGCTTCAAAGATTGTAACAAGTTTAAAGCCCATCTAGATACCTATACCTACCTCCTACGTACCTTAAGTAGGTAGATAAAGGGCATATGTGTTGCGTGAAGTTGTCACAGTCCTAAGTTCCCCCTTTTTTTTGGTGGGTCACAGTTCATCAGCCACAACCAACATTCAAAATCCTCACTTTTGCTCCTTGATTTTCTTGTAACACAAGTACAAGGGCGATTTAACTCTGGGCCTCTGATGGGGGGATGTTTGAAAAAGGGATTGGGCAATGCAAGAAGCTGATTCGTCCGGTTTTCCTTGTCATTCGGCCGAGGAGTAGTTGCTCAGCCACCTCCTAGCTGTACAACACCAACCTTCGTCTGGGCCTGTGAGGCGAAAGTATGTCGGATAGATTCTGAAGCCGTAATGCCACTAACTCGCTCTACCACATTCACTGCGCGATACCGTGCTGAAAGCTATTTATTCAATACGGCATGGTGAATTCCTCCGACGATGTATCGACATCTCGGCAAAGCAAATAATTGCACTTTACTATCTGGGCATGAGTACAGTATCTTAAGCTAGGAGGTACCTAGGTCAGGCTTAGTACTTAATGCACCCCTTTTGGAGCATTCTCGTTTGTGTTACCGCACAGCTTGGAGACCCTCTGCGAGGAAACTACCAGGTACACATTCTGACAAATTCACGAGGCGCACCCACTAGACGGTGACACCGGAGCACCTTACAGCACAAGTCAAGAATTTCTTTAATTCATTCGCATCAGGAGACACCATGTCGAATTCCGAAGCCACTAACTTAGACGCGTAGAAATATGAATGACATGCACCAGCTCTTAGGATTCAGTTTGATCAATTAGGACATCCTCAGTCTCTCAATTTCCACTTTGAACCAGACCATGGAAGACCATAATCCTGATACTCAGAAGGAAAAGGTAGACATGCGATCTCTAGACCTCGACCTACCTTCAGGAGTTTGGGGCACGTTGGCACAAGGGCATCAAGCAAGGCTGTCGACTACCAGCGCAGAGGACCAACACGTTTCCTCGCCATTAGAGACGATTACCGCCTTGGATGCGCTTGCCACCTCGCAAAGGCCGCAATCAGCTGGCAGCAATGCAGAATTCAGCGGACGATCCCACAATGCTCCTGTGAGAACATTCCTGAGCAGTCAAACGGAAAAAAAGGAGTTTCCGCCTTTCTCTAATTCCTCGACGACGCTTTCCCAGTTACGTTCTGAGGATGCCACCGGCACCAGAGATGATGCGCCGATTCCCGGTCCGCAGTCCAGGTCCTCCTGGTTACCGGCTGAGGAGATCCGAGAGCCTCAGCCAGTCTACCCGACTGGTTTCAGATTATTGATAATGATACTGGCTCTAGTTTTCAGCATATTCCTAATTGCTCTGGATATGGTAAGTTCTGCGGAGGGTCTTCCCTCGTCTCGGGGCGCCCGTGGCTGACCATCACACAGACCATTGTAGCTACGGCCATCCCGGCCATTACAGACGAATTCCACGGCCTTCAAGACGTGGCATGGTATTCCGCGGCATTCTTCATGACCACCGGTGGCTTCCAATCCACATGGGGCAAGATATTCAAGTACTTCCCGTTGAAAACAGGCTATCTGATCTCAGTCGTCATATTTCAAGCCGGAAGTCTTCTGTGCGCACTGGCACCGACATCGACCGCGTTTGTCATAGGCCGCGCTATAGCTGGTGTCGGGGCAGCAGGCGTCAGTAGTGGCTCCTACACCATGGTTGCCTTCATAGCCGAGCCCAAGAGAAGGCCAGCCTATACCGGTATTCTTTCCGCTGCCTTCGGGGTTGCCAGTGTCCTAGGCCCCTTGATAGGTGGTGTGTTCTCTAGCAGGGTAACTTGGAGATGGTGAGTGCAGCATCGTGTCATCCCGAACTTCTAGGTGCCAGGACTAACAGGATAGGTGTTTCTATATTAACCTCCCATTGGAGCTCTCCCACTCGCGACAATTATATTCTTCTTCCGCACTCCCGACTCCGCGAAACCCTTACCGGTGACCTTGAAGGAGAAGCTGCGCCAGATGGATCCGGCCGGCACCGCCTTGTTGATGGGAGCGATTGTAGCTTATCTCATGGCCGTTCACTACGGAGGCCAGATATATCCGTGGTCATCGTCGACCGTGGTTGGACTACTCGCTGGCGCTGGCCTTATCTGCATTGTCTTTGGGCTGTACGAGTACTGGCAAGGCGAGAGGGCAATCATCATCCCTCGCCTGTTCCGGCGCCGCGAGATTCTGATTTCAGCTCTTTTCTCCCTTATTCTGCCAGGAGCTCTACACACCATGATCTATTACCTTCCCATCTATTTCCAGGCCATCCGAGGCAGCGACGCTATCACCTCAGGGGTTCAGAACCTACCCCTTATTATCGCTGCGATGCTCGGCGCTGTTAGTGCCGGGGTTTTCATCTCAGCCACCGGCAGGGCTACTCTCGTCATGCTCTGCGGATCGGCACCTTGAGCAATTGGCTGCGGCCTATGCTTCACGCTCCGTATAGACACCTCTACGGGCCGCTGGGTTGGGTATCAGATTCTAGCTGGAGTTGGTCTAGGCGGGTCCTTCCAGGTTCCCGTCATTGTAGGCCAGGCTAGCGTCGACGCGAGTGACCTATTCTCGACCACGTCTCTACTACTATGTTTCCAAGTAGTCGGGGCTGCTCTCATTGTGTCAGCAGGGCAGGCAGCCTTTGTCAATGCGATGATAAATGCTATACCTACTATGGCGCCTGGCGGCGATGCTATGCAGGTGGTGGCCACCGGTGCCGGACAGCTGCGCTCGGTGTTCACGGCGGAGGAGCTTCCAGGCGTCCTCGCGGCCTACCTCCATGGAATTCAGACCGCGTTCATATTAGCCTGCGCCGTCACAGGCACCGCATGTTTATTAAGTACGTTGTTGCCGTGGAAGCCGCTCAACACCGCCGCTATTAAGGAAGCTGAGGGGACAAATAATTTGTAGTCTGTCAAAAAGCCAACCACGTGATAAGGAAATAGCTATGTCGTTGCATGAAGAGCTACGAATCTAGGGGGCTACCAAATCCCATGTATATACAGGAGGTCGGGACAAAGGGACCTATCCCTTCCTCCATACCCATAAGCCTGTAACCCCTATCCAGGACTCCTAGCCTCCTATTTCATCCTCTCTGGACCTCAAGGGTGACCAACAGGTCCGTAGCCTAGTCTAGGTGTGGCGAGGGCTAAGGTCCTGACATAGTCGTCACCCTTCTCGGTTTCTCCAATGTCTCTTTTGCGTCACTTTGGTTGGAGTATTGGATTCATGAAACACATTCGAGAACTTCTGATTGTGTGCGGCTCCAATTGGCGTATGGTACCTAAAGTATTTGTTATCGAGCATAGGATTTGAATGACCGCTTTCATTTCAGAACGTTACATAACTTTGCTCCTGGAAGCCCCAACCACCAGCTCAATTCGCTATGAGAAGAAACCGCTGTGGAGAGATATATACCAAACCGTTTTACTGGAAAACCTCGTCCAGAGTTTGACAATACATGGCGTGATATTATAGCTCATAAGTAGAACGCCTATATATACCTAGGTAGGTACCTACCTCCTAAAGGACCCAGGCCCTTACCGTAATAGCTTTGGCTCATCCTCAATAGTAATCACGATCAAAGTTTCGGCTACCTACCTGGTAGGTAGGTAGCGAGCTTGCCCCCCTTTTCTTAACCGGACTTCTAATCTGCGAACGCCTATGAAAATTATGGTCACTAATTAATAATACGTGGCTTCTAAGAGATCGTTGGTTGCGTGGATTAGTGGCCACCACAAAGAGAATATCTTGATAGAAATATCTAATAAATCGAAGCTAATATGAATTATCTTACCTCAAGTAACAACATACTTGGAGGTAGGTATAGAAATGAAACGGTGCGAGCTAAGCGTTGCGCACGTATTAACTCTCAACTTAATATCTGAGGGCTCCCGGTATACGTAGAGTAGGCTCCTAGGCTAGGTCGAGGTCGGTGGGGTCGGTGATGGATAGATCAAATCAGGCAGAGCAGCTGCTATAGACGTCGTCACTATCCACCACCTCAAGGCCACCTTACCGTCGGAAGGTGTGTTGCACGCCGCGAAACCTCTTAAGCCAGTTTTATCATCCCCATTCGTGTCATCATCCAGCGTAAACCTCAAAAGGTCGGCGACGTCTTGATTTCCAATAAACCGGTCGAAAGACTTTGTCTCTTCGTCCATGGTCACGGAGAAAGCACATGAGCCGGACTGGAGCAGAATAAGTGACTCTGGCTGCGCCGGCATAGTGATTCCACTCAACCGCCAGAAGCCCTTGTTATCTGCTGCCCAATTCATAATAGCCTCACAATCGGAACGGATCGGATGATCATAGTCGTAAGCAGCGAAAAAGCTTTCGCCGCACTCGTCCATATCTCCATCCATGCGATGGAAATCTGCTGGGTCGCCGTCACGAGGTGCAACCGTGACGGCCATTCGAGGGTGGGCATCTGCAATATCTCGCAGTCGAAGCTTGTCGTTGACTAACACACTGCCAGAATCGCCGTCAAGATGAGGGAAATCGCGGCAGGTCATGCCAGGTACCGAAGGCTGCTGGGCGCAGGGCATAGCAAAAGAGGTGGCAATGGGCCATATTGCTGCGATGAGAAAAAATGAAACCATTGTATCAGCTTGGGTGTGTCTGTCGATTGTCTGTTGATTGTCTATTGATTGTCTGTTTAACACTCGAGAGTGATATTGGTGAAAAGATGAAGAATATGAGATTGGTCTTCAAAGTCTACTATGAACTTCTACCTTCTTAGGGGGTAAATATCTGTTTCTGTACCCGAGTCCTGATATGCCACGGCAATTGATAAATGTTCACACTCATTTTACTGAAATGACTTTCCCGCCAACTGCTTTGCCTTGCATTCGCCTCATAATATGATTAATCTGTTATAATTTCTTTCCCAATTTCACGGAACCATTCCGCTGGTAAATCTCCTTAGGTAGTTCCTTCTAGGATCCCTAGTATACAATCATAGCCGTCCCTAAAGTCAGCCAACACGGCCTTCAATGTCTCGAACAAACCAGCGTCACGAACCCGCCGCTCTAGACTGGTATTACTGTACATGATAATAACTCTGTTGGTGGCTTGGGACCCATGTTTCAAGAACAAACCTACCTATACATCCGAACACCAGCTTCGCATCTTTGCACCCTTAAGAAAGGCGCGAAGCTAGTGCTAGTAAAGAGAACTAAAATACTCTCTGCGATAGAACGTTCAAAATCCATAACCTCGCCAATGCGCGTGGATAGGTGCCTGTACCGAACTCCAGTTCCCCGGGAAGCCACATGACTGTTGGAATCAACATACAGCTTGTTTTCGCGCGTAAGAAACTGGCGAGCAGAGGCCTCGGCCGTAGGTTAGTAAGGTCTAGATACAAGATCACCAAATCTTCAATACCAAACGAAATTACCCAACTCTTGACATTGTGAATAGCATATACTAGATCCAGTCTCTTTTATGAGTGGGGCCGGGCATGTTAGCCGAGAAGTGGACTGGGACGAAAGCAGATGGCGCATGGCGTTTCTTTCTGAGGTAGGCATATATGTCAGGGGCACTGAGTAGCGAAACATCTAAGTCACCTGCCCAGGTGGGCAGGTTTAGAGCTCGTTGCGCAATGTAGTTACATCCACGCACCCAGAGCCTACAGTAAGCCCCTCTCTGAGAGCTCACCCTTCGACGAAAACGGTCAAAGTGAATCCCGGCTGAGGAGAAATTGGGTATTGTTCCCTGCTGAGACCATACTCTGAGAACTTCATCTTCCCAGAAATGAGCAACGATGCATATGTGAAATTAGCATGGTTTTAGCGACCTCTGCCCGCGAGATGCATACCAATTTCTTTGTCACCAACTTGGCTCTGTACTACCTACCTCCTAGGCATCCAGGTTGGCAAACAACGCCTACCCACTAGGTGTTGTATCCAAGAAAACACCGAAAGCAAAGGATCGTTCGAGGGCATAGCCGCAATGTGCCGGTTTCGTGATGTGTTGTTTGACACGGGGGCTAACGTACCCCTTGCATTCACGCACGGTGACTCTCGTCCTCCCAACGGTCCTCGTCGCACGGGGGCACTGATTAAGATTGCGAGGGCAATTTACTGGACCTAATCATCTTATTATCCCTCGTATTAGAAGTCCTTTGATGCGGCTCAAATAGGGGCTCTTTCGTTGCGGATGGATGATGCTGATCACTAAATTCTAGACACGGTTGACAGGTAAGCCTCTTTCAACAGTTCTGGAAGCAGACATGTTGCAATTAGAAGTAGTAAAATCGATAATTGTGACCGTATATGTGCCTAATAGCCTGTTTTAGTTGGCCTGGGACGAGAGCGGTACGGCCTTTGCCCTGCCTAGCCCCTATGTTTTCCCTTTGCGCTTACGGCCAACAGCGCTGGGAGCCCGATTCACATGGCGGCGGATCATTTTCCGTTTGAGTTATGTTGGTAGCTTCTGGGTCGACACTATCGATGATGATTACGGCGCGAACATTGGTGCCTACCTACCTAGGTGCTCATAGAAGCCTTTGGCGGTATCATCCATCATGGACTCGCAATTTGAGGTAGGCGGGCTGACATTAGCGTAATTGGTGAATTTAGCGTCGCCGCACTCATTGTCCTCCGTAGATGAGGGAATCACATTACGAGGGACAACTGTGGTAGCTGTTTCGTGATGGGCGTCGCGGTTAGACTGGTCGTCGGAAAGAAGGTCATTGTGAGTTACGCCCGAGGCTGACAACTCAGCAGAGGCCATATCGAGGGCAGCAGTAGAACATATTGCTGTGATGGTGAAAAAAAGAAACCATCGTGTCGGATGAGATGTGAGGATAATCTGTTCGGTTGTTGAAGATGCTACCTAGTAAAAGAGAGGTAAAGAACAGGACCAGATAGATCTAGGAGGTAGGCATAGTTACCTACCTATATACTTCTAATATCTACGGTAAACACCCACGTGGAGTTGCAACCGAATATTCACGTAGGTGCCTAAGGGAGGTAGGTACTGTACTGCAGTTGGTCCCCCTTCCAGCCGCCCGTGCCTAATATATATGTAATTAATTGATTGCAGCATGTCCCTGTTTCATGAACAAACTTTCTGATCTTCATAATCATCAAAAGGCCCATGAACCATGATTGTTAAGCTGGCCCTGGTTTGAAAATCCAATCGATACCACCATTCTCCCGGCATGGGATTAAACACTTAAAGTGACCGCTATCGTTAGTTAAGATCAATTACCTATGCTGCACTCTCTGGACTAAGAATTCTGCAAAGCACCTCTACATATCACTGCTCTTTCGAATGGTTCCGCTTTCAAGAATGGATCTATCATCTTGTGGCTCAATATCTAAAATCGCCGTATAGAACGTCCTTACCACGGCGTTAAATATAACAAGCCGTTTAGGGCGTCAACGATGAGATCAACCAGTTGCTCTGATTTCCCTTTCTACTACCTTCCAAGTGAGTAAAGTGTCACTAAAGGAGAGACTCTTGACTATAGAGTGGGTCATTGATGGTATAGCCTAATGGGAAATAAATAAATTCAGTGCATTTCCATTTCATCTCTTACCACCCATGACCAAGGAGTTTGCGGTCAATACGTGGCATTGAATGCACGGCATATTAGCAGCGTTCAGTTAGCAAATAAACTATCCCGGACGTTTGCCGATTTCATCGAACTTGTTCAACGTTGCTGTGGCTAGTATCACATGCAACAGAGATAAAAGAGTCATAGAACAAAGCGAGCTCTATTGACTGATAGGCCTTCTCTCAAGTAGCAAAGTACTGCGAAATGCTCAGCGGCTCTTATACCTAGCTCTACAAACTTAGGTACTCCATAAATTTGGCACAGGTAGGCAGTTATAGTTATAGTAAAAGAGCTACATGAAGTCAACAGTGAACAAAATACTTGGCTGACTCTGGTGCATCCCTAAACAAAGTAGCCTATCCATGTTTTCCACTCCCAACGCCAAAACAACTATACCTGTGATGCAATCCCTGATCATGACACGTAGGAAACGATAATGGTAGCTAAGGTAGCAGCAAAAGCAATTGGCATCCAGGAGCCCGACGGCAACAGCGCGGTAGCTCCGCTATCAGGGTCGGCAGATCCGTCATTGATCGTATCGAGAGACGCTCTCGCAGGCCCCATGGTCTTAATACATGATAGAGAGGCGTCGACATCAGTTACGAGACTTCCATCCCCTGCTGAGTAGAAAACCGTAAGCACCGGGGTGACAGCCCACTGAGCTCTTTCCGCATCTTCAATAAGATCGCTCCCCTATTTCACAATTTGTCAGACTAAGGGTACACAGCCAGTAATAGATAGGGGAATATGGTGCATACCGGAGTTTGGTACTCGCTAATCAGAGTAAGCTCGTCCTGCTTCGGGATTACGGGCCAGCAGGTCGACGAAGCGTTCTGCTGCTGGGATAGGGGCTGCGGCGCGCCCTCGCCAGTTAGAGCTATAAGTTTACGGACTCAGTCAGCCGCCAGATTGCAGTATCAATCGAGAACAATCTCTCAGCTTACCAACACCGACGAAATTATTCCAGTCGCCGCCAGAGATCGAGGCGCAAGCATCATCCCTGCCGTCCTCCAAGTCCTTCTGCAACCTAGCACACGCGTCTGAGATAGACGGCCTATCATCCTCTCCGGCGTACCCCTCAACGAGGGTTCGGGCCCGCGAAACTAAGGCGTCGACGCATGAAGAGCCCATAGCATCGGCGCACGTCCCCTGAGCGGTAGCCGAGGTCTCATTCTGGCCGAAGGACAGCGACCCAGATGCGCCGTGCAAGAATACGGCGCACGCGCCGGTAGAATTGGTCAAATTCAGGTCGGGCGGCGTGCCCAAGTAGAACGAGCTGTGGAAGGCTCTTCCCGAGCTAGAGTCGGTGATGTTGAAGCCCTTGACCCATGACAGGCCCGAAAGCGCCGAGTTGCCGGTGGGTACTCGTGTTAACCCAATGCTCGGGAATGACCCGGTGTCCGCGATAGCGCAGTTGTCATTCACATTGTCGGCGGCCGCCGGACATTCCACTTCGACGCAGCCGACGATCGTCTGGTTCAGATCTTGGGCTTGTGCGGCGGCAGCCGCCAGCGCGGCAACAGTAACAGTAGTACGCATTATGTAATGAAGCGGAGATCGAAAGAATTGGAGTTGGTAGAATTCAATAAGTGATGAGGATTGGATACGATATATTATGAAGTAGTTCTTTGAGTGACAAAGAAAAGAAAAGAAAAGAAAAGAAGAGCAAGTCAAGTGACCGACCCCTTTGTTAGATGAAGTTATTCTCGAAGACCCGAGGCTCTGCGGCTGGAGGGCACAACATATGTTGGCGTCTCGTAATTGCTGCGCCCGTACATAAAATAGACGTGATCAGTTGGGTCACCATGCTGAGCTCGCATGCAAGGGACAAGACTACCCAGCTCCCGCCCAGCCTCCTTCGGGGCGTTCGATATTAAGACATTAAGCGCGTGTACGGCGAGGCGGTTAGATGTGGTGGGATTGACAAGATCACCTTCCCAAAACGGACGTGCGATCGGACGAATAGCTGCTGTGACGTTGGTATATATTTAGTATATAAATCGATGCCAAGATGTTCAAGATCGACGCCAAGAATTCAACCACCAATTACAGCTATACAGCGTAGCTCGAATAGGGGGTTACAGCAAACTCACCTGAGCGAGCTGAATGACCTGGGGGTGGCAGAGTAATGCCTAGACCATGAGGCTGAAACATTCATCATCGATGGGTATATACTTCAGACGATGACATCTGCACATTCATCAGAAGCTGCATAAGAGGTACAGAAGCGTACCTTGCACTTCTATTGCCCTTCCTCATTTCCACATCGAGCTTACTCATTCCCTGTTAGTCTACCTTCCCACCTGGGTTGACAGTAGTGAAGTCTATCCTGTCCTGGAGTTGCGATTAGACCATCTCCTGCCAAAATATGCCTCTAATAATCTTATTCGGGAATGATGAAAGGACAATCGGGTTAGCCGTAATGTTTCGAAACCGATCCTTCTCATGGGAACCTCAACGAAATCTACAGCCTTTCTCGATGAGTTAACTAAACGGAGCAAGAGAAAGCGAGGCTCTAAGCTTTATGGCCGTTACGAATGGGGATTCCGACTTAGTCCAAGTCCTAATCCTTCAGATATCGAGCCATAGGGGATATGCAAGAGGAGGTAAAAATAGAATGAGGCTTCACGTAGTTGATATCAAACTCTGAAATATAAATTCCCATAGTTGCCATCGAAATAAAAGAACTTTGAAACCACAGCTCATTACGACAAAGACTCTTAAAACTTCACTCATTACCTACCTACCTAGGTCTCTACATTCTTTACAAACTAGTTGCCTCCACACTCCTTTAGGCACATTTTACCATTATTACTCAACATAGATCAACCATCTTATTTTATTTCTCATTAGTTCATAATGGCAGCAGCAGGTATCATCGAAGCCATCGGCGTTATCTCCGGTGTCCTCGGAATAATTCAATTTGGTGTCGACAACTTCGCGGAGCCGAAAACAGTCGGCTCTACTATCAGGCTTACAGTCGGCCTTGACACGAACGGCGGTCTCAACAACGCTGGTGGTGATCTTCCCGATGTCCGCCTTTTCAACGAGGCCGGCGAGTTCATCGGCATCAAGGCCGGCCCCGGAAAGGTCAAGGACGGCGGCTTCGGCGACATAACGGTTGACCACAACGACGACACGACTCAGCAGCCCACATATGCTCTGTTTTCGGCGAACAACGATGCCATATGTGTTGCTTATACTTCAATCACCTGGCCCAACGGGGACAAGTACACCTGGGTTGGTAACTGGGGCCACCAGTGTGGAGGATCTTGGTACGCGGCTCCGTTTCTTCTCCTATCCCGCCAAAAAAAAAACATACTAACAATAGCAACTCAGGTACTACTCGAACGTATACATCAGCGGTAGTAACGAGAAGCCCGACTGTCTCTGGATCGACGGGAACAACGACCAGCCGCAGTCCGGGTTCCAAGTCCACTGGCCCGAGTTCGTGCAGAAGGACGGCGACACCCCTATCAGCGACGTCGACCAAGCCGCCAAGGTAGACCATCTGTGCAACGCCGGACCTCCCTTCAAGATGTACCAGTACGCCGACGTGAAGGACCCCAAGGGCATTACCTTCTGGACGATCAACAACAAGCGAGACGACGAGGACGCCGCCGAGGGAACGGCAGTTTCCTACGGCCCGCCGACATACCCCGCGTCCGCCAAGTTCCGCCGCGGCAGCTCGTCATCTCACTACCCACGGTCAAACGGCACGGACGCCGCCTCCGGCAGCAGCAGCAACAACCCGCACTTCAACCGGCTGATCATGAGCAACGCCGCCCAGCATACCGCCGCCGGCCTCTGCGAGAGCGAGACCTCCCTCGGCCCGGACTTCCTCAACGTCGCCGACGGCACCTTCTGCCGCATGTCGGACAAGACCCTGTGGCCCGTCTGCGACGCCGGCGCCCAGGTCGTCGATAACTGCTTCAGCATGGACGTCCACCAGCTCGTCGTGAACGGCCTCGCGACTAGAGATGCCCCGTACGAGTATGTCGATGACTGGACGTCGTTTTAGGAGTCTTGTGCAAGGGTTTATATCTGGTTTCCAACTTAGTAAGGGAGCGGTTTGTTTAAATAAGGAAAAAGGGGGTCGGGCATGGTTTGGGGGCGGTATTTGCTTCATTTACATCGTGTATTGTTATGAAATCTACTAGCTACAGGATTCAGAGAGTTGAAAGTCCCTCTTGATCAGTACCTCAGGACTAACCCCGAAGGCGTTCCCTTAATTGCACAAATCCTTGTTATAACACTCCTGGAACATACCTTCATGGTCACATCTGAGTTTACATGATGTTATGAAGGCACACTGCATTATATCCAAGCTTCGCATTCTTGTTCCTAGCTATACTCAACTCTGTTCCGTCCCTGGCTCTTTCTTAACAATATCCTGCCCGATAACGGTTAATTTTAGCGAGCAGCATAGGGACAGGATCCGGCATTTCGTCGTCGTCGTCGTCGTCATAGGCATCGGAATCAGACGAAGCCAATGACCATTCCTCATCCCATTCTTCGCGTCTGGAACGATATGCCCTGCCGGCAGGCGGAGGTGTAGACGTGATGATAAACTCCTTATCGATGAAGTTCGAGACGACATCCGTAGGAGCGGCATCCTTAGCGGCGAGTGCTACCTGCAGCTTGGAATTATCGCCATAGTTCCACGGAAAGATGTCCAACTCGACCGTCTCAAAATCCTTATGAGCACCGAGGCTGTCGAAGAGCTTTGAGACATAATTACGAAGGTCATGGTCTTGAACGAATGCCGTATTCTCGGGGAGTTGAGCGCTCCAAGGGCAAGGGCCTCCATCGGCACCGGTCTGCATGGTTCATGTCAGCCGAGTAATATATGCTATAAATGCAGTGTATAGATATGTACTCACGGTTAGGTTCTTCTGCCACTCACTCTTCACCAGAAGCAACATCTTCGCGCACAGGAAGGGTAGGAGCTGTTGAAAGTACCAGATGGGGAGCTTGTTCCTGTACACCTTTGCGAAAACCAAATTCACGTCCAGAACTCTGCAATGAGCATCATACAGTTGCTGGAAAAGGGTAGAACCGGTACGCTCATCGAAGAATATCTTCAAGGCCTTTCTGCCCTCTTCTATGGTTTGGTCGATCTCGTCAAGCTTCTGCTGATATTTGCGATAACATTCGAGGACCCAGGCCTGATAACGATTGTTAATGTTAAAACTAACGAAGATATCATGAAAATCCACTTACGTAACAGCGGCTGTAAAGGAAGTCCGACTTCCACTCGTCAAATTTCTGGAGCAGGTGCTGTTGAATGTCCCGAGCCACATCGGATGACAAGCTCACGTTCGGCAGGGTCTCTTTGATGAGCTGGAAGACAAATTTATTGGTAGAAAGTCCAATGAAATGCTTTCGGAACTCCCACTCAGTGACGTCCTTCATAGCGGCTAGACTCTTCTCAGTGGGTTTGCCGAATGTCTTCCATTCGTATGATACGCAGTTTAGCTTTTCTCCTTCGATAATGAGCTTAAGGCTCTTGCGCGTGATTGGGAGCGTGACCTCTGGGTAGGCTTGCTCCAATGCCATCCTAGACGAGTTGCTCAAATTCGGAGACTGCTCGACCGTGTCTTCAAGATCGCGATCATCACGCAAACGGCGCTAAGCCACAGAATTAGTAGATAAATGTGCCAAGTTGATTTCAGGAGACTTACTTTAATAGGACGAGGCGGAACAGAGGCTTGAGACTTAGCTCTCAGGCGCTTACCAGTAGTACGAGTAGAGCGACGGAGACCGTCACTACCAGTAGACATTGTCGTTGAAATGGCCAGGCGCAGTGCTGCGGTGAAGGTCAGTTATAACTACCTAAGAACTTCTAAATTGAATAGTAATTTGTGTGGGTGATTTTCTTGGTGATAGAATGTATCCTCTAGGGGGAGTAGGTTATGGGGTTATGGTTACTTACCGCGTAACTCTGCGATGTCTTAGCAGAAGATGAAGTTGCCAAGTGCAAAATGTTTTGCGAGTTGAGAAGATTCGGTTTTAAGTGCGGGAGGCACTTGCAAAAGAAATAAAAATAAAAATAAAATAAAAAGTGACTGATCAAGAGGAAGGTGCGCCATTGCAAACGCCCACTACAAACGCGCTGCCGCCTCGGGTAACAGTGCTGCGAGCTGAGTTGCTCTAGGTAACGATCGCCCTAAATTTTCTCTAAACCGTTATTGATCAAATTATAGAAAAGTTGATTAACTGCATCAACGTCATATTCTTGGGCGGGCGTTTGTATTCTACAGCAACAGTTGAGGTATATTTCAATCCAGCCGTGCCCACGGCGATGGCTTCATATCGGATACACCATTATACCAAAAAGGAATCTCCAATGCATGGACTATAATCGTTCTTTATATGTATCTGACACTTCGGTTAGTTCTTAAGGATTTAGGATCGAATTAATACTCGTGTCTGAAGCCTACCTTTGCCTGAATATGTGCTTTACCAATATGTGGTGTTCAAGTACGGTATATTGAGTATAAACTCTACACTCTGCTAATCTTTCAAGGATGATCAGGGGGTATATTATGGCTACCATTGATCAGATGCCCAATAGGTACGTTCTTTTCGAGCTTACGGCTCCGACGTTTAGAACTTACTAGATCATTTCCGTGCTTGGAGCTTGCCGTATAAGCCTCAGTCTACCTGAAAGCGAGGCCAACCTAGAAGACCCTGAGGAGAAACTTAGGTAGGCACGACTAGCTCTTTCTGAGCTTTGCATTCACTAAGGCAGTAGTGAAAGCTGATATCCTAGTAGGCAGTTATTGTCTTTCAGCGAACGGCGGAACACAGACAATTGCAATATCGAGGCTTACTCTAGTGGGGCAGAGGATGACCGGCCGGGGAAAGGGATGGGGTCGGTGGCGCGTGGTGGATCGGATCGTCGACTAGCTGCCGTCGGCAGCCGTGTGGCCCCGCTGGTGTCAGCGACCTACGTAGATGGATTTGACATACATAGACGGGGACCCGGACGCGCTTATACAAAAAGAGTCAAGATTGGAAGATGGCTGACTGTTTGGCGGTGGGGGAGGCAGTGTTGGAAGTGCGAGTCCCTAAGTAGCAAGAATTCTAAGGGTGTTCGGGCTGGCGTTGGTTTTGTGGCGTCTGTATGTATATGCGCGCCGCCACAAGCCCGCGGAATCAATACAGATAGATTTATACTGGTTACAACCAAGGACTGGAATGTATCTTATACATAAGGGGTGTTAGGTTCGATTCCTATCAGCGCTTTCTGGCTGTCCCCTTTTAGGCTATGCTAGCGCGCTCTGCGGGACGTTGCTGGCTGGGGGTGGTTTAGCATTGCCACGTGGGCTGTAGGGATTACGAGACTCCCCCCCCCCCCCCAAAAAGACAACCCGGTCGGGATTAACACCCTCGGTACCTGTGACAATAACGGGGATAGCGGAAGTACCTAGTGTTGCCGCCGGCTATCAGGTACGATCTAGTTTTACGACGGGGCCCAAACCGTTATAACGGCGAGACGATACCGTGCAAAGGCTTCGTGGGCCCGCTGAGAAGAAGTTAGCGATGACAGGAATGTAACTGGGCAGACTCAAGTCTCACCATGCACGATGCCGTTCACATTAGGTAATGGCCTCAAAAACGGCCTTCCCAGTTCCAACATGATACCATTATTCCCGAGTTGGTTCATTTTCGTGCAATTCACCGCAGCCCGTACCAAGAGTATAACGGCGTCAATCGTGTCTCATCCTCGAGGCCATGGTTAAAGATGTCCCCATCTCGCTCGGCCCACATCCGCCGCACCGCCTCCCACGTAAACCGGTTCCCGTCGACGCCGACTTCCTTGAGAGAGGCATGTTGCAGCACGCTTTCTACCCAAGCATGGCAAGCTCCCTCGCGCTCCTCCGTGAGCATGGCTGATGCCTGTCGCAGGCTTGGAATGGCGGCCTCCTCTTGGGCCTGCAGGCGGAGCAGGAAGCGCATCGCCGGTCCAATCTTTACCCGCACAACGTCGAACTCTTTTGCCAACCTGCTCTCTTCTACACCCAGTGGGATCGTCTTCCCTTCCCTAATCAGCCTCTCGAACGAGACGGGCCGGCTAAGATGTGCATCGTCCCCAGTCCGCACTATCAGCACGCTGCACTCGGGCATGAGCCACTCCAGCCATTCGGCGACTCTCCAGTGCTGGTTGTGGCCACTGATATCCGGAACCGGCAGTACCGGACACTCTGCTGGCAGCACGTGCTCGTCGGCCACAAGGACCACGGCGCGGAACAAATGGGCCAAGGACAAGCCGTGCTCGCGCCACGTTTGTGCCGTCCCAACCGGCTGTGGGAAAGCATCACTGGCAGTGTCCGCGCATCGCAGACGCACGACCTCGCTCCCGAGACGCGCCGCCGCCGCGTCGCATAGGCGGCGGTGGGCAGCGACGAGGCCGGGTATGCTCCAGCTCGCGGCCTCGCTCTTGGGCAAGCGCAGCGCCTTGGCGAAGAAGTGCTGCCGCTGGAGGTTTGGTCGCCCGCCATGCAGCACATGCCACGTGCGGTAAATGTAACAGCCCAGCCGGTAGTCCATGTAGCCGTGGTGGTGGCCAACGCTGTCGGGCTTGGGACCGCCGCCCACGAAGTACACGGCTGTCTGCTTGTTCGCGTAGTCGCAGATGTTGGGGAACCAGTGCATGGTGCCACTGTCTTGATGCTGGGGCGCGGACGCCATTTCGAGATGGCGCGTCCAGCCTGTCAGGAACGACCTGTCACAACGCAGCAAAGTGGATGCTTCCTCGTGGAAAATGTCTCGGAGGTGTCCCCGGACTAATCCTAGCTCTTCGGGGGTGAGGGGGGTGGATGCGACACGGGCGGCATATGTCTGGTTGAAGTCCATGTCATCCAAGTGTGTCGGGCCTGGATATGAGTCCTGGGGCAGCATATACGGTGAGAACGGAGAGTTGCTGTCTATTATTATGTCCCGTGTCTCAGATGTGATTTGCAGCTCGTGAGAATCCATCGTGCTTTAGGGATGTGCTGTGTAGTCGCCTACCTAGGTAATTGTAAAAATAATTATAAAATGAAAGAATTTGAAATACAAAAGGAATTGAAGTTCATTCAATATATATATAATAAGAAAAGCCTAAAATATTATTCAAAGTACTTATAAAACGATTTAAGTTTTGAATAGCTTCGTTTAAACCTACCTCTACCTACCTCTACCTACCTCTACCTACCTCTGTTGATATATTGATACTGTATGTAGAAGGGGAAAAATCTAACTTTTCCTGCTACAGCGGGGAACTAAATAATAATTGCGATCCCCAGTTGAAACAGAGATATAACATTGCCTACCTGGGTAGGTAGGCATCTCAGGCAAATTTCTAAAGAATAATACTACCTAATCTCTTAACTAGGTATTGTTCTTACCACTAGCCACAAATCCACCCTGGATATATTTCCCTAAACAAAAACGCCTGAGAAATACCTAGAGATATATCTATAGTTCGACTAGAGACGTTATCTAATTATCATCCCGGTGGGTTGTAGATAACTCAGAGATAATACCACAGGATCTAATCAGCGGGGATATCAATCAACTCTGGATTGTAGCAGGATAACTTAATTACAACACCAATTTATCCTCCAAGTTTAATACAGCCAAGTTATGCATCGAGTTCTGCCCGAGCTGACCTCGGAGAACTAGAGCATGGCGAGTCTGTTGTCGTTAGTATGCAAGGTGCCAGAATGCATATAAACCCCTTTTTCTTCAGCTGAATACCGATATCTTTCCAAGATTATAAAAACGATTGGCTTTCCTGCTTTAAGCGCTAAGGTGCATCACCAAGGGCGCAAGGGGTTTACAGCGGGAAGGAAAAGTGCGTCTTTAGTGTTTTACCATTGTCGTTTCCAACGGCCGCGAGCATATTTTCTCGTTCTAACTGCGTAGGCTTCTGGATCGAAAACACTAGAGTTATGTCGCATTCCTTTGAATCGTCAGTATGTTTTCTTAGTCTCGTATAGTGGTGATAGGTGTATGAGCGAGTTAGAGTAGTATGCTAATAGTTGGACGATAGCCAGCGTGTCACAATGTTGATGTACATGGAGCTATGAACTTGACCGCAGAGGGCTACCTGTATACATAGGCAGCAACGTCTTTTGTCATCTAGACTCGGTCCCCCTAACTGGGACCAACACTGCACTCTCCAGTCTAAGGGGCTGGCGGCCGAAAGGCTATAGCCCTGACAAAGAGAACTCTCCAATTATCAGACCAATCTTTTCGTCCATATTGAATAGAAGTCGTAAGTGGCGTAGCGTCTATGTACTACCCTGCGTTATTTTCCCACCCGAGACAATCAGTTTACCATGTAGGGATACACATAGCTCTGATAGTGTCGTTTCATCAGGTAGTGACGCGTCTACTCAGTGCTCTCATCAACCAACCAACTAACCCGGGCCCAGTTCCCAGTCTACCCGCCAAGGTCGAGGTCAACCAACAACAATGACGATCATTGCCTTAGATGGATAAGTAGGTACTCGTCCAAGCAGGTACTGTATATGGTAGGTCTACGTGATATACTATGTAGAGTCCCCTACGTCACTCTCCGGAGTTTGAATCGTGCAAGAGCATACCTTCTAAGTAGTTCAACCCGGTACGTTGTATGTGAAATGTTTTTCTGTGGTCCGAATGTGTGGCTTGAGACATCGTTTAATTTATCCCCTAGCCGATAACCATGTCTAACGGTGTTACCACTCGGACATGCGTCTCATGTTACACAGTATATGGGAGCTAGATAAGTACTTAGGTACACTCGGTATATCTTTGTCGATTTATCATCAGTTAGAAAAGGACCAGGACAGCGGAGACTATAAAACCAACATCAACTCTGACAATACCTTGAGGGGTTTCCGATATCTTATTTTTTTTTTACCCTCTGAAACAGCGTTCATAATGGCCCTACTAGACGATTCTAAGCTTTTGATTTCCCCGGGGTCCCTGGTGGTCGTAACAGGGGCCAATGGATTTATCGCGACTCATATCCTGGACCAGCTCTTGCAGCGAGGATATCGCGTGCGCGGCACCGTTCGCAGTGTCTCGAAAAACCAATGGGTGAAGGATTATTTCGAGAAACACTATGGTCCCGGCAAAATCGAGCTTGTTGAAGTTCCCGACATGACGGTGGCTGGTGTCTACGACGACATAGTCAAAGGCGCATCCGGCTTCGTGCATGTCGCGGCGCCGCTCATGTCGAGCCCCGACCCGCACACGACCATCCCGCTCATCGTCGATAGCACGCTACGCGTCCTGGAGGCGGCCGCGAAGGAACCGGGAATGAAGAGGGTGGTGTTGACATCTTCGTCGGGTTCCTGCGTCGTTCCCACCCCAAACAAGGTTTTTACAATCGACTCGAACATGTGGAACGAGGACGCCGTCAAGGCGGCGTACGGTCCACCATCGGACAATATATTCCAGCAGCTCGGCACCGTCTACGCCGCGAGCAAGACCAAGGGCGAGCAGGCGGCTTGGCAGTGGATGCGGGAGCACAAGCCGCCGTTCGCGCTGAATACGATCATCCCTAATGCGAATCTCGGCCCTCCTTTCGATAAAGCCCATCAGGGTTCCCGAAGCACGCTAAATTGGATCGGAATTACGCTGGAGAAGGGCGAGACGGTGAGCCCGCACGACCTGCCGGGGTTCATTCCCCAGCACTACGTAGACGTCCGCGACTGTGCCGCGCTTCACGTCGCAGCGCTCATATACCCTGATGTCAATGGCGAACGCCTGTTCGCCTTCGCCGCGCCTTTCGCCTGGAACGATTTTCTGCGGGTCTTCAAGAAGACGTTTCCCGACCGCAAGTTTAGTGAGGAAATTTCGGACCAGAGCAAGGATCTGAGCAAGGTCACGAACGAGAGAGCAGAGGAACTGGTAAAGAGGCTGACCGGGCACGGATGGAAGAGTTTACAGGACGCGGTGGGAGACGCTGCTAAGGCGATGGATGCTTAAGCAATCGCCCAGGCGTCTTACACAGATAGGGGCACGTGTGGTGAGACCAAACGAAGGAACCTGGGATTTTAGATGGCGGACCGATATTGGTGGAGCTTTTTGAAGATAGGGAAAATAAAACGGCAGTAATGCTGTCGTAATGAAAAGGAATCATGCAATCTTCTAGCACGATTTACCGAATCCGTCAGCCCAAGAAAAAAAGAAGGCTTAAATCATTAACAAGGCGGGATGCGAGTTGCGCCGACTTACCTAATACCATCGGTTTTCTGTAGCATGGATGAATCAGTATCGTGTCTCTCCTCTACGAAACTCGCAAGAGTGGGGTGAAGTGGGTGGTATTAAGCATGTCAAGATGACACAAATGGCGTAACTTGAACCATCCAATTTGTCATGCAGCTTTGCGCCTAACTTCCATGAAATGGGGGGTACATTAGGTATTTAGGTGTTGAAGATTTCATCTGTAAAGTGTCAAAACTTGAAAGGATATTCAGTGTATTTAGGCCAATACATAAAGCATATAAGTCCCTAAACAGCTACAATAAACTTCCAACCTTCAACCCCGCTCGCTCTAACGAACAGGAACCGGAATCTTTACACATCACAAGCCTCAATCAATACCTAGGTACCTAACGAAACCGAATTCACTTTAAAGATGGCTCCCAAGATTTTCCTGTAAGTGAAATAAGATATGAGATGTACGGTATGTACAAGAAAGAAAACGTCCCAGAAACTAACCAACGACAATAGAACTGGCGCGACTGGTAAGCACCTAAAAACAAATCCAGGGGCTGACGTCGTCCGTCTTGGCAATCTAGGTACTAAACGTTGAAAAATATAGGCTATATCGGAGGCGACGCTCTCTACTCGCTAGTAAAAGCCCACCCGGACTACGAGTACACGCTACTCGTGCGGAACGAGGAGCGGGGAAAACCCGTCGCCGCGGCCTACCCCAACGCCCGGCTAGTCTACGGCAGCCTTGACGATGTCGATGTCATTGAGAAGGAGGCCGCAGCCGCTGACATTGTGATTCGTACGTTGGAACCTTGGGTTTTTATTTATCTTTATTTTTACTTTTATTTTTATAGACGGGAATGAGTTTAGTTTAACTAGTCCTCAGACACGGCTGACTCGGCGGACAACATCCCGTCCGCGAAGGCCATCGCCAAAGGCCTCGCCGCGGGCCACACGGCCGAGAAGCCGGGCTACTGGATCCACCTCTGCGGCACCGGGATCCTGACGTGGTACGACGCCGCCCACGAGCGGTACGGCCAGGCCCCCATACCCGAGCAGAAGTACCACGACATCGACGACGTCGAGCGCATCGTCTCGCTGCCCGACACCGCGATCCACCGCGACGTCGACAAGGTGGTGCTGGGTGCCAACGACTCGCCGGCCGTCCGGACGCTGATCGTGGGCCCGCCGACGATCTACGGCCGGGGCAGGGGGCCGACGAACCAGCGCAGCATCCAGGTTCCCGGGATCGTGGACTTCACGCTAAAGAACGGGTTCGCGCCGATCCAGGCCCCAGGGCTGACGGAGTGGGACAACGTGCATAGTACGTGGCGTCAGGAGCTATTTCTTTTCTTTCCTTTTTCTCCCCTTTTCAGCCAGTTTCGGGAGTGGAGATTCCACATTGGGAATAATGTTAGAGTCATCACTTTCGAGACATGTTTCAAGCCTCCAACGCCTTTCCCAAAGAAGCAACAATTTTACCTACATACTAACTCCCGTGGCTTTTTTCTCGCAGTTCACGACCTAGGCGACTTCTTCGTGCTGGCCGTCGACGCGGCGCTGGACCCGGCCAAGAGCCGAAACCCCGAGATCTTCGGGCCGCGGGCCTACTTCTTCCTCGAGAACGGCACGCACCGCTGGAGCGACGTGAGCAAGTGGGTGGCCGCCGAGGCCGCCAAGCAGGGCCTCATCCCCGAGCCCATCGCCAAGGAGATCGACATCCCCAGGCTCGGCACCAACTCCAAGAGCGTCGCCGCCAGGGCCGGGAAGTACCTGGGCTGGGCGGCCAAGAGCCCGAGCCTGAAGGAGACGATCCCCGACGTCGTCGCGTCCGAGGCGAAGAAGCTGGGCAAGACTTGATGGGAAAACGTAGCGGACTTCGGTTTTGGCGATGTGGATATCTGCGATGGCTTGCGCGGATCGAATAAGTTCTTTGCGGTGGCTTGGATGTAATATTGATATGCAGGGCGCTAGGAGTGTGCTAGCACAGGCACGTTACAATACGTACCCGGTAGTCTGAAGCCATCAACAGCCCATGTAGTCAAATCCACCATTTCAATTTACTATGTTCTACCTAACCTGGTTATCCTCGTCATTCCACTAGTATCGAAGCTAGGTCTTTTTCAGGAACGGGGCGCGCATATCTACTACTCGTGATCACGGGTGCTCGATGTCGAAGTAGAGCTTGACTTCGACTTCGTTGCTCCAGCCGGCATCTAGGCCCATCCCCTTCCACGCCGTCTCGACATCGATGGCCAGCACGTGGTCATCTGCCGCGTCGATACTAACTGTGTGAGTCGGAATCGGTTCGCCCAGGATGGTGATCATGAAATCCCGCTCGATCAACATATTGGGAAGACTCGAGATATACACCCCTTTACAGTTAGTTAGCTCCGTAGTTCTAGTGTTCGTACCACTGCACCAATATGACTTACCAAGAACACCCAAGGCTTTGAGTCGGGTATCAAGGAATACTTTGCCAGTATGCAATAGTTCAGACTGATTCGTAAGGATAGCGGCTGCTCCTGTCATTTTCCCGACGAGACCCAAGTTAGCGATATAGATCCTGCCATTTGTCTCGCTCTGAAACTGAGCTACGGGGTAGGCCGTGAAGATGTCGTAGTCCCGGACATCTAATGACACCGCCAACATGGCAGCAGGAGAGCTAGGATATGCGACAGGCGTGACAAATCCGCTGCGGTGTGCGCGCACGACGTACTTCGTCGCGGATAACACACCTGGGAACCGTGAGACCGGAATGAGCTCCGTTAGCTTCTGTTGGGAGGTATTGAATACGCCAAGCACCGGAGTTCCGGTCACCGCCCTACCGTTATAGCTCCCGATTTTGAGGATGGCGGGCTCATCGTAGCTAGTGTATGCATCGATGCTCTTCCCGACTACACTAGGTCGGAAGATGACTGTCTGTCCCCGGGGAGTAAGTCCTGTCATCTGGCTGATCAGGTCGACATCATGCTTCCCGGGAACATCGGTGATGTAGATTGGCCCGCCACTGAGGCACCTCGCAGCAGCGTGGAAACCAGCAAATTGGTGGTCTGTCTGAAACATGTCCCAATCTGGCAGGGTATTCAGATGCTGAGTGAGCAAGGAGTTGTGAGCGTTGCAATATATGTGCCACGGGTGCGAATCAGGAATATTCGGGTAGAAGTCGTCGGAGTTTCGCACAAGCATCACAGGCCTATTACGTGGCAGTTGTTGGTGGAATAGAATTTGTGGCGCCTGAGACATGCACGAAATAGCTCTGATACTGAAATGTCTCAGAGCCGCTATCATCCAGGCGTCGAGGTATTTCTCGGTAAGCTCCCGACGATGCTTTGCAGAAACCCAAGTATCGATCATGTACTGGACGTCAGTCTTGACACCATCAATGCCACAATCCGATAGCCAACGATAAAAATCATTGTAGAACTTATCCGCGTCTTCTTTGGCAACAATGATCATGGGACCCTTCAGATTCGAGTCATCCCGATTGACCTGCACCGTCTTGTAAGTCTTTGCCAGTCCACCACTGCTCGAGAGGCCTCCCCAATATCCGAGCAAAGCATGCCACACAACGATACTCTGAATACTCGGATGCTTTGAACGGATGCGAGAGACTGTGTCTTTGAGTCCGCGAGGGAATGCGTTAGGCTCCGCCTCAAACCCTTTCCAACCATATTGGTATTGGTCATCGCCTTCATAGTCAATATCTTGCCAGTTGTCGTCTATGATGAGGGTGCTAATGTTGATGTGGTCTTCTGCCAACGCTTCGACGGCATCAATTATTTTTTCGTCAGTCAAACGTTGCCCTAGAGCATTCCATGTACCTATGATTGTCAGATTACGCCTAGGGAACCAGTTGCTACGATGCTTACAATATCCTAATCCATCATACCAATTTTCATACCATTCTGGCTTGATATCGTCGTTTAGAGATTGAAGTTCTCGAGCGAGTTCACTCTCTTCATTCCTCGTAGCTAGCACAACAGTTCGTGCATGATACATCACAGCAGCGATGGCACTCTCAAAGTCATCGCCCACAGCAGCAAGAACTAGACCAGATGATTCGGTTTCGGCATCATTGCGTATCTTTGAGTTGTGAATTAACATGAGTATCATCGGGAGGTGAATGAGTTGCGACTTACATGTAATTTCACAGAGCCCGAACCTGAGCTGCGAAGGAGCGTCGTCACATTCGCTACACCACTGACTCCTAACAAGACCAAATGCTTCCCCTGACTATTTAGAAATGAGCACACTACAGCATCTTTGTCTAAACTGAACGAGCTGCTGCCGTGTCTGGGGCCTAGCCAAGGGGACCCATGGCGAACTAGAGCAAAGTAACTGCAGTCTGTCAGCTTCCTACTCGTTATCGACGACATAATAGCGGCTACGAAGACAATATAGGTGTCGTTACTTACCGCAACGAACCGCCCCATGGAGTTCCAAGCTCCACATCAGCATACGCAGAACGGTCATCTTGAACTGGTCCAACGCTTGCATTGATGGTCCACAGCTGAGTACGAGGTGTTTGACTCGCTGAGGCCCTCACTTTTAAGTCTGGATTGAGTCCATGAATAATATCTGAGAGGCTTGTTTCCGTCCCGTTGAGCGGCACTTCGAGGTTGATTAGGACAACCCCATCAGCTGTACCTGATACATCACGAGACCATATCCAAGGCTGATTACGGCTGTTGCGGAACTTAAGAGTAAAATTCAGAGACGACGAGACGAAGAATGGGGCGCCGAAGTACAAGAGCGTATCCGAAGGACTGGCAATTTGAAGCGATGATGGAGAATCGGCAATAGAAATAGGGGATAGCAACGTCTCGGTCCAACTGCCATCAGCAGAGGAATGCCAGACCGCAACCTCCCAAGGATCTTCGGCATGTTCATTCCGAACTTCTAACAGGGCGAGGAACTGGAAAGGATTCTCTCGAAGCTGAGTGATCTGTCCAACAGGTGGGTAGCTTGATATTTTGGGATCCATCATAGGAGCTGTAGCAGGGGGGTTCGACACACAAACAGCTTGAAACTCAGGATCGATACCATGTTCACCTTTGGACATGATTGTAAATGGTATTTTCCATTTTATTGAATGCTGGATATGCTTATAAGATAATACAGACGATCAAGACATTTTTACTAAAAGTTGTTGGTTTAAGAGTGCAGCAAGAAGAAAGACAGGTTAGTCGAGACGATGCGGTGAATGTGCAATTGTTAAGAAGTTCAAAAGTTCAATGTTGAAATAAAAGCCGAGCTTAGGTCCACAGAGATGAATTATTAACCAATCAGCGATTGATTATTTACTCATTGCATTTAAGTAGCCACAGACAGATGACGCTAGACGGAATTTAGCGGGGAGACGGTCTAAAGGAGTGAGGCTTGCGTGCGTAAAATTGAGGCTAGGTGGGTTTTTGCTCATGTACTAAAGTACCCGTGGCACAACTGAACTGTGGCGCCCTCTACGACTCCAAAATTTGAGCTCTCGAGCCGAAAACCGAACCATTCCAAGATTTCCCATCAAAACCGCTCATTCCTTTACACCTCCCAACGCACCACCCTAATGGCGTCCAGGAGACTCACCTTCAACCTTGCGCAGGGCATGCGCAGCCGTGCTGCCAATTCTGCCATCCGACCATTTAGACGAGGTTTCGCTACACCTGTAACGTCTCCCGCAGGCGCGAAGACCCAGACCACGACTTTGAAGAATGGCTTGACGGTAAGCTTCCCAAGGGCCAATTGGGCTAACAGATGCCTCTGAAGTTTAGTTCTAACGCCTGATGGATAGGTCGCGACAGAATACTCGCCCTGGGCACAGACCTCGACGGTGGGAGTTTGGATTGATGCCGGATCTAGAGCCGAGACGGATGAGACCAATGGAACAGCACACTTCCTAGAGCACCTTGCCTTCAAGGTATTTACTAAGACAAATTTCAACACTATGACGACTTTCTAATGATATTTTAGGGCACCCAGAAGAGAACTCAGCAACAACTAGAGCTCGAAATCGAGAATATGGGCGGTCACCTCAACGCCTACACCTCGGTGCGTGAAATATGACATATGAGATCATGGCTCTTAGCTAACATATGCATAGCGTGAGAACACCGTTTACTTCTCCAGAGCATTCAACTCCGATGTTCCCCAGTGCGTCGATATCCTTGCCGACATCCTACAAAACTCCAAGCTTGAGCCCTCCGCTATCGAGCGAGAACGCGACGTCATTCTTCGTGAATCAGAGGAGGTTGAGAAGCAGCTGGATGAAGTTGTATTCGACCACCTCCACGCCACTGCTTACTCTCACCAACCCCTCGGCCGCACCATCCTTGGTCCCCGCGAGAACATCCGTGACATCACCCGAACCGAGCTTACCAAGTACATCGGGACCAACTACACCGCCGACCGTATGGTTCTCGTTGGTGCTGGTGGTATTCCTCACGAGAAGCTTGTCGAGCTGGCTGAGAAGAACTTCTCTAGCCTCCCGACGACGTCACCTCACACCGAAGCTTACCTCCTATCCAAGCGAAAGCCCAGCTTTATCGGATCCGAGGTTCGAATCCGAGACGATACCATCCCTTCGGCCCACATCGCTCTCGCAGTCGAGGGTGTTAGCTGGAACGATGAGGATTACTTCACTGCTTTGGTTACCCAGGCTATTGTTGGCAACTATGACAAGGCTATGGGTAGCGCACCTCACCAAGGCAGCAAGCTGAGCAGCTTTGTTCACAACAATGACCTGGCCAACAGCTTCATGAGCTTCTCTACGAGCTACAGCGACACTGGGTAAGATTTTTTAACATTTCATCCTCGTTACTAATGCTAACGAATCAATTTCAGTCTATGGGGTATCTACCTGGTAAGCGACCAGCTTACCCGTCTCGACGATCTGGTTCACTTCGCTCTCCGCGAATGGTCCCGACTATCTGGCGATGTCACCGAGCCCGAGGTTGAGCGAGCAAAGGCCCAATTGAAGGCCTCTATTCTCCTTTCCCTCGATAGCACCTCAGCCGTTGCTGAGGATATTGGCCGACAAATCGTCACGACTGGCCGCCGGATGAACCCGGGCGAGATCGAGCGCGTCATCGACCGTATCACGGAGAAGGACGTAATGGAATTCGCGCAGCGCAAACTATGGGATCAGGACGTGGCCATCAGCGCAGTCGGCAGCGTCGAGGGTCTGCTCGACTACCAGAGAATCAGAAACGACATGAGCCGGAACTTCTAATCGGACGGTGATTGTAGCGGCGTCTTGAAAGGGGGAAAGCCGGTCATAGAGTGTATTCGATAATCACGCACTTAGCTGTACCATACCACATAAAGATTTCCATCTGTTAGATTTCCTCGCCCAAGACCGCGTTTTCCCACGTGCCGCCAACAGTCATGTACCTAGTACGTTTGCTAAACCTTTCTTCGAAGTGGTTTATCCACTTAGGGGGTTAATGGGAACCGAGTGAGCCTTTCTATGGTAAATATCACTCTTAAAATTTCCTAATATCGCCGGCTCCCAGATGAGCTCAGAGTCCAGATCGGAATGCTACAAGCATACAACGTCCACTAAACTGTAATAACTACTGGCCTTGAATATAGAGCGGGCTCTGCGGGTAGAAAAACTTGACAAGCCCGTTTTGGTAGTTCCCAAGCTTGTAGTCTACGAGTTAAGAAGAGAGGAGACGAGTCAGGCTCTAGCAAACGAGGCTTTGGGCGTAGCAGTGGCTCTCTACCTAGTTAGATTGTGACCTAGGTGCATGATGCATCGAATGAATGCCTATCAAGTCTAGAAAAGGCCAATGACGATTCCCGGCATTCAATAGGCAGTTTATTTCGTTAAATTCTGCCTTTCCCATCTTCGAATTTCTCCTGTTTCTTCCCCACCTTAGCCAGCAAAAGCCTCAATGCACTGCCCCCTTATATGTCAGATATAAACTGACATTAGGCACATGGCAATTCCAGACGAGTCAGTATCTTACGTCCGACCTACGAAAGAAATAATTATATCAGAACTTCTAGAAAATGAACAGCTCTAGGGCATGCCGTACTACGGGGAGTACTGATAACTTAATACCTCCCCTTTACAGCCCGGACGACAGCGATTCTGATGAGATTCTAACACCCGAATCTGACAATGAGTTTCAAGCAGAAGTCAGCATCCCATTGTCTATAGTCCTCCATGAATTATATGGCGTGACTGTAGCAACCAAGGCAGCTGAAGGAGAGCTCGAGCGCATTACACATATTCTCACAACAGAAACCGACGCTCAGAGATTCTCTAGGGATTTCTCAGCCCGAACATTCAGCGGCTGGTGCGCTCATATCGATGCCTCCGCATTTGACGAAAGCCAGCGCCATCGTGCAAGGCTAGCAGCTTCTATAGCATTCTTGTGTGAAGCGGGCCGGAAGGGGGTCGTCGTGTGTGCCGAGGATCTGGATTGTGTGTGGCATATAATCTATGAGGCTCTAGCAGTCCCCTCGGTATCATATTCTGTTTCCCGTAGCTCGCAGGGCTTCCTCGTCGTTCCTTTGTCGAGCATCATAAAAGATGGAAACATAGAGGAACTCTTTCGTCTTCACGTCTGGGAAGCCGGGGGTAGACGGATGGCTTCTAACTTGACCATTCATGCACATCAACCCTTCCTTCAAAGTTGGATTTTGGCAGGCGAAGGCAGAGACTATGCCTACGAGGCCCACCCGGCGGATATCAGCACCGCCACGCATGCCGAATATGGTGTTTCGTGGAGCGCACAGGGCACTGAGAGTGGAAAGGACTACAAGACACACCAGACATCTTCCACTATCGTAAACCGAGGCAAACTAGTCCACGTCGTTGAGAGAGCTTCCGAATGTCATGCCAGCAATATGACTTACACCATTCCGGCGAACGCCCTCCACAAGTCAGAGGTTGCTCCGGAGATCTTACATGCAACCCTAGCTTTCTTCGACAGCCGTCGTGGTTTCTACCAAGATGCTCCAGTATTGGGACCGCCCGATGGAGTTTCATATACGACTAGAAGGGAGACTCCCAATGTTACAGCGTCAATACTAGTGAAAGCGGTCGAATCCGTACGCGAGTGGGAGAGAGCAATTAGCCAAGGCTTGCAGCATACTGCGAATGGCGAATGGGAAGAGTCGCTACGGTCGTATCGCAAAGCTTCGAATATTTACGAAACCAATCCGCACTTTCCAGACGCACCTCACTATAGGTACGCAGTCACGCTGAGGCTCGGGCACATGTACAGAGTGATCGGCAGGATCGAACTCGCTCGCAAAATTCTGGAAGATGCCCGTTGCCAGATGCCCCTGAACCAGCTTCGTGTCGAAATTACGGGTGAGCTAGCAGTAGTCAACCTCCAGCACGAAAATCGTTTAGACGACGCCAAGGAGGCCCTTGAAGACCAATACAACGCCGCAAAGCACCTAGGCTTGGACCGGGAAGTATGTCGCGCCATAGGAAATTTAGGCATGGTCAACTACCAACTGTACCTACGCCGAAAAGAGCCTTCGCTATTGGATACGGCCATGAGCCAACTTGCCGAGCGAGTCGAGATAGCTCGCAAGTTGAAGAAATATGCCCTCGAGCAGCTGAGCGACCCGGGATCCAGGACCGAACTGATAGAATTTGCGTCGCTTCGGGAGGCTATCGCCCTGGGGCGTTTCTCCCTGTGTTTTCAGCAAAAGGGGGACGTGGACCGAGCAATAAGCACCGCATTGGAATCCCTCAACATCCAGCTCGGCCTCAAAACCCCCGTCTTGATCGGTATCGCCAGAGGGTTCTACGCTATGGCTTTGCTATTTGGCGGTAGATCGGAGGAGGCGCTGGCGCAATGCAACCGTCCCAATGTTTGCACGCCGATTATATCCATGTGCAAAGAGCCTTCTGACGAATACCGAGGGTACATTCGTAGATTAGTCCAAGCCGGAGCGGATCCGGAGTTGAGAGACGAGCAGGGCTATTCCGCCTTGGACTGCGCAGTATACAGCGGCGATACCAAGACGCAAGAAATAATCGAAGAAGCCCTGCGACAGAAGTTCCTTCACGAGGCGGGAAAAAAACTCGATGGGCAGCGGTACGAGGCCGTCCTTCGAAAGGGATACAGGGACATCTTCCAAGATAAGCTCCATCACGTCCTACTAAGTTCCGCCCGCGGTTCCATTCCGGAGAAGCTTCGCCGGGTCTACGCCGAGACACTGGATGCGGATGAGGAAAATGCGCGTCTGTTCGACCGCTTGAAGTTTGTCCGCTATACCGACCTTTTACGATTCGGCAAAATCCCAAGGTCCAGCGATGGGCTCACCAATCGGTTCAACATCGAACCGGATAGTAATGACGATGAACTGTTCATCATATTCCTGTCTTACAGGTGGATCGCTGCGGACCGTGGGTCGTCCCGAAAGAATGATTCCCCTGACGATGCCGCAAATACGCAGTACTATCGTATGATCCGCGCACTCGGCCAATTCTTGGACCTTCACCCAAACATCAGCATGGAGAGATTGGGAGTTTGGATTGTAAGTTGAGATTCCCAGTTTCACGCCCGTATTGATCTTCCATGCTAATAATACCAACCAGGATTTCGCCTGCATAGATCAAGAAGACCTTGCTCAGCAACAGAAAGGCGTATCGGCCTTGCTCATGAACCTGATTCAGTGCAATGCCATGATCAGCCTTGTCGACCACACGTATTATGAGCGTTCGTGGTGTAGCCTCGAGGTTCTCATGATCCAGATTCTGAAAAATGCGTATGGTGGCCACTTGTGGTATGAGCATGTGACTGACCAGACAAGTGGAACTGAGTATTTGCGAGAGGGCCCATCGTCGTCCGAGTTGGCGATCGACTTGTCACAGAAAAAAGTAACTTATCTGTCTGACAAGCCCAGGTTGCTATTCTTGGAACGACAGACCAAGCTGATCAGCTAAACGGAATAAATAGCATAAGGCATTAAAATTGCCTACTTTCCTATTAGATACCTCATTTTAACCATTTTCTTCCTCATAGGTTAGGCGGATAGCTAGGTACATACCTGCCACATTCGTACACAGGTGCCGTGCTGCGACAGCTGTTAACTATCTCGCACGTAGCAATATCAAAATACCATTACCACCCACAAGTTACATCATGAAAATATCTAAGAATAGACACAAACGAGGAGATATATACCTACGTTTCAAGTGCAACGCCATGGCCCAAACATTACCCGGTATGTATAGGCAAATATGTACAAAAACAAGTACCGAGGAAAAGGATGACGACCCTTATCTTCAGATGGGATTATTCAATTCGAGTTCCTCCAGAATCAAAAATTTAACAACACCTGTCCGTCACCGCCGCCATTCGACTCCGCGACCCCATTCCCCTGGGCGCTCTCGAACTGGTGAGTCAGGTACCTGTGCTCCAGATCCATCGCCTCCTGCACCTGGCCCCACAGCCCGCGCCCCAGCGTGCCCTCGAACCAGTAGTTGCCCGCGGCGTCCTTGCCGACGATCGGGAACGAGTTGCGCGTGGGGATGCCGGCGACGAGCCCGTTGGGCTGTATGTAGGACGGCCTCCCGATCTTATTCGAGCGCCTCCCAAGATTAGTCCCGGGCCGCGAAACGACGGCGGCCGAGAAATCGGTGTCGAAGAACCGGGCCTTGCTCCAGTTGGAGATCATGATGGGCGCCATGCCCGGGTCGCCGTAGACGGCCGACCGACCCTTCCGCCGGAGGTCGACGGCGGCGCGCGCCTCGACCTGCGCGCGCGTGCCCTGCTCCGCGATGGACCGGCGCACGGCCGCCGCCGCGAACCCCAGCGGGCGTGCGAACAGGTCCCGCGCCGCCACGAAGGCGTACACGCCGGCGACGGCGTTGCCGACGTAGGCGTGGGTCGGCGGGAGCAGGTCGCGGGCCAGCACCGAGCGCATGCCGAAGGCGTTCAGGATCGAGACCGTCTGGTCGCCGTTGCTGCCGTCGTCGCGGCGCAGGTGCAGGAGCGCGAGGCGCGCGATCCAGCTGGACAGCACGTCGCCCTCGCTGACGAACGGCTTGATCTTCTTTTCCTCGTCGCTGTACCTGCCGTGGTCCTCCTCGCTCTGCTGCGCGGCGGCGAGGTAGTCGAGCGCGCCCTGGTGCAGGGATCGGATGTGCGCCGCCGGCACGCACACCATCCGGGTCTCCTCGCCGCGCCACCAGAAGAGCGTCGTCCAGATGTAGGCGATGGCGAACATCAGGGCCTGCCACGGCGACAGGCGCCGATGCGACAGCACGTAGGGCTCCTGGGGCGCGGTCCCCAGCGGCGCGAGGGGGTCGTGCAGGACGCCGAGGAGCGGCTTCACGTCGCCGTCGCGGCCCTCGAGCGTCGCCACCCAGGCGTCGAGCAGCTCCCGCCGGCCCATGGCGTCGAGCAGGGTGTGCGGCCACGAGAGCGAGACGACGGTCGCGTCGGCGAAGGACACGACGTGCAGGCTGAGCTGCGGCGCGTCCGTGTACAGGTAGTCGCTCAGCCTCCGGGGACCGCCCCACCGGCGGAGCAGGGGCGCGAAGTCCTCGGGGTCGCAGAGCACGGCCGGGCTCGCCGTCGGCCGCGGGAGCCGGCTGCCGGTCGGGTGGCGGGCGATGTCCATCTCGTGCTGGATGTGCGAGTAGGCGAACGCGGGCCGCTTCTCGTCGAAGAACTCCGGGATGTGGTATTCGAGCTTGCCGTCGAACTACGTAACTCCTTCTTTTAGCTATGCGTTCTCCACCATCAAAAGTTGGAAGTGCGTGCGTGATAGGGCGTACGTTGAGCCTCAGCCTAGCGCCCAGCTTGCGCCAGTCGCGCCGGCTGAGGAGCTTCTCCAGCGACAGGCGGAGCTTGTCCGGATCCAACACGTCGTCGAATCGCATGGTGAACTCGACAATGACCTTCCGCGTAAGTGGGGTATCATCGAAGCGGTGTAAGGGCACTACTGTATCAGTCGCTATGGTCAGCGGCGTCTTCTTCAAGACGCTGCTTGAAACTGAGTTCCCCATGATAGGTGAGTTCTCGCTATAGCACTTGGCTCACCGTCAGAAAAATGGACAAGCAGGTACAATATTTCTCGGCCACCTCGCTCTCCCCCTACCCCGGGCCTCCCAAGGGGTAAATAAAGGACGGGAACGGTCCAGTCATTAGGTCAGCCGTGTCATTTCAAGAGCAGTCCCTGGAGAAAGACACAGGCGTACTCTTGGCATTTCCTACCATATACAGGAAATGCCAAGAGTGCGCCTATCTATACTTTTCTCTCCTCCGACTGACGAGCTGAGCTACCTAGCGCTTCGGGCAAAATGTGCTGTCAATCATAGCTTAGCGAGCCAGCTTAGTTGGATACCCGAGATACAGGCTATTCCCCGACGATCTTAATCATGTTTCGAACCCCCCGGGGTCCCACAGGAATATATAGCATCGCCGACAATAGCAACGTAACATGTTTAGCGTTGGTTGCTGCAGACACGGGAAGGATTCGATAGGGTTCTCCTTTCTCGAGCCTCATTGGCTCGACTAAGTCTGTACCTGCCCCTTTCCGTATATGGATATCTTTAAACAGACAGAAATGGTCCAGGAAGGATCTCAGGGCTCCGAGAGTGGCTTGCATACCTAGGAGGTAGGTAATCATACCATTATCGGCGGGAGGTTACCTATCAGGCAGCGTGGTGCCATGCTATACGCTGCAGTAGTGATAGTGACTTGGGAAGCCCGTGCTAGGAAGCGGTGATGATATAAACGTTACCTAGTGGAAAGCCAACACCCCTATGAAGTCGAACCGTGGTGCCTGAGAACTTCATACCGAATAGGACGAATGGGAAGAGACTGGACGGTACAATACCTCAACTTCGAATGATCAATCACAGGTTTCACGAACACCACATGCTCAACGAAAACATATGCATGTACGTTCCCATCGACGATCTGTGTTGAAATCGGGATAGTGTGGGGGCTCATTGGCAATTACCGTGCTAGGGTCTAACTACATGCAGAATGTATGCAGCGAACGATCCCTTTTGGTAAGTAGGACAAGGGTCTTGAAGGGTGAGAGTTGTGGGATTGACGTTATCTCAAACCGATCTCTCATTAAATGAGGTAGCATTCCACCAGGAGAGATCGCTCGCTATGGTGATACGGGCCAGAATTTACCGGGTAGGCAGATAACCTACCTACTAGGCTCCTCCCAATATAGATTTCGCTGTGTCTAGACCTGTCCTACGCCTTGCCTTGGAACCTTTGGATATTGGCAGGTAACATAACACATGCGTAACAGAAACGTCATTAGCGGCCTTCTTCGAGGTTTTTCTCGTGGGCCGTCGATTCTATGGAAGACTAGCGGAAGACATCCCTCGCGAAGCCGGATTTCCCTATGTCGAAAGAAGCCATCTCGCGGAGCCAACCCCCGAATTTCCCGGGGTTCATTAGCCGGAGGGTGCGAAAAAGCAGGTTCCCGTAACGTTCGACATCCGCTGGCGCAATGGCGTCAACCTCGTTATGCCTCTTATCGAGGCGCTGAGCTTTTTCCGTCACAGGGCGCTAGCCAGGGGATATATGCAAGAAAAAGCTTGTCGGCACGGTGGGAGGGTTGCGATATCACCCAGCGCACGCTGGTGCCAATCCCCATTTAAACAAAACGATGCTGTGCTCGCGCGGCCCAGCTCGCCATAAATCTGCTCGACTGCCCATGTCCGAAGCAGCAAACAAGGACCACGGAGCTTGGCTTCCGGTTGTCATTCGAGCTCTTCTTGTTAGTCTATGGCTGATGATTCCTAGGAGGTAACTTAGGTAGGGAGACATCATCGTCAGAACCGCACCCGGTTGATGTTAAACCGCTTATAGTGACGGCCATCTTGATTAGGAGCAACGAGCATATCAAGAGAAAGCAACTTCAGAGCTGGTGCGCTTTATACCGTATCATTAGCCAGCAGCTACAGCAGTTGAAGTGCCACGGAGACGCAAAGCACGATGGCGGCACTGTGCCTAACCGGGCTTCGGGTGATCTGAGTTGTCTAATTCTGCATGACCGCCCGCCGGCGTGGCTTGATTAGTTTTCGTCCCCGGACGGCTTGGCGGAATATGAATACAACTTCGTGACGAAACCACATGACGCGTCACAGACCCGGTGTCCAGGTAACGTCTCATTGAAGACTACTGTCTACGAATCTCCTAGACTTGAAGGGTACGTGGGCGGCGTGTTTTATATAAAACCATGTAAGCAGTACTGCTTCACCCTAGTCGAGAGCCTTGCATCGTTTCCCCTTTCCTCCCGTTTTATACCTGTCCCGCCAAGACACATGTTGTGATAGGCTTCGCAAGCTCTATCGCGATGGCTCGAATAAGTTGGCGTCTAAGCTGCTGCATGTAATTTCTCTAGGCGGCGATTCGAGAGAATGCAGCAACCAACGATCTGGCTACGAGTTATGCCACTCAGTGTTTAACTTGATCTCGACAGTTTAGGATACTTATGCTCACAACATGATCGGTGATATCTAGGAGATTCCATTAATAGCTGAATGTATTGTTAACTAGCTGCGTAACCCGGCCGTGTAAACACGGCTAAGAGGGAAGCTATAGGTTTTTTTTTTAAATTATATAAGCATTTCACCATTATATTATATTAACTTTATGTAATTTAAATTAATTGGAATTTATTTATAAAAATATAAAATGAAAATTATAAAACTAATATTTAATTATTAAGTTTATTATTTTTTATTAAAACCTTTTATTAATTTATATTACTTTTTTTTAATTAATATATTTATATTAATTATTTTATTTACACCTTATATTTTATATTTATACTTATATTTATTTTTTTTAAACTTTTATTTAAATTTTACTATCTTTTTTTTTAGAAATTTTTTAATTAGTAATTATTATTTTTTTTAATTATTAAAATATTATTATATTTATATTTATTAAAGTTTTATTTATTATTAACTTAAATATTATTATTATTACTAATAAAACTATTAAATAATAAAACTAAATTAATATTTAGTTTAAACGTAATATTATTAAATATAAATTTAAGTTATTTAATTTTAATATAAATTAAAATTAATATTAATTTTATATGTTTTATTTTTAGCTTTTTATTAATTTTAAACTTTTTTTTATAATTATTATTATTAATTATTAATTTTAATTTATTTTATTTTTATATAATAAAAGTTTTTTTATAATACTAGTAATAAATACCAAGGTTATTATTATTAAATTTTAAATTTAAATTTAAAAAGCTTTTTTTTAAAACTAAGAAATAATATTTATAATTATTTTTTAACTATTAATTTTCTAACTTTAAGTTTTTTAATTTTAAGCTTTTTAATTACTAGTTTCTACCTTATTTTTTCCCTTTTTTTTAATTATTTATTTTTAATATTTTTACTTATAATTTATATATTTTAATTAAGGTTTTTAATAACTTTTACTTATAATATTTATTCTTTTAAAGTTTTATTAATAATAAATTAAACTTTTAATTTTTTATTATTTTTTTATTTTTAAATAATAAAGCTATTTTATTATATATTAAACTTTAAATAAAACATATAAATATATATTAAAAAAATATTTTTAAAATAAAATAATATTTAATATTATAATAAAAGTTTAAATATAATAAATTTTTATTAATAAAAAGTTTTAATAAGTTTAATATATAAATTTATAATATATATAACTTATTTAGTTTATTATTTTTATTTTTATTTTTTTTTAATATTATAATTATATAATTATAATTAAATAAATAATAAATATTATTTTAAATTATTATTTAATTTTTATTATTATTAAAAAAGTTATTTATATTTAAAAATAAAGTTATAAAGTTTTATATATAATAATTATTAAATTAAATTAAATATATTTTTAATATAATATAAGTTATTTTAATTTTAATTAACGTTTTTATAAAATAATAAATCTTAATTAAAAAATTATAACTACTTATTAATTTTTTTAAGTTTATTATAATTTTAATAATTAAAACCTATAAAAATACTTTTTTATTATTTAAAGTTAATTTATTTAAAATTAACTTATTTAAAGTTAATTTATTTAAAATTAATTTATTTATAGTTAATTTATTATATTTATATTTTAAACTTATTATTTTTTTTTATAATAAAAATAAAATAATAAATATTATTTATTAGTTAAAATTTAAATAAAAAATATAATTATTTATTAATATTATTTTATTAGTAAATTTAAATAATTATTATAATATTATAATAAAAAAATATTTAATATTATTTATTAATTAAATTTATTAATAATTATTAAATAATAAAATTTTATAGTTAAATATAATAAATAATTTATTTTTAAAGGTTTTTAAGATATAAAAATTATATTTATTTTTATATATTTATAATATATTAATGTTTTTTTTTATTATTAAATACTAATAATTATTAATAATAATAATATAAATAATATAAACTATTTTATAGTTAATATTAAAAATTATATTAAAATAATTTAAAAAATTAAAACTAAATAATAACTTTATTTTTAGGTATTTTAAATAATATATATTAAGTTTATATTATAACTACATATATAAATTATATAAAAATAACTTATAAATTAAATAATATAATTTATTAATATTATTTATTTTTAAATATATAAATATAATATATATAAATTTAAATATTATAATAAAGCTCTGCTCCTATACCGGTGATCCTTAGCCTAGATAATAGCTGTGCTACTATCTACCCTAAACTACACCTAACCTAAAAAATAACTTAAAAAACGTCCCAATCGGCGCATTTAAAATATCTTACAAAAAAGTATATATTTTTGCGATACGTGGCTATCTAATTATATAAAAAACTCTGCGAGCCTCTTAAAAGAAAAAAATGAAAAGAATCTAGCTACAAGGTAGTCACGTGACCTCTTGCAAGGCACTGATCGCCGTATCCTATTATAATATATATAAATAATAAAAAGTTATATTTATTATAATATAAATAAAATTATAAAAATCTATTTATATAAATTATATAAGTATTTATTTAAATAAATAATAAGTTATTTTAAAACTTAAAATATTAATAATTTATTATTTATTTATATATATAAATAAATTATATAATATATAGGTATTTTTTAATATTATTTTAATTTTTTATTTTTTACTTTAATATTTATTTTTTATTAATATATTTTTTATTAATATAAAATATAAAATAAATTTAAAAGAAAAATTTATAGCTACCACGCTTTTTAATAATAATAATAATATATTTAACTAGATTTAAAAAGTTATTTATATTTTTTATTTTAAGTATAATTTATTATATATATTAATTATTTTATATATTATTAATAATAATAAACTTTATTATTTATTATTTTATAAAATTTATATAATTATTATTAAAAATATTTAAAATAATATTAAAAATATATAAAAATTATACTTTTTTTTATTTATTAATTAAACTGCTTTTTATTTATTAATACTTTAAAATAATTTAATTAATATTAAAACCTATTATTTTTATATTTTTTATAAAAGTTATATAAATATAAATCATATATTTAAATATTATAATTAACTTTAAATATTATATATATATATTTATATTAATTATTTTTATTATAATTAATATATTATATTTAATGATTTTTTTTTAAAAATATTAGTTTTTCTTTTATAAAAATATATTTAAATAATAAAAAAATATATATATTAATAATTTATTTAATTACACTGATTTTAAATTTAATTTTAACTATAGTTATTACATTTTTATATTATAATTAATAAAATTAAAAAATAATTATATTATATTTAAAATTATAAATCCTTGGTTATTAATTAATTAAATATATATATATCTTATAAAAAATTTATTAAATATTATTTATATTTTTTTTTTTAATTATATATTCTTTCGTTAAAATTTTTATCATATTTAAAATAAGAATTATATTATTATTTATTTAAAACTAAACTTTAAACAAAAAAATAAACTTTATTTAATATTATATATTTTTTAGTTATTAACTAAATATTATAATATAAACATTAAAATATATATATTATTTTATAATTATTTTTTTTATTTAATTTTTTATATTTTAATTAAATTCTTATTTACTTATTTTACTTAGGTTTTATTCATTAAAAAAGTAATTAAAATATTTAATAATAATATTTCTTATTAAAAATATTTTATTATTTTTTTTAAATATAAAAACTTTTATAATAAATAATTTATATAATAAATAATAATAATAAAATAACTTTTTAATTTTAAAATAAAAACTATTAATATTAAAAAAACTAACTAAAAATATAACATTAACAAAATCTTATAAAATATAAATAAAGTTAAAAAAAAAAATATAAATAAAACTAAAAAAAAAAATATAAGTAAAATTAAAAAAAAAAATATAAATAAAGTTAAAAAAAAGAATAATATTAAATATTTAAATAAATGTTTAATTTATTTAATATATATTAAATAAATAAAGTTTAATAATAATAATAATTTTAAATATTTTTTTTAAAAGTATTATTATAAAAAATTAATGTTTTTAATATATATTAAATAATTTAAACTTACTAATAATAATAATAATAATAATAATAAAAATAATAATAATAACAATAATAATAATAATAATAACAGTTTTAACTTTTTTTTTTTTAATAATTTAAATAATAACTCCCAGCTTAATTAAAAAAAAAAGCTAAGTTTAATTTTTTATATTTAAATATTAAAATCAAGTTTATATTATTTTATCCGTTTATTAATTTTAATTTTATTTTAAAATTATCTATATTTATACCTAACTTAATAAATAATAATAATTAAAATTTAAGTTATTATAAAAATTATTTTATTTTAATTATTTTTTATATAGTTTTTATTAATATTAGGTTTTTTATTAATATTAAGTTTTTTATTAATACCAATCTTAAAATTAACTATAAAATCATTTTTAAGCACGCTTATAATAATTATATTCATTAAAAAGTTTAATTTTTTTTAATGTTTTATTTATAAAAAATTAGGTTTTTTTTAATATATTATAGTTAAAAAAATTAGATTTTTTTTTATATATTACTTTTTTATATATATAATTTATAATATTTCTTAAATAAACATTTTTATAAAAATAATATTTTATAAAATATATATATATAAATAAAAGAAAAATAATTTAATAAATTAATTTATTATTTTATATATTATTTAATAAAAATTTTAAATTAATATTTTTTTATATTTTTAAAATATAAAACCTTTTTTTATATTATAATTTTATAATATAAAATTAAAAATATTTAATTAAATAATTTTTATTTATTTAAAATTTATTTTTAATGTTAGTTAATTTTATAACTATAATTTATTTAAAACCTTTATTTTTTTTATTACTTTATATATATTTTAAACTGGTTTACTTTTAATATATAACGTGTATTTAATTATTATATATTTTTTTAAACTATTATTAAAATGTAATTTATATAATATTAATTTTAAATTATTTGGTATTTTTTTTATTTATTTAATTTAAATAATTATTTAGTTTAAATTTTTAGATTTTATAAATTTTTATAATTATTTTTAATTAATATTATTTAAGTTTATATAATTTATAGGATTTTTTCCTAGTTTATAAAAAATGTTTTTTAAAGGATTTTACCGATTTTAAAAGATTTTTTAGTTTTATTTTAGCTTTTTTATATTATAAAAATAGTATTTATAATAATTATTATTATTAAGTTAAAAAAGTAATTTTATAGTTTTATAAATTAAAATAGTGATAATTAATATATTGGTTTTTATTTATTAAGCTTATTATTTTATAATATAAATTATTTTAATTTTTTTAAACTTAATTAAAAATAAGTATTAATTTTAAATTAAAATAAGTTAAATTATTTTTCGGCTTTATTTTATATACCTAAGATTTTTTATTATATTAATAAAAATAATAATTATTTTATACTAAAAAATAATAAAGATTTAATTAAATATATATAATAGGTTTTAATTAAAATTAAAAAGATAAAAATAAGTAATATTATAACTTTAATATTTAATAATTTATATATATATTAAACTTTATTGTTTTTTTAAACAAGTATTTTATTAATAATTTAATAACTTATTATTAAATAAACCTTTTTATTAAATATATAATATAAAAATTAAGTTTATTATTATAAAAAAATTAAGTTAAATGGAATATTAATTATTAATTATAAAAATAAGTTTATATTGGTTTTTTTTAGTTAATTTAAAAGTTTTAATTATTATTAGTTACTTATATATAAATATATAATATTATTTTGTTTTTAAAATAAAATTATATTAACTATAAAATAAATAATAATAAATTTTAATATTATATTATTTTATTTAATTATTTTAATAATATATATATTGGTTATTATTATAATAATATTAAAAGTAAATGCTTTTATTAACTTAATATATAGTATATAAATATTAATAAATTTAAATAATAATAGTTAATTTTTTTAATAGTTATTAATAAATATATTAAAATAAATAATATATTAGTTAATATTTTTATATTAATTTTAATTTTTTTTTAATGTAACTTTTTATTACTAATAGTTAAAAAAAATATAAAGCTTATAATAAAATAAAAATTAATTAATATTTATTTATTTAAAATAATTAAAATAATTTATAGTTTATTATTTTAATTATTTAATATAATAAAAAAAATAAAATAATTAAAATATAATAAGATTTTTTATTTTAAAAAGTAAAAATAAATTAGATAATTAATTAAAAATGTTTTATATATATATTAAATATAATATTATTTATAACATTTTTTTTTAATTATTTGTTAATTTTTATAAGATTTTAAGATATATAATATTTAATAGTTTATTAGATTTTATTTTTAATGTTTTTAAGATTTTTAACTTTTAAATAAACTTAACTTTTAACATGGTTATATAAAATTATTTATATATAAATATAAGAATCTTTTAATTAATATTAATTATATTAAAAAATTATTTTTATAATTTATTTATAATTATAATAAAGTAAATTAATATTAAAAATTATTATTTAAATTATATAAATAGTTAATTTTTATTATTTTAAATTAATTTAATTTTTAGTAGAATATATTTCGTTTTATTAAATAATTTATTAAGAATTTTAATTTTTATATTATATTTATTAAGTTAAGTTATAATTATTTAAATATTATTATAAAAGTTTTAATTAAAATTTAAATTACGTAATATTATAATAAAAAGATTAACTTTTAATTTTAATTTAACCGGTGGTATTTTTTTAATTATAAAATTTAAACTATTTTAATTAATGTTTTTTTAGTTTATTAGTTGTTTATTTTAATAAATTTATTTATTAAAAAATATTTTTATTTTTTTTTAAAAATATTAAATAATAAGTTATTATTAATTTTTTATATAAATATGTTATATGTAAATAAAATAAATTTAAAAATAAAAGTGTTTAAGTTATATAATATATTATTTAGGATTTTTTTTAGGTAAATATAATTATAAAAGTTTTTAATATTATTAAATGTTTTTATTATATTAAGTAATAATATTAGTTTATTAGTTTTAAAATTATAAAAAATTATTTAAAGTTATTATAAGAACTTTATATTTTTTATATTACTTTATTAAACCTTTATATTTTTTATTAAATATAGCTTTTAAAATTTAAACTATAAAAATAAATTTTATAAATAAATGTTAATAATTTATAATTTTAATCCTTTTTTAATTATAAGTAAAATTTATATAAAGTTTTTTTTAAATAAAATAAATACTTTGTTAAATAAAGATTAATTTTTTTATATATTATATAATATTTTATAAATTATTTTAAACGTATATTTATATTATATAATAATTTTATTTTAAATAATTAATAATATTTATTAAAAAAGATTTATTTTTATTAATTTTTTTTAAATATTATATATTAAATTATTATTTAAAGTAATAAAAATTTTAAACTATAAATAAATAGTTTTTCCGCCAAGTAATAAAAATATTATAATATTAAATAAAATTATATATAATATAATTTTTCTTTTTAATTAATAGTGATAATAAAATGTTAAATATAAAAAAGTTTTCTTAATTTTAATTAGATTTTATAAGTAAAAATATATATAAAAAAAAAGTTTATTTAATAGTTATTATAATAATATTATATATAATATACTAATTATTATTTAACATTAAAAACGTTTTATTATATAAATTTATTTCGATGTTATAATTATAATTTAATTTTTTTTTAAATAAGCGATTAATATAAACCTTTTTTTAATTAAACTAAAATAAAAAAAGGTTTATTTTATTTTAATTTTTTAAGCTTATAGTAGTTATTTTAATTAAATATAAATTATAATTTAAATAAATAGTTTTAATTAAATTAAATAAATTTTATATTTTATTAAATATTTATATTAAATCGTTATATATAAACTTTTAAAATTTATTTTAAATATAAACTAGATTTTAGATGTTATTTTTTTATAAAATATATATAAAAATGGTTTTTAATTAACCACCAGTTAAAAATACCTATGTTTTTTTAAAGAAATTCTTCTAATAGTTATTATTTTTTAAAAAACTTTAAGTTTAATAAATATTTTAAAATATTAAATATTAAATATTATTATATTTTATTAAATTAAACTAATTTTTAGTTTTAGGGATTAAAATAAAAAATATTTATAAATAAAATCTTTTACTAGTTTTTAAATAAATAAAATATATTTAATTAAACTTTTTTATTATTTTTCACTTATATCTTATTTATTTCTTTTTTATATACTATTAAAATAAATATAAAAAATTTTAATATAAAATATTTTAATTATTTTTATAGATTTTATTATATTTAAACTATATTATAAAAATTATATAGTTTTATTTTAAAGTTTTTATTATTAATTTAAAGTTATTTTTAATATAGTATTTTATTTTATTTTTTTTTTTTAAATAAATAACTAAGGGTTAGATAAATAAATATATATTATAAATTAAAAATTTTAAAAAACAATATATTAATTTATATAATTTAATAAAACGGCTATATAAATATTTATTAATTTTATTATAAGGTTAATTTTAATTTTAATTTTATTATAATAACGTTTTTTTTTAATATAAGCGGGTTATAATTTAATTATTATTTTTATAAATATATTTATAAATATATTTAATTGTTTTTATAATAATATAAACTTTAATATTAATATACGCTTGGTATTTTTAGCTAAGAAAAAAATTATATAATATTATTTAATTGTTATTTTATTTTACTGGTTTTAAATAGTTTAGGATTTTAATATATGGTTTTTACTTATATATTAAATATTTATTTAGTTTAATTATAATTTTAAAATAAAATAACTTTAAAAAGTTCTTAAAATAATGGTTTTTAACTATATAAAATAATTTTAAATTTATTATATTATAAAGTTTATATATTATATTAAATAGTATTATTTATTATAAAATATTATTTAAATTAATATTAGTCCCTAGAATTTTAACTTATATAATATAATTAATATTTATAGGTTTTATAAATTAATTATAGTTTAATAATAATAGAAAAATTAAATAGTATATATAAAACAAGCTTTTTTTTTAATATTTAATTATTTAAATTATATTATAATATTTATTAAAACAGTTTTTTTTTATAATATTATTTAAAAGTGTTTTTTATTTTTAATTAAAAATATAAATATTAATATTAAGTTAATTACTTATAATTTAATTTAAAAAAAACTTATTTTTTATTTTTAGTTAGTTTAAATTAATAATAAAAGTAATAAAAAAAGTTAGTTAATTTAAATAATAAATAATAATTATTAAGTTTTAATAATAATAAAATATAAATTTTTTATTATTAATAAATAAAAACAATAAGTATATATTATAATTAATATTAATTAAATTAATATTTTTAATTAAAATAATATTATAAAAATTATTTTAAAAAGTTTTTTATAAATTATTTTATTTATATTTTAGTTGTTTTAAAGTAACTTGTTTTATAATAATTTAAATATTAATTAAATATTACTAGAAAAGTTAATTAAATATAAATAAAATTAATATTTTTTATTTATAATTATATAGATAATATTAAAAATATTACCGTAAGAATAAGTTTCTTTTTTTATAATTTTCACTACGAAGTTATATATTTAAATTATAGTTAATTTTTTCGTGTGGTTATATTAATATATAAATAAGTGGTATATATATTAAATAACTTATAAAAACATATATATAAAAAAATAACGTTTTTTTTATAACGGTTTATTTAGTTAAAATAATTTTTTTTTATTACTAGTTTTTCTTTATAACGTTTAAAATAATATTAGTAATATTTTTAATTTTTAAAAAGTTTTTATATTATTAATTTACATTTTTCTTAAAAATTATATTTAAGTTAGGTTTTAATATAAATTAAATTATAAAACTATTTATATTTAAGTTTTTTAAATTATTTATAGCTTTTTATATTTATTTTTAAGTTATAATATATTTTTTAATATATAAATTATTTATATAAATCTTTTTAAAAAATTATATTAAAATATTTAAGTTTAAATTATTATTATTAATAACAGATTAATATTAAACGGTTAATTATAAGTTATAAAAATATAATTAAATATATTTAAATTACTTATTTTATATTATTTTTAAAAAGCTAGTTATATAATATAAAACTTTTTAAATTTAAAAACAATTAAGATTTAAGTTATTAATATTATAATTAATAAGTTTATATAAAATAAATATAAAAAAAAAAACAAAGTTAAATCGTTAGATATTTTTTTAAAACTTTTAAGTTTTTAAATTAAAGCTAATTAATAATAATTATAAAAACTTAAAAAATTTATAGATTTTTACTAATTATATATTTTTATTTTTATAATAAAATATAAAGGTTTTATTTTTTTTTATTTTTTTCCCGGAGCGTTTATTAAATTAATAAAATATATTATAAAAGTTATATTATTTATTTATAATATTAATATTATAAATATTTATTTATAAAAGTTTATTATTATATAATTAAACTTTATAATATTTAGTAAAATTTAGCTACTTTTTATAATAAAAATATAAAAAATATAATAAACGGTTTTATTTTAAAAGTTATTAATTTAAAATTTAAGATAATTATAAAAAATTTTAAAGTTTAAATTATCGTTATTTAGTTACTTTGTTTTTCTTAGTTTTAGATTTTTAAAAATATTTAAATTAATAAGATATATTTAAATTAATTTTATTTAATAGTTAATATTATTTTAAAATATAATATAGATAATAAATATAATAAAAATCTTTTATATAAAAATTAAAAGTTATTTTAAATAACATATAAATTTTCTTATATTTAATATAAATTTTAATAAACTTATATATATTTATTATATAAAAATAAAAAAGAAGTAAATAATATATAATTATAATAAGTTAATTTTAAATAATAATAAACTTTAAAAAGATTTAATTATATATTAAAATATAATAATATTTATATATTAAAAATAAATAAAATAATAATAATTAAAAGAAATATTTAATATTAATTAAAATTAAAAAATATAAATAAAAAATTTAAATAAAAAGTAAAAAAACTTATAAATAAAAAAAAATATATATAAAACTTATTTTTTTTTAAGTTAATACCTCTAAAACACGTTTAATATATTTTATTATAATATATTTTATTATATAAAAAACAAATAAAATAAAAAGTTTTAAAAAAATAAATATATATTAAAATTATTTAAATATTTAAATTATATATTAATATATTATTAATTCCTTTTAAATTTTATTAAAAGTAGTTAAATATTATTAAAATATAATGGTTAAAACTAAATATAAATATATTTTATTTTAACTTTTATTTTAATATATTTAATATTACTAGCTTTTACTTAGTTTTATATTTAATGTTTTTAAGTTTTAAAAAAAAGTTAAATACTTTATTAAATTTTAATAAAATAAATATTAATATAAACTTTAATAAAAAGTTTAAATTATTATCCATTATAATTAAGTTAATTAATATTAATAATAATAAAAAACTACCTTTTTTAAAAACTATAAATAAAAAAAATAAATTATCCGGTAAATTTATAAAAACAAAAGCCTTTTTACCTATTAATATAATTAAAAATAATATTAATTTATAAAAATTATTCTTTTAATAAAACTGTTTTTAATATAACTTATTAAAATTTTAAAAAAGGTTAAAAAATAAACTTTATTTTTATAATAATAAGTTTTTATTAACTAAAAAAAAAAAAAAAGATTATAATATAAAATAGCTTTTTATAAAAAAGGTGTTAAAAAATCCGTTAAAAAAGTTATTAATATTATAAAAAGCTTATATATATAATTAAAAATACTTATTATTAATAAAAACTTTAAAACATTATAATTTTATAAAATAATTATTTATATTATTTAATAAATAATTATTAAAACCTTAATTTAAAAAATAATAATTAAAAGTAATTTTTATAGAAAATTTATATAAAAAAAAGCAAGAAAAAATTTAAAATTAAATAATAAAAAAATAATTCCATAGCTTCGAAAAATATAAGCTGGTAAATTAATTTTATTTATTTAAAATTAATTTTATTATTACTATTATTATTATTCTTAATTTAATATTACTAATAAATAATTATTTTTTATTAATTTAAAATATAAAACTATTTAACGGATTTAATTTCCAGATAAATCTAATAAATATATATATACTTTTAAAAAAATAAATTATAATAAATAAAAAAGTTATAATAATAATATATTAATTATTAAAATAAAAAATAATTATAACATTAAAAATAAAAAGAAATATTTATATACTTTAAATTTAAAAAATTTTTATAACTAGGTTTTAATATTAAAAAATACTCATTTTATTATATAATTTAATAAATTAAATAAATATTTATTATAAATATTAAAAGTTAAATTATAATTAAATAAAAATAAAAAAAAAAACTTAAATATAATAAAAAAAAAAAAACAGGAAAATAAAAAAAAAAAAAAGAAATATATAAAAATAAAAAAATAAGTTTAACTTCTTATTATATATAAATATAAATATAAGTTAATATTTTATTATTAATATAATATAAAATATTTAAAAAATATTTATAATTAAAAACTTAAATTAATATAAATAATTTATTTTTAAATTAATATATTTTATCTTTAAAAATTTAACCGGTTATAAGCTGCTTATTTTTTAAATATAGTTAATTAAATTTTATTAAATATATTTATTATTTTTAAAAGTTTTAATAATTATAAGCTATTTATTTTTTAAATATATTTAATTAAGTTTAATTAAATATATTTAAATTAAAATTAAAATTTAAATACTTTTTTATAAGTTTTATAAACACAGTAAAAAAAGATTTAAATTAATTAAATAATAAAAATAATAATTATTTATTTATTTTTTAACTATAGTTAATTAAATTTAATTAATTATATTTAAAACTAATTAAAAAATTAATATTTTTTTATAAAACTTATAAACGTAATTAAAAAAATAATAAATTAATTAAATAATTAAAAGTTAAATAAATAAAAGTTATTTATTTTTTAATTATATTTAAGGTTAATTAAAAAATTAATATTTTTTTATAAAATTTATAAATATAATATAAAAACTATAAGTTAATTAAATAATTAAAGGTTTAATTATTTATTTTATAAATATATTTAGTTAAATTTAATTAAACTTATTTAAAAATATTTTAAATATATTAAAATTTTATTTTATATATTTATATATTTTTTAAATATATTTAATTAAATTTAATTAAATATATTTAAAAATAATAATTAAAATATATTAAGATATTTTTTTATAAGTTTATATATTTTTTAAGTATATTTAATTAAACTTAATTAAGTTTATTTATATTATAATTAAAAAACCAAGTTATTTTTTTATAAGTTTTATAAATATAATAATTTTTAAATATATTTAATTAAAATTAAATAAATAGTTTTAAATAATTTAAATGTTTTTTTATAAACCTTATTAATAATATAAATTAATTAAATATTATAAATAAATAATTATAAAAATAATAACTAATAATATAATTTAAAATATTATAAATTTTATAAAACTTATCTAGTTTTAATTAAAAAAAAAAAACTATATTATAAGTTTATATAATATTATATTTATTAAAATAAAAGCTATAATTAAAAATTAAATTTATTATATTTTTTTATATTATATATAAAACTTATATTAATTAACTAGTTACATTTTAATATATATTTTTTAAAAAAAAAAACTATAATTAAAAATTAAATTTATTATATTTTTTTATATTATATTAATATTTATATTAATTAATTAACTATATTTTAATATATATTTAATAAATTTTTTATAAAATTAATTAATTTATTTTATTATAACTTAAAAAAATTAATAATTAATATAATTTAATAAAATTTGTTTTATATAACCTTTTTATATTATTTACATTTTTATAGATTTTATTGTAATAAAACCGTAAAGGAAAACGTTGAAAAGTGTAAGGCGATTTTAAGTATATGATTGGTTGGTGAAATTATAGCAGTATTAATGAAATAAAAAGAAGTTGACAAGTACTTGCCTAGGATTTCCCATATATGAAATAGAATATATGTTGCTTGATAACAATAGCCCGTTTATCGTGCCTAACGGTGGCCCTCGCTGCTCGCTCGAGACAGTGGTTACTGAATGTTACTTCAAACACTACTCAAATCATAGAGGTGCTACGACTGCGAAGCAAAAAGTGAGATGTGATAATGGCTTGCTGTCCCCTTTTCAGCTTTCCGTCGATCGCGGAATTTAATTCGCTTCTGAACGCCACCGGTTTCACAGACCCGCGACCTGCCGTCCGTATACCTATCTCTTAATTAAATTTTGGATTCGCTTTCACCTTGGTGGAACGCCATATGGATCAAAAAGAACCGACTTCGTCCTCGTCTCCCGGCGGCTTAACTCCTTAGCGCCGAGAAGCTTTCTAAGGAGTATCGTCCGTTAGGCGCGCGTCGATCCATCCAGGACAGCTAGATCGAGATGGCCGCAGCGCGAGCAGTGCAAATCATCCCCCACAGCCCAATCGCGTTCACGTACAGCCGTTGCAGGAGACTGCACCAGGAGCTCCGGCAGAAGATCCTCGACTACCGGGCGGCGCCTCGCAACAGCCTGCCGCCCCCGAAGCCGACGTTCCTCGCCGTCGAGCCGGCCCCGACGTTCTTACTAGGTTCGTCCGCGGCAAAATATGACCCTTCCGAGACGACGGGGTCGCTAGCAGAGCGTTTCTGGTACGGGATATGGGACAGGCGCGGCGATTTCTACGACAAGAAAAACCCTTACCGCCTGAGCACTGCGCAGTCGGTCGTGCTTGGAACTCCATTGGATACCCACTCGCTAAGAACCGAGGAGCACTTGGAAGCAACGGAGGGGGACGACTTGAAGCGCGATGCCACCGTTTTCACTTGCAACGCCGAGGTTGCAAAGCGTCTTGATGGGGACTTGAGCACGTACGTTGGGCCAGGACAGATTCTCGCCTGGCTCGTCCTGGATCTGCGGCTCATCACCTTGCTTGGCTGCACTAAGGACCATGTCGAGCGGGCAGTGGGCTCAGCAATCATAAAGACGCTACGGGTAATCCCTCATATCCCCCGAGAGGTGACCTATAAACCGGGGTCTGGTGTCTGGGTAACTAGCACGTACTTCAAGGAGCGACGTCAGACCGCGGACGTCCAAGTAAGCGTGGAGGATGATATTTTGAGCGCTTGTGTAATCCTGAACGTCGAGAATCCCATCGGTGTGCATGAGCAAATCGACCCATGGTGCCGACTGGAAGCAGCCGATATCGAGTTTAACCCAGTCACCAGCATAGCGGTCGAAGCAGGACAGCTGGGGCATGAGCTCGGACACGTATCAACCAGTTTTATAATAGATTACACGGATCTGTTGAGGTTAAGATTACTTGGCGTGTTCAATTTACGACCTGTGGAGATGCTCGATTATAACACCGCGTTCGGAGATACCTCGAAGTCAATTGACGATGAGGATTGGTTCCTTCAGGGTGGGTTGATTGGGTTCTTAGTTGCACTTCTGCTGACCCTAGTGGTTATTGACCTTCGTACCATGGTCACTGAAATTAAAGAGATATTATCTAGAGGTAGGGCTAGTAGGGAAATAGTTCGATGAATGATAAAATCGCGAACGTGTTGCCTGTAAAAACATTATTCCGCATTGCTAATCGAAATCTCCAAATCCTAGGTCAAGGTAATATTATCCTTGCGGAAAGGTCCAATCAAGTTCGTACACGCGTAGAAGAAATCCTATACGACAAAAATTCGGAGACGGCCCTTCTACCTTCGCCTCGGAACATGGCGTCGTTGTGAAAAGCCCCGGCAACGGCTCTCCTCGTCACAGGTAGGTGAACGTCTAAGCATCTGTCGTACAGTTTCTGACTTAGCTCCGGCGGGACGAGCTCGTCTTTAGCAGCCTCTAAAATGAATACTTCCGGGGGAGGTGCCCTATTTCTATATTTTTGCGATATGATGCCAAGGTTCTTCCAGCTATCGAGCTGACTCCTGAGAAAGGGCCAGAGATGGCGATATGGCAGCCACTTCTGCGGGTAGAGAACCTCGAGCATGGCACGGATCGAGGTAAAGGGGGTCTCGAGAATGATCGAGTCTAGATGTACGTCTGCGGGTATGGGAGCTTCGGCGGCGAGGTTAGTAGCCACACCAGCGCCAATACTCTGGCCCCAAAGCACAAGCTTTGCCGACGTTCTCGACTCCTCAGCTTCCCCACCACGAAATTTACGATGCAGCTGAGAAATCCAGTTTAGAGCAGCGGCAGCATCCATATTAAGGCCCTTCTCAGTGGGTCGGCCCCGTGACGTCCAATAGCCTCTGTAGCTAAGACACACCATGGTACATCTCACACTTTTACCGTGCCATTGCATCGACTGTCTCTTCAGCATGCAGAGTGCCGAGGAGAGATCGGGCAGGCGTGGGGGAATCGACGAGGCATTTCCTATTACCAATGGTAAGCTCACCGGGCCGTACCCCACAGAATATCGATGTAGTGCGGACCCTGAAAATAGAGGACGTAGAATGCCATATCCGGCCGTCCAGGCGTAGGAGTAAAAGGAGAAGCAGAAGTAGACGTAGACGTAGACGTAGATGCTACACCGGAACCGAGGTCTACATCGGTCACGCACAGAGCAAGATCCGTCCCGTCAGCGGCACGGGTTCTCTCCTCTCGCCATTGAAGACCACCGCAGCGACTGGCGTAGTCCTGTATCTTCTCCCGGCGCGCATTGGGCGGTAAGCCGGGCATGTATATGATTTTATTCTGGAAAGTGACCATCATGAAGCACTTCCAGGTCCACAACGCCACGAACAACCCGCTGAAGATGACGGGAGCTAGCACCAGACCCTCGAGGTGGTACCGTCGGCTGCAGGCGAACGTGTTACAGTAACTGTTGTCGGCGATGCTAATGCGGGGTGTCGTGGAAGGTCGTGATGGGATACTTGCTCTTATTGGAATGGCCCGAATGGGCAGTCGGGTGACGCCACGAAAGGGCATCGTGATTGGGAAATCGAGAACATGGTTAGAAGGTCATTTATGCGGGGCGAAAGGGGGGGACGCGCGAAATATGCGAGTGGATGGGTGATATTAGAGAAGATGCATCTAGTCGACATTCAATGGATGGTTGGAGCTGCAGAAGAGCGGAAAGGGGGAAAGAAGTTGTAAGCTGTAAGCTTTTGGACAGCGACGCTGCCTGTTGTTATACGTTGTGTGGTTTTCCTATACACATACACATACGCATACGCATACTACGCATACTTCGTATACGGGACTCGGGACGTTATGGGAATTATGGGAAGTACGACATGCAATGAGACATGTAATGAGATTGATCGCGATCACGATCGCTCACATGATGGAGGAGTGGAGGAGTGGAGGAGTTGAAAGTTGGAGAGACGGGGTTTCGAGGTTGAAAGATGGTATTTTCATAAAATCAGAGCAACTTCCCTCGTCATCATATCGAAGACTTTCAAAAGCCCCATCTTATTATTTTATTTTTCCCCCGAGCATCAGAAAATCCCCTTACCGGAATCACGCTAGCAGTTACATACATGTACATACGTATATTATACGTATATCTTAGTACATCCACATGCGTATGCGTATACAGTATATGTATCTTCCAATAGCGTGGTATCACATATCACGGCATTGAACTTGAATCTTCAGGCTTCAGGTATGTACACAGCTTATATATCTTCCATATTATACAACCCTTTCCAGTCGTACCTAATGGGTCATGAATATGGAAGCGAATTTCAGATTAGGGGTGATAAGTGTTCAATGCCAGGTGATGGTAGGGGCATCACCAAAGATCCTGATCCTGCATTATCTTCAATGTTGTTGTATGCAGTGTACAAGAATAAAAAGTACATGATCATGTACCAGATTTCATATCGCTACGGGCTCCCCGCTTTCAACATTAGCGTCGTTACTAACTAAGCCAAATAGGCCAAAAAGCCAAAAGCCTAGAACGTCATTGGGCTAATCGATAAACGACCCCCCCTACCTCCCTGTAGTGCTACCTAGTACCGACCTACCGACCCATCCAATACCCAAGACCCAAGACCCAAGACCCGAGAAACCCAAATACGAAATCCGAACCGTCATGTCTCCAAACGTCCTTCAACTTTCCTCCTGTCTAGCCTGCCCTTCCCCAAGTCCACGATTCTTCATTTTTCGGTCATCATCACAAAATACTACGACTCGCTTCAAAATGCCTGGACAACTAAACGGAGAATCGGGTCACGAGACACCCTCCCACCACATAGAAGTGGTACAAGAGGATGCCCATTCCGAGCGCGGAGATGGCCAGCCTAGCCCCGGCCTAAGGGATAGCAAAGGCTGGGACGGCAAGCTGCGGATCGACCGCAACGCCATGGTCCAGAACCCCGAGGCTTTGTCCGACCCGGAATACTCGGACGAGGAGAACGTGCTACCCGGTCAAGAGATCAGTGCCGACGAAGGTGAGTCTTGATCGATTTACTTAGTCTTAGTCATGCAATCACTGTTCCTATTCTTATTCCTAGTCACCTCTAGTCATGGTAGCACATGAGCTAGTGTCAATTTCGTTGCTGACCAACTTTACATTTAGATCTCCTCGACGATGAAGATCCCGAGACCGACGACATCAGCCTTACACACTCACGAGTATCCTCCATCCCCGCTCTCCGATTAGAACGCTTCGAGAAGGTTGCGCGACTATGTCTTCGCCAGAATCTCATCCAGCACATCGAGGGACTCTCTAGCTTGGGCCCCACCTTGGAGGAGCTCGACCTTTACGACAACCTCATTTCACATATCAGGGGCTTAGACGATCTGACCAACCTCACCACCCTCGACCTCAGCTTTAATAAAATAAAGCATATTAAGCATATCGATAAGCTAACAGAACTTACCGATCTCTTCTTCGTCTCCAACAAGATCGCTACCATCGACGGGTTGTCGACACTGACGAAGCTCCGCCAACTGGAACTGGGATCGAATAAGATTCGGGAAATCAAAAACCTCGACTCCCTCAAGAACTTGGAAGAGCTCTGGCTCGCCAAGAACAAGATCACGGAGCTCGGCGGTCTTGCCGGTCTACCCAAGTTGAGGCTTTTAAGCATTCAGTCCAACCGAATCAAGGACCTCTCGCCGTTGCGCGAAGCGCCTCAACTCGAGGAACTATATATCTCGCACAATGCTCTCGAAACTCTCGACGGCCTAGACGGAAACCCCAATCTAACAATCATCGATATTTCGAACAACATGATCAAGAGTCTAAAGGGCTTAACCGACTTGAAGAATATCGAGGAGGTATGGGCAAGCTACAATCAGCTATCCGACTTCGGAGACATCGAGCAGGCGTTGGCCGACAAGGAGAGCTTGACGACAGTATACTTTGAAGGAAATCCTGTGCAACTGAGACAGCCACCCTTATACCGAAACAAGGTACGGCTAGCTTTGCCGCAGGTGCAACAGATCGATGCCAGTAAGTATTTGACTCATCACTCGAAATTTATACATAGCGTAACTAACGCTGCGGATGATAGCCTACGTAAAGCCGGTTTGATCGCCCCTCGACTTTTGGTCGATATTCGGTAGACGCGGGGTTGCCACATTGTATAGCATATAGCACGGCGTTTTGGTTTTCATCATCTTGGCGAGCTCGCCATCGAGCAACGGTGAGCCCTCGCTACATTGTTTGACTAGGTTTCCCTGGGGCCACATGCAGTCAGCCCATGTAAGCGTAGGACACGACTCTTACAGTAACAGCAGTGGGACGGTTGGGTTATTTTCCAACAGAGGAACAAAAAGACGCAGACAGTCGCTCGCGCTGAATTCATGTCAAAGATATCCATAAGCTCACGCAAATGAGAATTTCCAATTTTTGACGACATATTTATTTCATCGATGTTGATATCACGATACAGGACAGAAAAGCCTAGTCTAGACACCCTTCTAGCAAGATGCTTCCCCATGATCAAAGCAGACAGACTCTACAGCACTACCCGCATACGTTGGTAGATAGAACGATCCAGCCCACACCATGGGCGAGCATGGTTTCCCCCTTTCTATTGTTATGCGACTTTGGGACCTGCCAATCCAGCCACTCCAGCCACGCCGTGTAGCACCACGCAAAGTGCAGCAAGCTACTTAACCAAAGATCCACATCTTGTCGGTGGCGAAGTACTAAACGAAAATACAGTGATTAGTATAACATACTCGGATTTTAAAAAGTTGAGGGGGGGGAGGAAGAGGGCTGGAAGATGCAGTAAACATTATAGTATGCAGAACTCGGAGCAACTTACGTTCGAGGGCTGGTTGAAACGGATACCGGCATCCTTGTCGGTGATGCTGTCGAGGTCGGCCTGCTCGAGGTCGAAGCCGGTGCAGTCGAGGTTCTGCGACATGATCTCGACGCGGCTCGTCTTGGGAATGACGGCGAGGCCGCGCTGGGTGGCCCAGCGGAGCAGGATCTGGGAGGGCTGCTTGCCGTACTTGGCGGCGAGGCCCGTGATGAGGTCGTCCTTCATGAGGGGCACGAGGGCGGCGGCGTGCTTGAAGCCGAACTCGAGGAAGGAGGCCGGGCCGAAGGAGGAGTAGGCGGTGACGGCGATGCCCTCGGCCTTGCAGAGCGCGAGCAGCTCCTTCTGGACGAGGTACGGGTGGTGCTCGATCTGGAGGGCGGCCGGCGGGACGGTCGCGTACCGCAGCACGTCGTAGAGCAGCTGCGCCTGGAAGTTGGACACGCCGATCGACCGGGCCAGCCCCTTGCCGACGAGCGACTCCATGGACGCCCACGTGACGTGCATGGGGGTGGCGGACCGCACGATCTCGGCCTTGCCGTCGTAGTGCCAGCCCGGCGGGTACCGCACGGCCGGGTCGACGTACTTGAGGGCGCCGGGGAAGTGGATCAGGTACAGGTCGAAGTACTCGAGGCCCCAGTCGGCGAGCGAGCGCCGGCACGCCGGCTCGACCTTGTCGCCGTCCTCGAAGACGGGCCACAGCTTGGACGTGATGAAGAGGTCCCCCCGCGCCACCAGCCCGTCCTTGATCGCGCGCGCGACCCCCTCGCCGCATTCCTTCTCGTTGCCGTAGTCTAGTTGTCGTGAAAAAACGAAGAGGTTAGCATATCTGCAAACGTATATTGACCCGAAGGTTACATTGTTCTCAATTGGGGTCCATTCCCGGGTAGATTGGCACATGTCTTCTTTTCCGATCCGCCAACCCGCGCCTGCAGATGAGAGAGGGGCCATTGGGGGGTACCCCTGAAATTGGTGAAATTGGTTCGTGGCGGGGTAATAAGATCCGAGGAGGGGCTCTTGAGGGTAGGTCGTGTTTTTTGCTTATTCTTAATATTTCTCGCGCCAACCTCGAAATAAAGAGCAAAAGCCAAAGCAATAGAAGGGGGTGGGTGGGCTATCCAACTTACCACAAGCGCCGTCAAATAGCCTGTATCCGGCCTTGATGGCATTGTAAACCGTGTCGGCGCAGGTAGCGTTGTCGACCTTCCACAGACCGAAGCCTACCTGAGGCATCTCGTGGCCGCTGCTCAGCTTAATAGTCGGACCCATTGCGACGGATTTCGTATTGATGAAACGACGGTTGCTAGTGATCGGACGATAGTAATTCGCTATCCCAGGACGCTTCAGTGGCACAGTAAGGCGGCCGGAGAGGGGACGAGAATAACGAGGAGAGAAGAGGAAGATGAAAGATCGCATGATCTACGCGGGATGCGTTTTTTTGGTGGGAGAAAACTTCTCTTTATACTTGTTGACTGCCGCGCACGAGAAGTAAATAAGCCACCCTGTCGGCCTATACCTACCTACGTACTTTACATATCAACGAAGACCCTACTACTACCCGCGAGCGCATTCCCTATGTGGAGATAAGCCACTTCGTCAAGAGAAACACTTTCTCTCCTCTCCTCTCTTCTCCAGACAGTGTGTAAGAGAACCCAAATAAAGAAAAAAAGGGCATCGGGTTCGTTCGTATCTCGCCGAACAAACTCCATACATCATAGTTGTACCGTCGTGAACTCATGACTTGAACTGATTGGCATGGATAATAGCTATTCACGAACGAGACAAGCGCTGGTCCCTCTCCCTCCATGCAAAGACAAGATGGGGGGCGTCAGCCTCTCTGTCATTGGCTCGTTTAAACGCAGGTCCTTGGAGCCAGAGCCTGTGGCCGCTGATGGGCAGAGGGGAGAATGGGGAAAGGAGCTCGCTAAGAACAAGGCCGGCGAAAGACACAGCTATCTCCTTCGAAATCCCCCAACTTACCTGTCCAAGAGCACCACTTAGAACGCAGAGTACGGCCTCTGATTTGCTTGGGAGAATGATTTCGCCGAGACCCGACTTCGACGCCCTCATCTCGTTACCATTTAGCCTGAATGTTGTTTTCGCGTGGGTACTATGGGGGTTAGGATCCACTGCGGCTAATTCTTGGATTATCGGTTCTCTTACTCAGCCTAACATCGTGTCTTACATCGCGTGGCTGTCCATCCCACGTTTTTTTTTTCTTTAGTCAAGCACAGTGGTAATTCTCCGGTTTGACTCTTGGTCTCTTGTTAAGCAGGGCTTCCTTTTAGACGAGCTACCTACCGGATGTAGAGCTAATGATCACGGGATTGAGAGGTATTGTTAGTTGAACCATCAATTCTACGGCTGAAACTTCGGCGTCTCAGTCGATATTTGCTGTTACACATTGACAATTCGAAGACATACGTCACCATCTGTCTGTAACTCTATCGAGAACCACAATGCTATTGAAAAGTCCGGACACGAATTAAACCGATTGTTGCTCAAATGGTGTGGACAGTTTTCTTTATGGCTCTGTAACCTAGGAGGTACCTTACTTACTCCGGTAAGACAATGTAGTCGCTGTTAAGATATCAATTTGTGCATGGCATTTTTGAAGCCGGAAACGGCTGCTCCTCTGTTCATCTCACTTTCACTTAGATTTTCTTTGTGCCACACTAGGCATTGTACCAGCAAACCTAACCCGCCATTTTCCCCCTTGGTGTCTAGTGGGATTGATGATTGCAATGGTTATTTCTAATAACTCAACATCACCCAAGCAAGGCGCCTAGGGCTAGACTTCACCAAACGCAATTATGGGTATGAACCCCCGCGGCACAGGCCGTCACCTTAACATATCCTCTTATATAGATAGACCGCTAACATACTTTGCAATCAGCTTCCGGATTGAATTTTCTAGCTGGTCCAAAAGAGGAGCCTCGTCCCCCGGTCTTTGATGAAAAATGGAGAAGAGCCCGAGCCGCCTGGAGAAGGGTTAGGGAAGAATTTGGGAGAGCAACAGGAGCTTCACTCCATTATGAGAGGGTCCTTGGGATGGGTGGTTATGGCATGGCCCAGCTCGTACGTAACAAAACGGCTCGATTTCTTTCCCTTCCTTAGCAACTCGCTACAACTTGCGACTTTTATAGAAAAATTGTTGGCTCGAAGGACGGCCCTATAAGTAGTTCTACAATAAACTATGAAAAAAGGGGGGGCAAGTGTTAACGTTTAATATTACAGTGGACGGTCCGCAATGCTGACGGGGATTACGTTCGTGACATAGTCGTCAAGGTTCCCATGCCTAGCCCAAGCAGGTCGAACGTTGCTGACTCAATAAGGAGAGAAATTTCTTGGATGGGCGTAGGTGAATATTCTCACCTTGCTGGTTTCGTGTTGTTAACTATATCGGCAGAAAACCCTAAGAAACGCGGAACATGCAGTACAATTAGTTTATTTGACAGATATAGCCAAAACTGACGACTACCGAATCTATAATAACCCCTACGTTGAGACGCCTTACCTTATCATGGAAGCCCTTTCCCGAGGAACTCTGATGGACCTTATTACCAGCATAACCCAGGCAAGATATTGGAACATGGCAAATAAGGGCGCAGGCGACCAGAGAAAGGTTGGGGTACGTATAAATCGGATTGGGTTATAACTCTGAACCCCTGAATCTTGAATTCTCATCTATTTTCTGCGACACCCTAGCTGACCCTTCCATAGTACGTTAAGTGATATTGTTTATTCTCTGTTCGATTTTCCAAAGCACCTAAGCATTGCCAGAGGAACATCGGGGTATCCTCACAAGGTGATAGCTCGAATTGCTAACAGACCTTGCCTACACTTAGATATGTCCCAGTTAGAATTCTCTGGAGGATATTTTTGTGCTGTAAGTCAAAACGAACTCAGGGGCAGAGCTCGTGCAGCCGGTCTAACCAAGGCAAATTGCTAGTAACACGGGGCATAACCGGATTAGCATATCCACCCCCTCCCGGCCCGGAAGAAGTCTACCGCGAGAGGGTGCCTTCGCAACAGCAGATACAACCCAAGGCTCTACTACACATGGACCTTGACCCTTCAAACGGTTAATCACTTTTCAGTCATCGTCCTAGACCGCTCAACTAATAGTTGATAGTGTTGATTGGGGAAAGAAAATTCGACGAGACCGATGCGGAGCATTCAATAAGCCCGATAGTGAAGGTTCATTGCTTTCCACCCCTATTCCAGAACCGGAGTACTAATAGTCGTGGCAGATAGCAGATTTTGGTCTCATGATAGATTGGGACGATAAATGGACGCTTCAAGAGTACTAACACTCCCCTCATGCCATCCATGTACATGATTTAGCTCTGACGTATCATATCATATAGACGTATAAGACTGCTTCGTCGTGGAAAGATATCGTGGTTTACACCGGTATGCTATTTAAATCCCGTGGAGACCACCTGAATCCCTATGCATAGTCTGACCTAGGCTATGCAGGAACAACGAATACCAGCCGTGATCTTCAAGCGAGGCGACGTTGTTGATTATAAAATCAACGTATGGGCTATAGGACTTGTACGTACATAATCTAACACCTTCCCTTACTCTCTTAAGTCTACAAAATGAAACAAAAAAAAGGGGGAAAAGCAGCTAACATGTTACCCTCCCCTCTCTCCCTCTCAGGTCATGTTCAACCTCTTGACGCTGGGCCACCCGGACGATTCCGAGGGCTGGGTCCCCGAGATGACCGATCTGGACCTCGCAGATTTCGGGAAGCCGGTCCGGGTGGGGAGGGTCCTGTCGTGGGGCTCGCTCCTCATCCGGGACCCGAGGCGGCCGCTGGACGCGGGCGTGGCGGAGTTCATCAGCTCGTACGACGGGTCGCTGCGCAACCTGATCGCGCGCTGCATGTGCGACGACGCCAGGCACCGGCCGACGCTCGACAGCCTGACGCGCATGATCGAGCGCGGCATCGAGCGCGCCGACGCCCGAGTCCGGGACTACGTCCTCGCCGGCGAGCTTCGCCAGGAGCTCAGCCCCGCGAAGCCGCCCCTCTTCGAGATCGACCGGCTGCTCGCCAAGTTCTACTCCGACTACTTCTACGAGCCCCACGTCTCCGAGGACCCCTACGCCCAGTACTGGGTCGACGGCACCCCGCCCGGGGCTATCAGGATCCCCACGGCCCCCGGCCGGTCCGCGCCCATCAACGACCTCAACCCGATGCAGGGTGTCCGGCCGGGAGGCGCCCCGCCCCGTAACGACCCCGGCAGGATGCAGGGTGTCCGGCAGGGAGGCGCCCCGCCCCGTAACGACCCCAACAGGATGCAGGGTGTCCGGCAGGGAGGCGCCCCGCTCCGTAACGACCCCAACAGGATGCAGGGTATCCGGCAGGGAGGCGCCCCGCTCCGTAATGACCCCAACAGGATGCAGGGTATCCGGCGGAGAGGAGTCCCGGACGACGAATTCAATATTTGGCAGTTCCCGCCTGACGAGCCTCGATTTTCGATGCAATAGCTCGGTTGACGGAGTTGGCGATCCGATTCCTATCATGGCTACTAAGGAGTAGCATAAGGAGGCGGCCAGAAAACCCGCTGCATTGTGGAAAGCGAAGCTTTGGAGTCGACTGATGCACTGGTATACTCGGCATCCCTTTAGATTTATGTATGTCTTGTTTTGTACAATTACTACAAGTTTGAAAGCACGCACATCTTTTAAAATTAGCTTCTTTTTGTATTAGAAATTGTGATAATTCAAAATGGTATATCATCAGCAGCTTCGTCGACTAATGTTCAAGCCCAATGCGCTGCCTATTAAGCGATCCATCTCTCTTTCCCCTTCTCGCTCACGTAGTGATGATCACGTCCGTAGTCCTCGCCCCTCTGCGTGACAACGAGCCACAGCGTGCTAGCTTCAAGCTCGAGCGGCCCCGGCGTCCGCAGCTCCAGCTCCACGATCCGCGACCCCAGAGCCGCGAGCTGCGCCGCCGCGCTCGGGTACTCTTTCACGCCGCGCGCGGTCTGCAGCAGCTCTCCGGCGGACAGCCCCCCGCTACCACTACCACTACCACTACCACTACCGAGCGCCCGCGCCAGCTCCGCCGTGTCCAGCAGGTGGGCCTCGAGCCCGCGGCGCCGGAGCCACTCGGCGCTGGCGGACTCGGCGTACGCGGCGGCGCGCTCGCGGGGGGTCCTGGGCTCGCGGGCGGCGGCGCCGAGGGCGGCGAACGGCAGCGCGACGGAGGCGCCGATGGCGCGGAACGCCGTCGCCAGGGGCAGCGCGAACGTCCCCGCCGCGACGTGCGCCGCCGCGCCCGCGTAGTCCCGCCGCCGCGCGCTGTCGCCGATGGCGCGGCCCGTCCGCTTCGCCTGCTGCCACGTCTCGCGCCCGAAGCGCCGCGGCACGTCGCCCACGCGCTGCGCTATCTCGGTCGCGTGGCTCACGGCCTGCCGGGACACCGTCGCGGAGAGCAATTCTGATAGCGTGCGGAGGAAGGTCGACCACGTCTCGGGCGTGACGCCGTGCCGAAGTAGGAGCGGCGCGTAGGCGTCGAGGAACGGCGCCGTGGGGTCCGCGTGGATCTGCGGGATGGCGATGGGCCGGTGCTCGGCGCTGCTGCTGCTGCTCGGTGCCGGCGACGCGACGTACGGCGGTAGGTCGGCGTCTGAGGGTATATTAAAGGGGGAGGATTTGGTCGGCCCCGCTACGGGAAGGTCCGCTGGTACTTCTGCTGGCAGCTCCGCGGGTGGCGGTGACTCTGCCGGCAGCTCTACTGCACCAGTGTAGGAAGATGGACCGTATGCCTCATTGTATGAGGGAAGCGCTTCGCCACGAGCTTCTTGATGTTTTGATTGTGTCGTATTTATTCCACGAGCTTCTTCCTGTTTAGATGGTGTCGTGTTTATTCCACCAGCCTCTTCCTGTTTTGATGGTTCCATGTTTATTCTTAGGCAAGTGAAGCTCTGCCTCTTAAGAGATATGTAGAATGTCAAGCTTGATTCTCTTGAGGACCTAGGTATACAAATAGTCACAAATCGAGTGAATCAACATAGAAATCGCTCGCGAGCACTCCTGAGGGAGAGTCACGATATTAATAGTCTAAGATTTAGCAATTCGTATGTTGATTTTACCTTTTACGACCCCATCGCTGTGCCGCAGCGGAGCCCGAGGCCTCCTTAGCTGGTGTATGGTGGGCGGTGGGGGGCTTAGCAGCTTTGAGCGAAAGCGAGTGCGAGATACGAGTCTAGAAGACAATTCACGCTTGTTATTATCTAGGGTGTTTTAAATGCAGATTAGCGAAGAAAATTATCCTGAATCTTAGCTAGATCGTTGAAACCCGTAAGGGTATTCACGATAGAAGACTAAAATATATCGGATTCGATTGCTTGGGAAAACTTCTAAAATTTCGCATTAAAACGGCAGCTCTCTCATCGTGAGCCCATATGTAGACTCGGTGTTTCCAATTAAGATATAGGACAGTCGTCTGCACCCGGGTTAGTGTTAATTCGACTTTGAAAGGGACGTAATTATTTACCTGAACACCAAGTCTAACCCTCCTGCTCAGTAGTAGAGTTCTTAAAACTTATCACTTGGTTACTCATGTGGCATATAGTATAAACATGTTTGAATTCAAGAGAAATGGTCACCGGGCGAGCTTGAGACTTTAGAATAAGACATAGAGCGATTCAGAATCCATCTAAAAGTCCGATTCCAGCCACATGTCCTAAAATTAGCAGAGCATGCCGGCAGGGGGCTGGTGAAGATCATTCTAAGACATAAACTAGAACTAATGCGAGCCGGCGGCAAGTCTTATCTACAGCAGGTGATTTGTAGGGTTGCACATTTCCCCCGACCATCAGATGAAGTGCTACCGACGATCACTGCCAAGGTGCGCTGATGTAGGTGACCGGGTAGGTATCATCCCGCCCTTTAGATCAACTTCGGCTCTTCTTTTGTTTCAGATTCTTCAGGAGACGCCGTCGTCTTGCTCGCTCAGCCCGCTACGAGTTTTCGGCTTTACTAGCCTACCCAGCCCCTGGGGAATCCGGGGTAACGTTGACCTCGACTTGCCGAATAGGGAAGTTCGTACGGATCCTTCATTACACGATTTTAAGCATCGCAAATAGCAAATAGATGTAGCGAGAAGAAAGAGCGAATCACACCCGATGCTGTCCCTTTATGTTGCCTGCCGTGTTTGCCATTGGGCTTAATGACCGCCGGTGTTCCAGAGTGGGTGGCGCTCTAGGGATGTTTCACGTAGATCCAAGATATAAGTGTGGAGGGCCAAGGCCATCAACGAATCGATGAGATTGTTACTAGTGTAGGTAGATTCACATGCAAAGGCTTCTCCGCAGGATCGCGCTCGTCGGTGGCTAGAGTTCACCCCTTTCCCCAAGTCATGAGGCTCTAGGAATTGGACCCGACTACCCAATCCAGAATGTGACTGTGGCACATTTAGGGGCGGATGTAGGTGATTAAGACTGTCCTAACGTTACACTTCATTCCGCAGAGGTAAAGGGTCTTAAACATAAATATGGCGCACAGAAGCACCACCGTAGCTTCGTATGCCCTTCGAAACCAGATTTAACTGCCTGTCACCTACCAAGGTAGCTATCTGAGCAACTGGAATCTGCACCACTAGTTACATTCGATAGTACTTGGGTCGCCCTTCCAAAATGCATGTTCCCCGAGCCGTAACGACGGCGGCGGCCGCCGCGGCAGCACCGCGATTCGCCATGTACTACGACCAGTGGCACACGGCGTCACCCAGCAAGGACCAGATGGCAGGAATAACACACGTGATCACCGCGTTCGCGGGCACGACCCTCTTCACGAGCGACCCGGCCGGCTCCTACGCCCCCTTCGTAGACGCGGCCACGCTCCGGACCCAGTTCGACGAGGGCACCAAGATCTGTATGGCCATCGGGGGCTGGGGCGACACGGCCGGCTACTCGGTCGGCCAGAAGGACGACGCGTCGCGGAAGCTGTACGCCAAGAACGTCGCGTCGACGCTCGACAGCCTCGGATACGACTGCGTCGGTGCGTATAGCTAGCTATCTCGTTCGCTGTTGGTTGAAAATTGCTCGCTGATGGACATTTGCAGATGTGGACTGGGAGTACCCCGGCGGCAACGGCGAGGACTACAAGCAGAACCCCAACTCGGGCAAGACGGACGAGATCGCCAACTACGCGCTGCTCCTGCAGGAGATCAAGTCGGCCATCGGCGACAAGGTGCTGTCCATCGCCGTGCCTGGGCTCGAGAGAGACATGATTGCCTTTACCGCGGAACAGGTCCCCAAGATCAGCGCGGCCGTCGACGTGGTTAACGTTATGACATACGATCTCATGAATAGGTAAGTTGACCGGCCCAGCTAACTAAATCCCCATTCACTGGCATCGCTAACAGCCCAGGAAAAGACGCGACACGACGACGTCGCACCACACCTCGGTCAAGGGCTCGCTGGCGACCGTCGACAGGTACATATCGCTGGGCATGGAGGCGTCCAAGATGAACCTCGGCTTCGCCTTCTACGCCAAGTACTTCAAGACGCAGGGGCAGTGCGCGCAGCCGGTCGGGTGCCCGACCGTGCTGCTCGAGGACGCCGACGGCGGCGACACGGGCCAGTCCGGCGCCATCACCTTCCTCGAGAACCCGGCCGCCCTCGCCAGCGGCCAGGCCGACGCCGACGAGGGCGGCCAGTGGTACTGGGATCCGTCCACGAGCTACTTCTGGACCTGGGACACCCCCGAGTTCGTCGCCCAGAAGTTCGACCAGATCGTCAAGGCCCGCGGGCTCGGCGGCGTTAGTAAGTTTTCCCACCTTGCCCTGTTTCCGTTCCCTTCCCCCTCCTCCTAAAAAGCCGCGGGGAGTGATGCTAACTGTTTTGTTTTTGCGTAGTGGCGTGGAGTTTGGGCGAAGACTCTGCGGACTGGACTTATGTCAAGGCTCTGCAAGCTGGGTTGGCTACTCTATGAACTCCTATGTCTCGCTGAGGCCTTTTGAAATGAAACCCCAGTAGCTATTCGTGTACATGTATTTGGGATCCAGACAGTGTTACGTCGAATGTCTGTATATAATATTCAGCTAATTTACCACATTACCTACATACCTAGGCAGCTGCCCAAGTTTTGAAACCGGTCATACGAACGGTAAACAGAGGGTATTGGTACACTTCTGCAGGTGTACTGGTCTCTGTTTTTCATGTATGTACTTGCTCGTAGGCTTTGTAAGGTCTTGCGGGGGCGGTATCAAAGTGCTTATTATTTGTCTATTGCTCACTTCTCGGCCTGACATACCAATCAGTCGATAGGTAAGGCGATCGATACGGATCCCACGATTCGGAGATTGCCGGGTATCTCGAGAGATGCTACATCTCCTGCGCGCCACGTTCTGCTGCATCGATTTGTTTTGCCAGTAAACATTTCTCCTTTCTAAATTACTCTTCGTCGTCATCGGAGGAGCCCTCATCATCTAATTCATCGTCAAACTCCTCCATTTCCTCATCTTCGTCGTCCAACTCTTCAGCATTCTCCTCGAGCGCTTCTTGCTCCTCTTCTTTTCGCTTCTTTTCATCCTCTTTCCTAGCCTGCTCTAGCATCTTGGCTTTTTCTGCTCCCGCCTTTCTCTGGGCGACAACGTAGGCACCGACTGGTGTCTTCTCCCATTCAAAATCCTTAAGGAACGCATCGACCTGTGCCCGGTCCCTTGGTGCAAAATCTACCTTTGCCCGCTTGCCCTCGATGAACTTTGCATTGGCTTCGAGCTTCTGGACGACCAGGACAAGGCCGGCGCGGACCTTGTTATTGTTGTTGCCACCCGTCTTTTTCCTTGACTGCTTCAACCATCGCTTAAGCATGATAATTACCGGCAAAGCGAATTCGGGGAATGCTATGTTGGTAGACCATAAAACAAAGTATTCCGAGAACAGTTCGACAACCTGGTCTCCTACTCCATCCTGATAAACCCGCGTCCGTAGATATGACTTGGGCGCTTTGTAGGCAATGTGGAAATCCAGGGGCTTGATGGTGGATGGCTTAGGTGATTTTCTCATTTCCGCCGAGTTCAAAACTTCTAACAGAGCGGATGCTAGGGGAATATAGGTCCCAGTTGACCGTGAGATACGGAGAAGTGATCGGATCATGTGGAAACGGACGGGGAAGTAAGTTGCTGTTGGAATCAGGCGCATGGCCCCCAGCGTAACTTGCACGAGAGGATAGATGAGCAACTTAAGTTGCGACTCCTTCCCCGCCTCGGCTTCCTTTAACGGACTGCAGTGTTCCGCTAATACACAGGACCAGAAATCCAACGAGTGAACATACTGCCAGTTGTAGATAGTCTTGTACGACTCGTTCTGGTTGTGGACAATGCTATTGCGCAGATGAATAGCAAGTTGCCGAATGAAACTGAAAGCTGTCGTATAACCAATGTCTTGATCGAAACCCCAAAGCTCGGCGGCCGAGTTTTTCATCAAGTTGATGCCTTGAATGGTGTTGACGTTTGTTACACGAGATCCTGCAATCAGGCCTTGATATGTTGATTTTAAGACTGCCTCCCTGATGCCCTTGTCGCCAACCACAACCAGTCGTCGGAGAACCAAGAAAGCGGTGATTCGAGTCGAGTCGCTGCTCGTGGACTGCGACCAGAAGCCAACAACGGTCTTGATTAGAGTCTTGAGGAGTTTTCGGAAACTTAGTAGGTAGGGAACAACGGGTGTGATGGCGGACAATGTCAGCTTGAGAGTGGCGTCGTCTGAAAGTGTGTCGAGCAGGCGTATGATAGCGGATATGTAAGATTTCAAGAGATTCGAAAGGACCTTGAACTTCTTAGAGTCGGTTGGAACATGTACTTTGCCGGATGAAGATTCTTTAATAGGAACGTGATGTTGAAGGACGTCCGGTATCTGCTTTAGCGCAACAACGAGGATGTCGTGGAATACTTCAGGGCTTGATATTTTGTAGCGTTGCTTCCTACCACCATCTTCGTCGTCCTCGTTCAAGTGCGCCGCAGACCGGAAAGCCAAAACCACCTGTCTAGCAGCCTTGAGAGACTGTCTTTCGGACATTGCGGCCTTCCAACGTGCAACCATGACCTGTGTCAACTCGTTCTCTGATGTACCCTCTTCCTCTATCTCGACAGCTTTAGTTTGTTTCTTCTCCTTCTTCCGCTTTTTCTTGGGTTGATCGTCTTCCTCGCTTGCGCTTAATTCGTCGACTTCGGCTAGATCGGCATCATCGAATTGCAAGGCTTCAGGGTCGTTCTCTTTCAGGAAGCTGTAGAACTCGGGATCATCCCTAGCAAGGGCGTCCATAGCCTCTTTGCTCATACCGACATCATTAGCGTCTTCATCGCCGGAATCTTCGCTGCCGCTAGCTACGGGGACTTCGTCAACAGACATGTCGAGGTCGCTTCCTTCGTCTGATGCGCTATCATCCTCGTTGGGCTCGTCACGTTTGCGTTTCCCTAGCTTCTTAGATGCTTTCTTGCCGGGCTGGGATTTGTCGATGAACTCGAAACCGCCTCCGAAGAAGTCGTCGACGCTCATATCATTGACATTGGCTGTCTTCTTGGTGCCATTTGGCTTGGGGGCATTTTCACCATCCTCGCCGCCCTTGTAGAAGTCGGCATCTTTTGCTCTTTTGGCCTGCTTCTTGGTTTTGACCTGTTGTCTCTGCTTGATCTTCGAGGTCGCTTTGCGTTGATCCAAAACACCTTTTAGGTGCTTCTTCTCGAACTTCTTTGTCGCCTTGAAATTCTTTTTTGCGCCCGCCATGGTGAGAGTTGTCGAGTTTACGCCCGTGTTGATGCAGGACTTAGTCGGATAAATTTAGCAGACAATTAATTTTCTGCTTGTTGCAAAACTTTTTTTTTTTTTGGGATAAGCTTATCGCGGGGCGGCGTTATCGTATACTGCACTAAGCCAAGTATGGAACTAATTGGCAAGGATTGTTCTCCACAGCTGCGTGGTGCGTGAATCAGAAGGAGCTTGAAGCTCCAAGTTAAGGTCATTGCCAGACCACCATTTACAACCACCAACTGCCTTTTTACAAACTCGATACTCCTAATCTTAACATCAATATTCATTCTTTATATAACACCCGGAAGCCACACGATATGAATTCTCGGCAAGCCTATGCGCCAACACCTCATAGCTATGTCCCGAACAGCACACTCTCAGCTACAATAAATCTAGACGAGGTAGGATTTGGTTGCCTGTTCCACCTTCACGTTACCTAGGAACTTATACTTATACTCATGACTATATAGGAAGTAAAGCTAGCAGACACCCGTGCTGAGAGGGACTTGCAAGATTCTCTTGCTGAGATATTTTCAATCATTGTCACGCTAGACGAACTCGAGAGAGCATTTCTCAAAGATGCTATCCCCGAAGCTGACTATACCGAGATTTGCGAGCGGTCTCTGAAGCAATACAAGTCTATTCTGGCAGATGAAACCGTAGCGAGGGCATTTGTGGGCTTGGAAGAGTTCAAAGCCGAGTGGGATGTAAGAAGACCTATAAAATTAATTGAAGTTGATTTGTCATTGCTAACTAAATCCTCACAGCTCGAAGTTCCAAGAGCAACGGAGCGACTAAGAGTAGGCATGCCGTCTACTGCTGTCACTGCCTCCACAGGCGGAGCTCAGTCATCTGCTCCAACTAGCAATAAATCCGGTACCCTTATTCTCGAGGCGACCCAAGACTTTATCACATTCCTAGATGCCTTGCGCCTCGGGCTCTTAGCAAAGGATCAGCTACATCCTCTGCTTACCGACGTCATCCAGAGTGTCAACAAGGTCACAGACCGGGACTTTGAGAACCGCGGCAAGATTGTGCAGTGGCTGATCACACTCAACCAGATGAAGGCGACCGAGGAATTGAGCGAGCAGCAGGCGAGGGAGCTTGAGTTGGATATCAACTCTGCGTATTTGGGATTCAAAAATACCCTCAACTGATTGGTTCGCTATCTTTGGGTGTAGTTACGGAAGAACAAAGAAGCCCTAGGAAATAAATTGCGATGAAGGGCGCTGAGAGTGGGTCTCGTATCTCATCGTTGACTGGCCAATTTCGCCTGGATGGGGTCCCACTATTATCATAGGGCGTGCCTCTTGTCATCAAGGCTAAAAAATACCCATATCAACAGACTGAAACCGAAGAAGAGAGAGGTCTGAGGTATATCATGTCGTTGGATTAAACCTCTCGAAACCCACTTCCTCACAAGTTTAACACGCTCGTCTCAAGCGCTAAACCATAATCTTTCCAGCCATTCTTCTAAGGGAGGTTTCAACATGCAACGCACTTATCTCGCCTTTCAGCACAATGCCAAGGTTCACGCTCTACAGACTGTAGTCACCGCCGTCCGATCAGTAGCAGCCCTCGAAGATGCCAACAAAGGGCTTTTCAAGCAATCTCAAGAAGACGATCATGTAATAGTTACGGAGCAGACTATATTTCACCCTCAAGGCGGTGGCTAGCCTTCCGACGTTGGCGCCATGAAGAGCTCGGATGGAGCTAGTTTTGATGTAGCCATGGTGCGCATGAGTGCAGTCAACGAGGGCGAGGTGCTACATTTTGGCAGGTTCGCCGCAACTTCGTCCGTCTTCAAGCCCGGAGACACTATCACCCAGACTATTGATACCGAGAAGCGGAATCTATATTCTCGTTACCATACTGCGGGACACGTTCTGGGGGCAGCTGTTCGTCATCTTTTGGAGAAAGAAGTAGCCAATTTCGATGAGCTAAAGGCTTCCCATTTTCCTGATTCGGCTGCTTGCGAGTTCCAAGGTCTCATCGAAGGGAAATGGAAAGATGTCATCCAAGCACGCGTGGACGAATATGTTAGCAAGGACATGCCTGTCGAGATTGACTGGTGGGATGAAAATGACTTCAAGGCGAACGGTCTCGAGCGATTGATACCCGATCGCAAGGCGATGGGGATGACAGATGACGAAAAGTTCCGGGTCGTAAACATTGTTGGTGCCGAAGCCTATCCATGCGGCGGTACGCACGTCGACAGCACACAAGGGTGCGGTAAAACCAATGTCAAGAAAATTAGTCGAGCGAAGGGAACGAGCCGGGTAAGCTACGTGCTACCCTGATGGTGGCAATGGGGACGGCTGAAGACGGCTCTTCGATGCTGCCGAACGAAAACCATGGATACCTAGATAGTTTAGCCGGCTGTGATACTGATACGGACTCGTACGTATGATTGGTATGCAGAATAGAAGAGTGACCCGCGCGACGTTCGGCGACATATACTGTACGACGTATCTGCTGGCCAGTATGGGAGTATTGCAGCTGTATACAGCTCTTGGCGAACGAAATTCCCGATGAACAAGCAAGTCTGTTCGGGTGTTCTTAAACCAAAGCTGCAGATCACATCCGAACCGCCGGCTTCGGCAAGCCGCAATCTCATTCTTACTCTTCACTTAGGTATCATGCGCAAGCTCTCTTCGCCTCTAGCGACAATGTTCAACTGCCATTAAAGAGTCGTGGGCCATTCCAACTTCAAGTTTCCAGCACGTGGATGCAATAATTTTGGGTCTAAACTAAAGATTCAGTCCGTTAAAGATTTCTAAAGGTCTTGATACCAGCAACTCAATCTATTCTTTGTCGATCGCGTCGGATCATCATTGCGCTAGAAGAAAACAAGGTTAAATCAGCACTACGACGTACTGCATATATTCCTTTATAACGAGTCGTCGGATATCATTTGACTCCTATGTCCTGTGGGTTTTCTGCAGACGTCCCATGGTTGGTCGCGGACCCTGAATTCGATTGAAGCCTACCGATGTCTTGCATGTCAAGCAACGACCCTCCACGTTTCCCACCTCTCGGCTCTCAAGATGAAGAAAGCTTACCATTCATCGAGAATTCCGCCAGGGTTGCCCATGCATCAACATACTCAATCCAACAGTCGGCGGCTAGCGCGAGTGTCTATCCTCTAAGCAGCTCTGTCCCACATCCACTACACATGCAAAGTTCAAACAAAGTCTAGGTTAAATTGGCGAGGACGGGTTTTGGACGATGCTGTGTAAGCCTCCTTTCCATAGGGTTCGCGCATGTGGCCCGAATGATTGGTCGAGGCACCATTATCTAGCCCATCGTCAACATACCCAGCCATACCTTACATTCATAGTGGGGTTATCGATTCGGTGGGGTAAGCTCATGGTCCTATATTGAAAGACGGGAGGCGAAGAGTTTAGTGAGAGTGTTACCTTCTAGATACAAGCTGATTGGCATAGAGACGACCCAATTCGCTACACTCGTGGTCATGGGGAGAGCCAGAAAATGCACGAAGCCGAAGTTTATTACGGGCAAAGGTTGGTGGACTAGCTAGTACAAGAGTCCAGTATATAGGTATGTCTCTACTTTGTTCAGCCATGGTCCCCCTTTCTTTCTCCTTTTCTTCCTATTAGATATCCATCGAATCGCTTCGATTTTGATTCAACACCGTAAAGGAAACTTCAACATTCCGCTCTCGTTCGCCTAGCAATGCGAGAGTACCATGGCTTCTCTTGGTGGTAACATTTTACCCCCTGACCCGCACACCAAAATTTATCTTGCTGGAATAGCAGTTGTCTTGTTAGTAGGCATATGCTACTCTAACTTATTATCGAAGAAGCCAAAGGGTAGTGAGAATCCTACTCTCGTACAGTCCTTGTGGCTCTTCTTTTACTCCTGCTTCCTGAAGCCGCACGATGGCGACAGCCACGGCAACCAACAGGATGCTCTCGAGAGCTTCTACAAGAAGCAGGCTGGCATATACGATGCCACGAGAAAGGCCCTTCTGAAGGGTCGCGAGGATATGCTTGCTCTAGCAGCAGCCCAGCTTGCTTTCAGAGCGAAGAACGATGCTGGGAAGAAGAGGCGAGTCTGGGTTGATGTGAGTGCTTGCCCCTTAAGCATCTTATCAACAGTATCATTAACGAGTAACGAGTAATGCAGGTTGGAGGAGGAACCGGCTGGAACATTGAGGCCATGTCCAACTTTGTCGATGTGACCCAGTTCTTCGACAGCGTCTACCTCGTTGACTTCTCTCCATCACTCTGCGAAGTTGCACGCAAGCGCTTCGAGAGGCTTGGATGGAATAATGTGAAAGTCATATGTGAGGATGCGAGGAAGTTCCGTTTAGAGGATTATGAACCTATCTCCCAAGGCAGACGTATCTCTGGGTCTCCAAATCGTAGCTACTTCTCCCAGGAGAGCCCCAGTCATGGTGGCGCCAACTTGATCACGATGTCCTACAGCTTGTCGATGATTGTAAGCACGGTTCGGTTCGATTATGACTTACACATGCTTACACATTTTAGCCCGACTATTATTCTGTCGTGGATTCACTCTCGTCGCTATTGGCCCCCAACGGTATTGTGGGTGTGGTTGATTTTTATGTTCAATCTCAAGTCGATGTCAATTTTCGAAACTACACTGGCGGCCTCGTCAACCGCCACGTCAATTTCTTCGGCAGAACGTTCTGGCGTGCGTGGTTCGATATTGACAGAGTTGGTCTGGAGCCTGGTCGACGCGACTACCTTGAATACCGTTTCGGTACGGTCCTGAACGTCAACACACGCAACTACATTCTCGGCGCGATTCCGTACTACGTCTGGCTGGGGAGTCATAAACAGCCATCTTCGTCCAGCCTTCCGCACGAAATTGTTGAGAAGGTCGACGCACTGGTCACCGAGTCACCATACCTACATCCCGCCAACCATTCGTCCGCTCTATCTCGCGCAGTTGAGAAAGCTGCGCCGGAGATTCGATCCAAGGCTTTCGATGCGGCCATTGTAAACCTCTCTTCGAATCTGCCCCTTCCCTCGTTCTTTTACCAGAATCATCACTACCGGATCTACTATGACGATCAGCTTAAGAAGCACACTCAGTTCAACGATGAATACATCTACGCTTTCACTTGGGAAGATACTCGCGTTGACGAGCGCATTCTCAAGTTAAAGTCGGACGATGTCGTTCTCGCCATTACCAGTGCTGGCGATAACCTTCTTTCTTACGCGCTTCAAAGTCCGGCTAGGATTCACGCGGTTGATCTGAACCCCACGCAGAACCACTTGCTTGAGCTCAAGGTTGCCGCGTTCTCATCCCTCCCCTACGAAGACTTTTGGAAGATCTTTGGCGAGGGAAAGCACCCTGGATTCCGTTCCCTGCTCATCTCCAAGATGTCGCCTCACCTGTCTAGCCGTGCTTTCCAGTACTGGCTCAACAACCACCAGACCTTCACCAAGTCGAAAGGCGGCCTGTACGACACGGGCGGGTCGAAGCACGGAATTCGCATCTTCCGCTGGATCACTCGCGTATTCGGGTGCCGAACCGCCGTCAAGCAGCTTCTCGCGGCCAAGACGCTGAACGAGCAGCGCGAGATCTGGCGCGGCAAGATCCGCCCGGCCCTGCTCTCGCGGCTGGTGTCCAAGTTCGTCGTCAGCCAGGAGTCGTTCCTGTGGACGGCGCTCGGCGTGCCGAAGAACCAGCTCGCCGTCATCGAGGAGGACCACGCCGCGTCGGAGGCGGTGTGCGGGCCCGAGGCGCGGGCCAAGAACACGCGCTCGCACGCCATCTGGGAGTACATGGTCAGCACGCTGGACCCGATGGTCGAGTCGACGCACATCGCCGCGGACAACCCGTACTACCTAGTCGCGCTCGACGGCAGGTTCAGCCGGCGCTGCCACCCGGACTACCTGGGCCCGCAGGCGCACGCGCGGCTCTCGCGCCCCGGCGCCTTCGACGGCCTGCGCATCCACACGGACGAGATGGACGAGGTACTCGCGCGCATCGCGCCGGGCACGCTGACGGTGGCCGTCGTCATGGACAGCATGGACTGGTTCGACCCGGGTTCGGGGGCGGCGGCGGCGCAGATCGCCAAGCTCAACCGCGCGCTGCGGGAGGGCGGGCGCGTCCTCCTGCGCTCGGCCGGCCTCGAGCCCTGGTACCTGGCCGAGTTCGCGCGCCGCGGGTTCGCGACCAGGTGCCACGGCGCGCGCACGGGGGGCAAGTGCATCGACCGCGTCAACATGTATGCCAGCTGCTGGGTCTGCACCAAGAGGGAGAACCTGGCGCCGCCGACGCCCGAGATGGACTCTATGGCCGGGCCGGAGATCACGTCCTTGCGGATTTAAGGGGCTGGTTGGGTTGCAGTATAAAAAGGGGTTAGTGAAAGGATGTATAAGAAGGGAGGGGTGGGAATTCGCAACGCCGCAGGTTTATAGTCGAGGTTCATATTCGAGTCGCTCATTGCTGATTTGACGTTGGATTTAATGGAATTCATGACATACATACCTCCTATACCTCAGATATAGCAGATTGCAATCCAGCAAGTTCTAACAGATGTAACACAACCGTTTAGCCCGCGATCTAGATCCAATAATGAATGACAGCAGACACTGCGCCTTGGCGGTGCATGTGTCGATTAATTCGGCTGCCTAGAACTGCGGCTGGACTGGTGTAACCAAAAAAACGCCGACATTTAAGAAAACTGGAGAGACAGCGAAAGAATCCTTCCAAAACACCAAATTTTCTGGACACGTAAATCGAATGCGAACATACAAGTTGGCTCAACAATTTAATGCTTATGCTGCGTGAATAAGATCTAACCCCTTTGTCGCTATGGCGCCTCTTACCAACGAGCCGGATGCCATTCGGGTCGTGCTGAATCTCGCCCGCCGCAGGGTCTATTACAGCCTCGTGGGTGAGATCGTGGCCTACATGCGGTCGCAGTTAGAAATTCACGACAGTCCCGAAGGTTCACCTACTCACTCTTCATCGGCGCGCAATCCACCACCATATTCGGAAAATAGAGATGCACCCTTGTTCGACCCCCGCAGTGGCCAAGACGAGGGCACTCCACCAGCACAATCACCGCGTCCGCAAAAGACGCCACCCAGCCCGGCCCTGCTCCGGCTGCGGAAGGCCGCGCTGCTGCACTTCGACTCGTGGCGCGACGAGACCGTCTCGAAGCTGAGGGAGGTGGTGGCCAAGCCCGACGACCAGAAGGTCGTCGACGCGCGGCGGAAGCGCGCCGAGCAGCTGAGCGCAAAGAAGACGGAGCAGCCCGCCGACGGCGAGGACCTGCTCAGCTTCGGCGAGGTTGACTCGCGGTCGTCCACGAGCAACGCCACGACGGCTACTGCTGGTGCTGGCGCTGCTGGCTTGGCTCGGGACGACACCACGGGCCCTACGAGCCTGGCCGCCTTCCAGGGCCTGTACCACCCGATCCCCACGCGGCTCACGACGATCCCGCTCGACGACCGCAAGGAGGTGCTGAGCGCGACGCTAATCCTCGTACTCTCGATCGGCAACTACTCGGCGTACTCGCGCACCCTGATCTGCTACCTGGCCTCGGCCCTCGAGGTCCCGCCCCGGTTCCTCAGCAGCGAGGAGACGGAGGTCGCGACGACTATGGTCGAGGCCGCCCAGAAGGCCGAGCAGAGCGGAGGTATGTCCGCCGAGGCCGAGGCCGAGAAGCGCAGGGAGGAGGGGAAGGTCGGCCGGTTCTGGAAGGTCGGGCTCGCGTCCGTGGCCGGCGCCGCCATCATCGGCGTGACGGGGGGTCTGGCGGCCCCGGCCGTCGCCGGCGTCATAGGCGGCCTGATGGGCTCGGTGGGCCTGGGGGGGCTGGCGAGCTTCCTGGGCATCTTCTGGATGAACGGGGCGCTGGTCGGGACCCTGTTCGGGGCCTTCGGGGCCAAGATGACGGGCGGCATGGTGGACCAGTACGCCAAGGAGGTCGAGGACTTCAAGTTCCTGCCGCTGCGGGAGGAGTGGGGCGAGGGCTGGTCGATGAGGTCGAGGTCGTCGCCGGACCGAGAGGAGGACGGCGGGGCGGCGGCTCGTAGGCTCCGCGTCACCATCGGTGTCAATGGCTGGCTCACGGCCGAGGAGGACGTGTCGAAGCCGTGGCGCGCCCTCGGCGACGAGACTGAGGTGTTCGCGCTGCGGTACGAGATGAGGAGCCTCATGACGCTGGGCGAGAAGCTGAACGGCTACGTCTCCTCGGCCGCCTGGAGCGCCGTCCGCGCCGAGATCCGTACGTAACATCTAGAGTTCTCTTTCCCCATTTTCTAGTACCAATTCTGCTTGCTTGAGAGTAGTCACTCCCGAGACATGCATTAAATGAGCCCATCCCCTGCCGAAAACAGCAAGTACTGACTCCTGCTGTTATAGTGCACCGGACGGTCCTGGCGACGCTGCAGGGCGCCCTGTGGCCCATCTTCCTGCTGAGCTCCGCCTCGAACCTCGACAACCCGTTCAGCCTGGCGCGCAACCGGTCCGAGAAGGCCGGCAGGATCCTGGCGGACGCGCTGATCAACAAGGTGCAGGGGGAGCGGCCCGTCACGCTCGTGGGCTACTCGCTCGGGGCCCGGGTCATCTACGCGTGCCTCCGTGGGCTCGCAGATCGCAAGGCATTCGGGCTGGTGGAAAACGTGGTCCTGATCGGGGCGCCGATCCCGTCGAACACGGTCCACTGGCAGATGATGCGGACGGTGGTGTCGGGCAAGCTGTTTAATGGTATGTATGAAAACGTGTTTACCCCCGGGTTCCTGAATCTCCCTTCTATGTCTAGTTTAGCAGAATTGCGTTTATAAACTTCGGAAAATGGTTTGCCTCGGGAACACTCGAGGAATCTCAAGCACCAAGGGAAAAGATTGCTAACGCGACATATTTCTATACACTCAGTTTATAGCGTGAACGACTATATCCTCGGCTTCTTATACCGTACCACGAGCATGCAACTAGGCATTGCCGGCCTGCAGGCGGTCGGCGGCGGCGACATCGAGGGCGTGGAGAACCTAGACCTAAGCAACGAGGTAACGGGCCACCTGCGGTACCCGGGGCTGACGGCCAAGATCCTCGCGCGCTGCGGGTTCCCCGACGTGCGCGGGGGCGGGGGCGCCATCGAGAAGGACGACGGCCGGATCGAGATCGAGATGCGCGACCGCGACTGGGCCGAGACCGGCAACCTCATCGACGTCGAGGAGAACCCCTTCTCCGCGCCGTCCGGCAAGCACCAGAACGAGAAGTTCGACCCCACCGTCAAGAACGTCCTAGAGCAGAAGACCGACGCCAGCGTGAGGGATCGCAAGTTGGAAGGGTTCAGCGATGTTCGCAAGCCCGACGCTCCCTCGATAAGCACCTCGTCTTTGCCAGATCTAGCCCAGACGCCTCGTTCTACCTTTACTCCTATCTCCTCCAAAACAGCACCTATGACAGTGCTCACTACTTCTGCTACTGTCACGTCATTGAGGTCTGCCAGCACGAGCGAGATCGAGGTACTACCGCCTGCGTATACAGTACCCGAGACCACTGCTCATAATCATGATGCCGATGACTATGTTTATGATTCAGACGAGGAAGGGTTTGGGATCAAGATGGTGGATAATGATTCGGATGGAGGAGAGCTCACTTTCATTGAGCCTTTACGTATTGACGATTGAATATTTTCAGAGGGTAGTGTGTACAACTAAGAGATCAGGGAGCATATACCCACGCAACAAGTCAAGGCATGTAGTTTCACGGGATCTAGGTATTCAAGCGATAGGTATTGGTTATTAAAGGGTTGGCTATTTGACTACAACTTTCAGTAGGATTATCGTTCGAAGTGTTCTATTTCCGACGATATGTTTAACCTACTTATTATGAAACAGGGTAGCATTTACCTACAAGTTAGTCTATTGGGGGCAATATGAGTGGAGGCGAGGACAGGGCTCAGAACCAACAACATTTATTACATCCCTTAGACGGGGCTGACAGGGTTCCAAACAAAGACTCATCTCAGCCCTCAATCCTGCCATAGCGCATGCTGGTTCGGTGCTATTCTTTCTAAGTTTATCGCTCAGGTTAACAGTTTGATCTAAAATCGCCATCCACGTTTATCTGCCGTATTGTGAACAGTATTGCGTCGGTATGGAACCGAAAAATGTGTTAGGCCGTGAGCGGGAAGCGCAACGGCCTCATCTGACCGACGCGGCCGCCGACATTCATCTCGAGATCCTTGTGCCGGAATCGCGATCCGAGTCCAAGAAACCGTTCTCGTTCTACATGTCGATTCTCTCACTTTGGCTTGCTGCTATTATAACATCGTGGGACTCTACATGTCTTGCCATAGCGTTACCGGTAAGTCAGCAACTTGTGCTTAACCGCGGTGGTCTGCGTCACTATCATGATCTGACTTACCCCCGTCTCGCTCTCCTCATAGGCCATCACTAGTCAACTACATGGAACTACCCTAGAATCGTTTTGGGCGAACATCTCATTCATTCTTGGTGTCACAATCGCCCAGCCGATTTATGTGAGCACATCTAATGTGCTAGGTCGCAAACAACCGTTGTATGCTTCCTTCGCCCTTTTCGCTGCCGGTTCTGTTGTGTTCGCCGTCGCAGGAAGCATGGGCCTTCTCATCGCCGGGCGTCTGGTCCAAGGCCTCGGAGCCGGTGGACTCGATGTGCTTGAAGAAATCATCCTCACCGATATCACAAACCTCAAGGAACGACCGCGATACTTAGCTATGATCGCCTCGGCCATCGCCCTCGGAAGTATATCCGGTCCTTTCATAGGAGCTGCGTTCAGCGAGCTTGTTGACTGGAGGTGGATCGGTTGGATTAATCTTCCTATTGTGGGACTTTCGTTCCTGCTCGCCTTTTTCTTCCTTCGCCTACGCTCTATCGACATGACCTTCAAGGCCAAGATCCGCCAACTTGACTGGATTGGTATGCTGCTATTTACCATTGGTGCCCCGGCAGTGGCATTGCCTCTGAGCTGGGCCGATACGTTATATCCCTGGGCATCATGGCAGACATTGGTACCACTTTTAATCGGCTGCCTGGTGCTCTTTGCGTTCGGAGTCTACGAAAAGAAAGTGAAGCCGGCCGAGGCCATGATGCCTTATAGTAAGTTTGCCAATTCTACAAGCGTCATGTGCCTGGTAACCGGTTTTATCCATGGACTTCTCTTATACACGACACTATCCTATGTCCCTTTATTTTTCCAGGCTGTATTCTTAGAGACCCCCTTGGAAGCAGCCAAGTCAATACTTCCATGCTGCTGCTTCACCGTCGCATTCAGTTTTATCGCCCCGATGGTCATCGAGTTTACTAGGCGGTACCGCGTACTGCTCTGGCTCGGTTGGATGGCAACGACGCTCTTCTTAGGTCTGTGGTATCTGGTAAACCAAGCTACCTCTTGGGCTGAAGTATATGTCTTCCAATCTATACTTGGTGTCGGCCTTGGGATCGTATTTACTGCTACCCAGGTTCCGATACAGGCTAGCGTCTCGGACGTAAACGATACCGGCACTGTCGTCGGTATGCTTGTTGTCTTTCGGCTTTTCGGTGCGCTTGTTGGGCTATCGGCGAGCTCGACGGCATTCAATGCTGTTTTTCAGAAAAGCATAGATTCGCTAGGGGCGTTGCCGGAAGAAGTGAAGATCCTAGAGGACGCCAGCCAGGCGATTAGCTTCATTCCGGCCCTAAGGGAGCTAAACACCACCGTCGAGGTAATGAACGATATTCTACGAGCCTACGAAGAACCATTCCAGGCTGTTTGGATTATCATGACGTGCTTTTCTGGGGTTGGTTTCCTTGCCTCTATATTTATAAAGGAATATAGCCTAGAGAGCGAGGATATAGGAAGGCAGGGGCTCGAGTCATCTTGATGAAGGGGCTGCCCGTAAGACTGAATCTCAAGGATCTCTTGTATATTTTGGTTAATGGCTGAGAAAATGAAGACCCACCTAAATTACATAGGAAACCATCCCTCTCCTATAAACCTTGGCTAAATTCCCCGAATTGCCTCCTTTCAAGACGATTCTATCAGTTCATCATTTCGTCTCAATCATCTGACCACGTTGTCATTCTAGTAGCTGATTCCCCTGATTCCATAGGTAGTTCTCTCGGACAAGGCATTTTGTGCCGCGAAGACCGTGTTAGCCGTGTTAGATCGTAACATGCTCTTGTGTTGAAATACATACAAGGTATATTATATACAAGGTTACCCAGGTAGGTACATGTACTGGAGTCGATCGGTCGGTCGATTCTCGTGAAGTCCGAAGTAGGTTACACAATCGGCAATGGTATGATTGCGTCTCCGTATTAAACGATACAATCACCTACCTACTCCTTGTACAAGGTCTTAAAGATTTGCTATGCAAGGGCAAACATAACTAGACTTAACTTCAGAAATAAATAGCCCATTTTATGAATATTCCGAAACCCGTTTGCCATCTATTGCGTGCTTTGAAACATCACTACTTACCTAGCTAGCGATGCACGATGGAACCGCGAAGCGGAGAACGACTTGTTCTTTTATACCCAGAGCCAATTCGAGCGTGAGTTATAGTTACGATTCGATGAGCCGGTGTGATTCCAAGCTGGCTAACGTCGATACTGACAGTCCAGAGACCCCGTGCAGAAGAGTCCGGAAGTCGAACTTCAGGCTCCGAGGCTGGTTCTTATTGATTGCCTGCGTTTTGTAAGCTTCGAGGAATTCTCATCGCACACCAATCTAGATTGTCGCTACTTGACACAAGGTACTCGGCGAAATGAGACGAGCTGAGCTGACCCAGGCTGTCATCTCTACAGAGTAGAGTGGTTAGGTTTTGTAAGACGGCGACTCTGGCAAAATGCAGGGTTCGGCTCCCTACGTGATCTTGGAGAGCACATCGGACATGTCGAGCCACGATTCGATCCTACCGTCTTTCCAGCTGAGCATAGCACCGCTGGTGCGAATGGAGCTCGGGATCGAGCAGACTATGACGTCCCTTCAAAGCTAGAGTATCCTATTCCGGCTGAAGGGAGATATTCTGTTGCCCACTGCCGGTCTCTCTACCTTTCCGGAACTCTGACCCCTCTAGCCGTGGCTCAAGCCATTCTTCCCTTGATTCGGCGCGACACGTCGCCGCCTGGCGAGCACTCGGTCGCCTGGTTCCAAGTCAGGGTCGATTTGGTCATTGAGGCTGCCAAGGCATCAACCTTGAGATACGGTACCAACAGAATCGGTCCCTAGGACCTCTAGACGGCGTCCCTACTGCGGTAAAGGACGAGTACGATATCGAAGGCTACACAACGTCTCTAGGCTCTGTGTACGACTGCACGGGCAAGTCGAAGGACGGGGATTAAATCGATAGCTGGTGTGTTAGGAAGCTAAACGAGGCCGGCGCAATCATTCTCGGCAAGCTTTCTATGCACGAATTCGAGATGGGTAAGACTCCACGGTTCGTCACTGCCTAGGTAGATATTCCTAACATGTTCAGATACGTGTGGCGTTAACATTACGCATGGAACTCCGCTTAACCCATATAATCAGCATTACTACACGGGTGGCAGCTCTTCGGGGCCAGCGTACGCTGTCGCGGCCGGCCTTATACCCATCGCTCTGGGAAACGATGGCGGTGGCAGTATTCGTGTCCCCTCATCCTTCTGCTCCGTCTTCAGTTTCAAAACTTCGCTGGGTCGAATATCCTATTATCCACGCCTTAACGCCAGCAGTACCGCGGCAGTCAACGGTCCCATGGCGGCTGATATGAAGTCCCTCGCAGAGCTGTACAACGTCATGAGCCAACCGCACCGGCTTTCGCGTTTTCCTCCCCCGCCACCCACCGTTAGAGAACTCGTCGACAATCCCAACCGGACAAAGGTGATCGGGTATCCCGAAGACTGGTTTCGTATCGCGACCCCTGCGATCCAGGCGCTATGCCGGGAAATGATTGATTGGCTCGTCGCCCACAAGGGCTACACTGTGGTGCCTATCGACATCCATTTCATCGCCGAGGGCAAGATTGCACACGCCTTGACCATGGTTACGAACGGGGTGTCGCATATACCCCCCTCCCGGGGATATCGCCAGCGAACCGCATCCTGCTTGCGGTCGGGCGGGAGACGCCCGCCGCTGACTACCTCCTTGCGCAGAAGCTGGGCAGGGTGGTAATGCAGCACCTCTCGTGGCTTTGGGATGCGCACCCGGGTATGGTCATCGTCACGCCCACGACCGCCTGCGCGGGCTAGCCCATCCGCGCGGCGTCGGAGCTCAGACACGGTGTCAGCGACGGCAACCAGACGCTAGATTCCATGGAGTACGCCTGGCTGGCTAACTTCTGCGGGATCCCGAGTCTCACCGTGCCGGCGGGATACGTCGTACCCGAAGGGCAGCCAGGCGAGGGGGAAGTCGCCGGCTCCAATACCGAAGGTAAGGTGCCTGTCGGCCTGATGGCAACGGGCGAGTGGGCGATGGAAGACACGCTCTTATTGTTTGGTGTGGATGCCGAGGAGGCTGCCGCTGAAAAGCAATGCAGGCCCCCAGCGTGGGTAGATGTCGTAGAACTTGCGAAGGCTAAAATGAGGGAAGACTAGTAGCTTACCGTGGTATCTTATTAAAGGACTCCTAGGTTGTCGACCGTGGTATATGTTGTTATCCCCTTTCCACGATTTTGGTCTTGTTGGGTGGGTTATGGAATCAAAGAAATAGTGTATTTAACGGTCGTTTCCGACCGTAGGTTTTCTGAAAAAATGACATCCTTTTACCCACCATCCTTAGAGTCTAAGACTGCTTAAAATAAATATCGCAAAGGTTTTTTTTTATTAGGTACTTCGTCTGTCAAGGCTAAAATAACGTCCAATGGCGCGATTACACAGGACTTTCCCCAACGGCAAGCCCGGTCCCCGAATCGCCGGGGCTAAGAGCCCGGCCCGCATAAATTCAACCTGACGTCAACGGCGTCACCTGTCTCTCTTAAAACCTACCAACGACTTAACCGCATACTATTTTCCTCCGCCATTTGCAGATAGAGGTAAGACAAGATGGTCACCTTCAACATCGCCTACACCGCCCCCGTCAACCCGGCGGGCGCGACGCCGGCCCTCGGGGTGCAGCAAGTCTGGGCGGGCCTGCAGCGCAAGGTGCGGCGGGCGCAGGACTTCGTGCCCATCATCGAGGAGTGCGCCGTGCTCTCCGAGGAGACGGACGGGCGGACGGGCAACTTAAAGGTAGTGCGCGAGGTGCGGTTCAAGGCCGGCTTCGAGCCGGCCGCTGCGGCCGGCGGCGCGCTCGTCCGCGAGACTTGTGTCCACTTCGCGCCGCGCCGCGTCGACTTCGAGCAGCCCGACGGCAGCACGATCGCGAATATCGTTAGCGACGGCCCCGACGGCGAGCTGCTCATGACGTACGCGTTCGAGTGGAGGTACCCTGATGTGAAGGAGGGCAGCGAGGAGGCGAAGGCGCTTGAGGAGAAGAGTTGGAAGGTGAGGCTTTTCGTCCCCTCCACCCCCCCCTTTTTTTCCCTTTTCATTTTCATATTATATGTTTAATCCTCCTTCAATGGGTTGGGTGGGTCGACTTTTGACGTGATTCATCACTAACCGACCTTGCTGCCATGTAGACCGCAAAAACGGCCGTTCATGGGAGTATTGACACTATCCGTCGCTTGGTCAAGGATGGGGAGATCCAGTAAGGGGAGTTTGAGTGAAGGTCAAGGTCAACTCCATGGTCAGGTACATATCAGCTCCATTATGCATGCCATGGGGATCTAAGAGCCCTTCTTAAGAGCAACGCAATCTTAATACTATCCTAGGGTAGTGTATAAAGTAATCGAAATTACATGGAACTCCCCTACCGTCCATCCAGCCTAATCTAGAAACTTCTTCAATCCCATGCGTACATCATACATGTCTACTACTGTGCCAGCACTGCCTTCATATCCGAAAGGGGTTGGGTCCTCGTTCCAAACGATCATCGCGTGTTCGCTGCCATCGGTAGCTGGCCCCCCGCTCATCCCGGTCCATGCTGGGGGATCGGTGTGCCAAGACCAAACCGGACCGTGATTTCTGACCGCCAGGCACCGGTCCACGTCTCCTATATAAAAAAACCAACCATGTATGGTTCTAAATCGGTATGCTCGAGGGTCATAGTACTGCTCACGTACCCGCCACTCAGAATAATTTGAGATCAGCCACCTATTGATGCCTCTCCTCCTGATGTACCAAGTCGGATCGTTGGCGAATGTAGGTAGGTGATATAGTTTGATTGATGAGTGTCCTTCAGGTTGGATAGGTTTAACCTGTGAGTTTTTAAGTGCTCGGTAAAGTCTGGAATCGTCTTTCCAAGGAGGGCGTAAGTAGAAATCTCCAGCTAATCGTATGGAATTTAGTATGTCCCGGAGTTCGTTGTCTAGGTACCATGGCCACCCTTCTCCATTATCAACACGGCCGATTGATTCACTCCATTCCTCCCCTATGTAAGTAGTTAGCGATAGCACGGTAACTGAACCAAGCTGTTGAAATTGACTTACAGCCCCAGCATGCGAAGGGCCCTATTAATGACAATAACTCGTTTGTCGCATTAGTCTCATGGCCCGAGAAGTTAAACCAGAACTTTGTAGCTAGGCGTTGAAGCTTCTCATGGGAAAGCTCTACTTCAAAGGGCTCGAAGAGAGTAATATAGACTTCTAGCGCATAAATAACTATCCGTATACGCATAGCCTCGGTATAAGTAAAGGATTTGCTCTCCAGTTTGAGTGGCCAAATCGTACTATACGTGCCGATCCAGTCTATGAATAGCTCGACACCCTGTTGATCTTAGGCATGAGGTGCAGAGCACGGAGCCGGTAAAGCTTGAGTGGCCAAGCCTCTCCATGGACGTACGTGTCAATAAAGTCAGAAACGCTGTCTTCGGACACATGATCGATGACGCGAGATTCACACGCCATAAAAGCTAGCTTGACTGCCCAGGGATTGTCGTATTCGAGAAGCGTAATCGCAAAGCCGCGAGCAATTGCACCTTCATTTTCCAACAGGATAGCGTGGAATCTGCGAGACGCAAGGCAGAGGTGTAGGACAGATTTCAGATTTGGTAGGCCAGAAAATATCTGGATGATAGTCTCCGGAGGTAGACGCTCGAATGGACTGAGCTCTTTCTCCGCAACCGTGGTTGTCGCTGTGTCGGACATCGTGACTAAGTAGGAGGATTCATCGATGGTTGAAGGTTCCATCCAGCGGATGCCGCAGTAAGATCTGAGTCCTGGAATTTAGGTAGAGAGAGGTAAGGGGGTAGGGTAGGGATTATTTCCGTGTTAAATATTAAATATTTTGGTTCCTGGCTTGTGGATACCTAGGTACACATATCGATCATTCATGACACGACTTTGAATGGAATACCTGGCCTGGACAGATAGTCACTATTCTTTGCATTTCATTAGCTGTAAACTAGCCGCGAGCATACGATGTAAATGTTTGTAATAAGTACTTGTTCCGGAAATAGAGTCCACTCACTTGACGTGTAAGTGTCAAACTAGAGAGTAGCACAGAGGGACGCGTATTATTCCTATCTTACTCCTATTAAGTGATGCAAAGCACCAACTATGCAATGCTTAAACTAGATTTGAGTAGCAAAGAGCTTGTTCCTGACTAGAGGTGGAGAATATTTGCTATCACTTAGGTACAGATGGGTAATATCTGATCTTGAATTAGTGCTTGACTGGTCTTGGGTTGAAGATGTGAATTTACTAACGTGACCGACTACTCCTCGCAAAAACGCCAAAGTTCTCGATTGATGATACGACCATTCTCTACAATTAAATCGATATTTGACAATTTTATTGTATCTGTAGCCCCGTTGGCTCACTTCAGGTTTGGAATCAGTGTGGAGCCATCAGCTTCAGACGAGACAATGCCTGGACCCTCAGAAACATGCTGCTTCATGTTTGCTCTGGTTAAACCCGATGTGATGGAACCCTTGCTCAAAGACAGAGGCTAATATTCTTAGAAATGCACACTAACTACGGTACCCCTTGAAAGGAAGACCTATTTCGAAGGTTTCTCAAAGTGATGGTTGTACATCAGATCGAGCCTTACAGTAAACTTCTCTCCACGCTTGACCTCCTGTCCGGAATGCCATAGCATTCGTTGCTGGAATACAAGCGCTCTGCCTATCTTGGGTTCAATATTCAAAAACGACTCATTTTCAGTATGCTGTTCGTCTTCCTCTACACCTCCAGACTTCTTGCTCTGTCTCCCCATACCTGTGCGACTCGGCCAGAACCTAGTCTCCCCTCCCGAGCCCTCACCGCCTTGCTGCCCCTCGGGCATATCACTTAGATAGATTTGACATGTTAAAAAGCTCTTTTCTTTGTTGCCGGGAGAGTATAACGCATCACAATGAGGCTTGAAGTGGTGGCCGGGTCGATATCGCAAGAAACTGAGCCTCTCGTCAGCTCCTCTGAGTCTCCAGACGGTCTTACTGGCACCCTGGCTGGCCCTCAGGTTTGATGGGCCTGCGATGTGCTCTGACAGTACGTCGCCCTTTTTGAGGACTTTTATCTCGTCAGGCAAATGCGGCGCCAGCCGTTCAGAGAGGGCCTTGGCCCAATCAGGGGAGACGGATAGGATCTGTTCGCACTCGCGCCACGAGTCTCCCTTCTTCAGATCCCGCCAGTTAGACCCTGCGGATGCGATGACAGCAGCGCATTCTGCAGGTGTGAGGAGGCTATCTATGACCATAGCGAAATAGGGGCTGTAGTGGGGAGCTAAGGGGGTCTTGGAGAAGTCGATGCGCATTGCTGTTACGGGAGGTCTATCCGGGCTGTAGGAGTCGAGAAGGGACACCTCGCCCGCGGGTGCGTCTGATGCCATGGTATTGAATTCTGGAAGCGAGCCTCCATACGCGTATATAGCAACGTGTAACCCATGAGTGAGGTTGTGACTAAAGGGTAATGCAAGAAGGTCCTAAATTTGAACAGACGCGAGAAATCATGAAGGAGAGATACAGGTCGATGAAGTTTGCGCTGCCTCTTCGAATTTATGTACCGCGATCAAGGTACCTGCCTACTATATATATGTAGTGTATATGCAATCGAATGAGTCACAGCAATGGTGATGATCAAGGCGAAGCATCGTTGGACGGAATCTGTTAGGTAGCATGTTTTATATATACATGTTATGCTTGTAACGAAACAGAGCTAGATTAGTGGCACAGGGACAACGCCACATGTGGCGGATACATACATGCATGTGGTAAGGCTAAGGTACAATTGGATTTGCGATTTCTAAAAAAAAGCCACCCCACCACCTGCGCCGACGATAACTTCCCAGTCCCTGAAAAAAAACCCTTTTATTAGACCGACATAAAAACGTCGACGACTTCTGCCTGGCGCGAAGTCACAATTGAGCATCTCCTTCGGATACAGACCCGACTTTAAGCTTTCGCTTCTCCGGTTGCTACTTTTTCACCGACCATCGACAAACGGCCATTGCTCATCGCCTGTTGCTCGTCGCGAAATTCATCCTTCTACGATCGATTGCCCCTTCCCTGACGTTTCATAACCGATCCGCCTAATAAATCAACAAAACAACAATTGCCGTCGCGCAGCAAAGAAACTACGGCTCGTTCGACCTCAGATAAAGGATTGACTTTCCTCAGCCTAAGGTTCTTTCTAAATCGACTCGAGCGCACCAGCACCTTCGTCCACGGTTCCCGTCTTACTTAGGCACTTCGTATCGCCATCCCATCAACCACCAACCACCAACAATCCCCGGACTTCGTTTCTCCGTCACATACCTCTCTCCTAGTACCTGCATCAGAATTCAAGATGTCGGAACAAGTTGATCTCACCACTATTCCCATCTCTCCCAACGGCGATAAGACATCGTCTAGCGATACCGCTACCCCGGAGAGCGGCGGCAAGCTGATCACGGTCTTTCACGACAAGGACAACTTCAACGTGAAGCACCCCCTTCAGAACAAATGGACCTTGTGGTTCACCAAGCCCTCTAGCGGCAAGGTTAGTAGCCTACACTCTAGTCTCTCGCCGTCGCGCTCGCATGTTCCAGCACTAACAGCAAACAGGGAGACAACTGGAACGACTTGTTGAAAGAAGTCATTACCTTCAATTCCGTCGAGGAGTTCTGGGGAATCTACGTAAGTCAATCCGTTTTCCGTCATCATTTGCGACCGAATCATGTCTAATACCACTCTTCCATCTACAGAACAACATCGCGCCTGTCTCCGACCTAGCTCTCAAATCCGACTACCACCTGTTCAAGGAAGGTGTGCGACCGGAGTGGGAGGACCCCCAGAACAAGCACGGCGGCAAGTGGTCGTACCAGTTCAAGGACAAGCGCAGCGTCGACATCAATGACCTGTGGCTGCATACCATGCTGGCCGCCATTGGCGAGACCCTCGAGGACGAGGACGACGGCGAGGTCATGGGCGTCGTCGTCAACGTCCGCAAGGCCTTCTACCGCATCGGCGTCTGGACGCGCACCATCGGCAAGAGCATCCCGGGCCGGGGCGACGGCGACGTGGCCGGAGGCAAGGGCCGCTCCGTCGAGAAGGGACAGGAGATCCTGAAGGCTATTGGCCGGCAGTTCAAGACCGTCCTGAAGCTCCCCGAGGCCGAGATCGTCGAGTTCTCGGGCCACACCGATGCTGCCCACAGCGGTAGCACCCGAGCAAAGGCCAAGTTAACCGTCTAACCATCATCATCGATCTTGATACCCCGGCCAAAAGAAGAAGGAAAAGATGTGGTTCAATTCGACTACATCTTCGGCCTGGATGATTGGTATACCTCTCGCGGTGGGCCTTTTGGAACGAACGAGGGGCTAAGCTCAACTGTACACTGCTAGCCGCCATTACGAAACGAAGCAAGGAAATATCAGAGGGCATGGAATAGTGTTTCTGGAGTGCAGGGCGTTGGTGGCATAACTATTGCCCGATATGACATCCATATTTTTCCTCGCACCTGATAGGCAAAGGGGGAAAAAGGACGAGTGAGCTGAGCAAAATGTACTCGCCACCAACCAAGCCGTAACCATTTGCGCGCGTAGTCTTTTGTTGCAGGTAGACTTAAGTCATATCATAAACATTCACAAGAGTTTCAGTATTTTCGCGAATAATATTGCATGTGATTTGAATTCAACTGATATATATATACCGGTAACCAATAACACAAGCTGAAGTAGACAACCTAATAGGATAGGGGTCTCTTTTTTCTATGGGTTGGGCGAGCGAGCCTCATTCATTCTAATTCTACCATAGAATAGGATTAGAAGATAAAAAAAAAAAACTTGAAGAGGAAAGGAAAGACTATGTACAAGAGGTTTGGATTGTCGACGGGCTGAACGAGGTAAAGGAAAGAGAAGAAGTTATAAAAAAAGAAGAGGAAGATAACAGGATGTATGGACAAGTGTTTCCCGGAGTATCAATATATCGAGCAGCGCGCACAAAGTCCAAACCTCTCTTTCCACCACCGCAACAACACATATACACATTTCTGCCCCATTTCCATTCCTCTCAAAATTTTCATCGTCGTCGGTGATTTGTCTCTTTCATCACGCTTCATGTTGAACCAAGCTATTGCTTGCTCATTCGTTCGTTTCGTTTCATCATCTTTCACGCATTAGACCCAACATCATCCCCTTATCCCCTTCTTATCTCATCTCTCTCCCTTCCACGTCAGCAGGAACAAACAAGTCCTTTTTCTTTTTTTCACATCTCGTCGCCGCTAAAGTCGTCGAGGAAGACCTTGCGGAGGAGGTCCTTCTTGTTGATCTTGCCCATGGCGTTGCGGGGGATGTGGTCGACGACGCGGAGCACCTGGGGGATCTTGTAGTTGGCGAGGCGGCCCTTGAGGGCGCGCCGCATGTCGAGGGGCCGCCAGGCCGGGCCCAGGTGGTCGGCGCTGTGGATCACGACGGCGCCCACCTTCTGGCCCCACTTGCCCGACGGCACCGCCACCACCGCGCACTCGCTGATCTCGGGCAGCGACAGCAGCTCGCGCTCTACTTCCAGGGCCGACACCTTCTCGCCGCCCGACTTGATGATGTCGGCGCTCTGCCGGCCCAGGATGAAGTACATGGGGCCCTGCGCCCACTCGCCGCTGACGGCGCCCGCGCCGGCCGTGGCCACGGGTCGCCGTACGGCGACGTCGCCCGTCTTGAACCAGAGACCCTGGCCGTCGTCCGCGGGCACGAACTCCTTGGCGGTGGCGGTCGGGTTGGCCCAGTACTCGCGGAACACGTTGGCGCCGCGGAGCTGGATCTCGCCCGACCTTTCGACCTCGCCCGTCGGGTCGTCCTCGACGACGACGCCCGTCTCGGTGTCGACGAGGCGCGCCTCGACGCCGGGGAGCGGCCACCCGACGGACCCGTCGACGCGGTCCGCGTAGTCGAGGCCGCACGACAGCGCCATGCCGACCTCCGTCATGCCGTACCGCTCCAGCAGCACGTTGCCGCGGCTGAGGTCCTTCCACGCGCGCTTGACGGGCGTGGGCAGCGCCGCGGAGCCCGAGATGGATACGCGCATGTGCTCGGGGCTGACGGCGATGCGGCCGGCCTCGGCCAGGTTGGCCGGCAGCGTCTTGTGGATGGATAGGAGGCGGGTGTAGACGGTGGGGACGACGGTGAAGAAAGTGATCTTGACGCGCGACATGTTCTTGTACTTGTCCTCGCTGGCGGGGTCGGCCGCCTTCGCCTTGGGAGCCTCCGGCAGCTTGACCTCAGCAACCGGCGTCTCGACCTCGGCGACGGGTGCCTCGACGGGGGTGTTGATGCCGTTTGTCGACAGGGTCGGGGTGAGCGGCGTGTCGTTGGTCTGCTGGGCGATGGCGTGGTTCAGACCGTTCGTCAGCGCTGCGGGCTGTGCGGCCGGTTGGCTGATCTTGGCTGCTAGGTTGTTCACCTCGGCGGCGAGCTGGCTGATGACCGCCGCCAGGCGGCTAATCTCCGACGAGGCGGCATTGCCGAAGCCGTTCAATTCCGCAGTCAGAGCCGGGGTCGTGGTGCCGTTGGTGTCTGTGACGGGAGTAGGCGGCCCGTTAATTTCAGGGGCCACGGGGTGGAACCCATTGGTCTTCACGACCGGGTGGACGGCGATGCCATTAGTAACGCCGTTGGGTTTCGCCGCCTTAACGGTATGGGAGATGCTGTTAGTGATGACATTTGCCTTCACAGGCTGAGCAACACCATTTGTCTTGGCGGCGGCGGCGGCAGCGAGGACTTGGGGTGCGTCCAGGAAGGGGCTGGCAAATCGTCGCCATACGGCGTCACCGTTGAAAGGGAAGAGGAACTCGATGCTGCTGCCGGCGAAGAGTGGTGTGAGGACGGCGTTTACGGTGCCGTGGATGTGGTGGAGAGGCAGTACATGCAGCAATCTATCTGAAGGCGAATACTTCCAGGCCTGGATCAGGGCCTGGGCCTGGGCCGTAAGGGCGGTCTCCGGAAGCAATACTCCCTTGGGTCGGTTGGTCGTTCCGGATGTATACAGCATCATGCCAGCTCCCTCCGCATTCTCATCTTCCACGAGTTCAACCGGCTCGAAGGTCTCCGAGATTGCGCCGAGGTGCTTCGGCAATTCGACAGCGGTCGGTGACGGCGTAACATCGAGCTCCTTGCTCGGTGTGGTGAGGACATCGTCGACTTTCGAGGCAAACTTGGGCGAGTGCAGCAGGAGGATGGCTTGGGAGTGCGATAGGATGTATTGTAGCTCGGGAGCTGGGAAAGGAGGCGAGAGCGGCAGGGCGATCGCGTGTGCGGCTAGGACGGCCAAATATGTGACTACATTGTGCAAGTTAGTAACCGGCTATTTTCGAGACGGAAGACTTGTAAAGCCTGGGTTTCCATAGGATCCGGAGAGCTCATACCGACATAGTCGTAGCTGTTCTCTATTAAGAAAGCAACCCGCTCGCCCCGGATGTCCGACTTGCCGGCCGCCTCGAGTATCCGGTCACGCACGCGGCTTACGTCTGGGAGAAGCTCGCCATACTTGAACGTTCGGCGCGACAAGCAGTGGACTATGGCGGTGGACTGGGGGTTATGTCTAGCAATGGCCTCGAAGATGGGCAGCTTAGGGAGGGTTAGAGGAGACGCCATCCTGATGTGGGTGTTGGTGAATTTGCCGAAGGGGTGAGAGGGATGGTTGGACAAAGCACAAGGATGCGGGCCGGGCGTGGTATTTGTACTGGTATTTGTACTGGTATATGTACTAGTAGCACCAGGGCCAGGAATAGGACCAGGACCAGGAACAGAACCAGGGACAGGAACAGCACCAGCTATAAAACAACGGCTCAAAGAATGGGCAGCTGAAATAGACTTAAACAGCTGAGACGACGGCGAAGCATTAACTATCAGACGAAGCCCAGTACCACACAATCGCATCACGGGGTATAACGAGGGAAGTTTAGTAAATAAGTAGTTTTAGTGTTTACAGCCGCCTCTTCGTTTGACATAATCCCTAGGTACCCCCATGCAGAGCCCGTCTAAACAGGCAGGAGGATGAACCCGGAGGATGTGCTGGGGAAAATGGGTATTTGAAATACCAAGAAATCGAGAGCAGGGGTTGGGATAAAAACGCTGTATTGTACGAAGTAGTGGTTGTAGTGTATTTCGGTGTATTTGGTGTATTCCGTCTCAGTCAGATCCGAGATAGGTACACTTCCATCTTAGTCGATACCGATAAGTGGCGTGTCTTGAATGCGTGTGCCCTGCGCGTGTCTGCGTGTGCCTGCGTGTGTGTGTGCCTTGGTCCTTGATTCTTGGTATCCGGCGTAGTGTATCGTAGTGTAATCGTATCGTATCTGCTAGCTAGGAATGGGTTCCAGACATCGGACAATCGTTTTGAATATGCCCGAGATCACCGTGTGGTAATAGGGTAGTAGTAGTAGTATGTAGTGCGGATTTTGGGTGAAGCTGAGCTGTGTAAGCTGGTAAGCTGGTAAGCTGGTGAGCTTGGGGGTCTAAGCAAGGGCGAGACTTGTGGGAAATGTTGAGGTTTTTCGGGGTCGCTTTTTCTACCGCGACTCTTTCTTATTGGCCAATTACTTTCCAGCGCTGATTAGCTTCGTCCCGGGTCCACATCGGACGGCCGAAAATAATGCTCGCCTTGCCCCACCTGCCCACCAACCCGATAGACGTACGCACCTAGCCTAGGCTCTTATGGTCCACCCTACCTAGACCTACTAGAAGGAGAGTCTTCTTACAGTCTTGGAGGCTCCATTAAGTTACGATATAGTGTCATACAATTCGTCCGTCTACTAGCGACCACCACCTTCAACACCTTTTGAGACAACCCTTACCTACCCGTTTTAGTCAACACGCATTATCTGATCGGGGATTTAAAAGATTCGATCCCTGAGGCTTCGAGAAAAAAAGAAAAAGAAAACCAGGCCAGACATACAAGAAGAAGCGGGGGTGTTTAACCTCACATACATACCCTACCACACCCTACATCTCTACCTACATATGCTGCAGAGACACGTGCGAGCCTGGACCGGCAGGGCAGCCAGACAGCTTTCCACTATGGCATCATCAGCAGCGACCTCCAATACACCGATGGAGGATGCCATTCGGACAAAGGTGAATGCACACTCAGCCTCGGCCCCCCGGTGGAATGAGTATAATATAGTAAGCGGTCTCACTAATCAGTTTACTCTCTCTTCCCTCCCGCTCCAGATAACCGACGCCCTCGAACCCTCTCGCCTCGAGATCTTCAATGACTCCGCCAAACACGCCCACCACCAGGCCATGGTGGGTAGCACCTCCAGGGAGACCCATTTCCGGCTGGTCATCACCTCGGACGCTTTCAGGTCCAAGATGCAGCCCGCCCGCCACCGCGTCGTCTACCAGCTGCTCAAGGACGAGATGGTCCAGGACGGGGGTATCCACGCCCTGCAGCTGCGCACCATGACCCCCGAGGAGGAGCAGAGATACCAGGAACGAGAGCGTGCTGCTAATGCTGCTGAGGCGAGTTGAAAAGCTGGCGGGTGGCGAAAATGTGAGATGTGAGAACCGAGGATGGCTGGATATGTACGATTAGGGTGTACACATGAGAGAACCATAAGTATGAGCATGTAAGGCTCGGCTGGCCCACTAATCACATCATAGAGAACTGACGAACACATAAGATCCCATGGCTTGAATCGTTGCGAGAACAATGATTTGGACTCACGGACTCATAAGCTATTTGTAGAACTCGCAGACTGATTTTATATATCTCACATACACACATACCCGACGTTATATTCGCTCAACTCCTTTTACACTTTGGATTCTTTTCGTGCGTAAAAGGGAAAGCTTTTAATTACCACTGGGCTGAGTCCTCTTGTTCCAGAATTTGGTGTTTGCAAGAGAGTGGAGACAATTCGTCGACGATCAGGGACCATCTCTAGTGTCTTGGTATCGAGGGAACCGTGGGTACGCTCTAGAAGATTGCCTGTCTTGGTGTCTGGGATTTACTAAGCCCTGGGTTCTTACCTTGTCTTGGACTAGCCATTATTCCAAATGTGTCTACTACTCTAGTCGGCATTGTGGGAAGGTGGTATTTCACCGAGCATCTCACATCGGAAACGCAGGCAACGATTCTCAGTTGTATGCTCATGGCATTGATTGTTGTAGTTAATATGAATCATAGTAAATCAGGGGGGTATCACAACATCTCCTAAGCAATGTAGACCGACAGCCAAGAGTTTCTGCCTTGTTCGGCTGCCTACTCCCTCTGAGCAGATGTTGGAGTATTACTTACAGGTGCGGAGCTGGTAATGCTATCCCTTTTCCCCTGCATCCGTTTCTTCAAGTGCTTCTTGAATTGCTCAGCTCTTCGTTCTGACTCATTGGCATATTTCTTCTTTCTCCCACTTGCAGAGCTGGGCGCAACGGAGCTCTGCTGTATACCCTTGGAAACTTCAGAGTTGACGCTTGTAATGCTTCCGGATTCGGATTTAGGTAGGGAATTAACCGAGAGCCTCTTTGACGGGACATTGCCGATGTCCTCGCTAGCCTTCCTCTTATGCTGAGCAGACTCGGAAAAGGACCGCACCAATTCTCTTGTTGCGGCTGGCTTCTTCTCTATCTCGCTCATCGATTTGTTAAGTGGTAATATCCCAGTTTTTTGTTGCTGCCGTGGCAGTGCGGACGTGGTCGGTAGGGGTACGGTGATAGAACCGGCCTTAGATGATTCCGGTTTCGGGTCGTCTGGAATGCCTAGAGTTTCTACGCCTCTATTCTTATCTGCTCGAGTGGCGTTCTCTGCCGGGGCAGGCTTATGATTCTCTATTGATGGGGTAATATTTGGACCACTTGTTGTCTCCGGGGTTGGCCTTGGTGACACGCCCAGTAGGCTGCGGGCAGAACGAAGTTCATCAGGGTAGAAATTAAGAGTCGAATCGAGGTTCTGCTTCGTGATGATCCTTGAGGTGAATAGGGGATCTTCGTCTATGTCGTTGTACCAATCGATGGCTTTCAGCGCCTTTAGAGGAGGTTTCGAGTTATCGCATTCCCTAACATACGCAATATAACCCTCGTGCCAAGCTCGGATGAAGTCGTCGTATAAAGAGGTTCGAATCCTTCGCTGTTGCAGCTGGATATACATGCAAGCGGTCACAAAATCACCGATGCTTCCATTATAATTTGGATAAGTCATGGTATAACGGATGAAAGGGGTCTGCGATGGCGAGACTTGCTTAGTACTGGCCGGAGGTGATATACGAAGAGTGTGTCGAGTAGGTGGCGAAGACCTAAGTAGTGGTGATGGAGGCCTATACTCGGGCGAATGTTGTTGATGCAACGGAGAATCTTGAGTGTTGTGACCATCACCGGTGGTGGATGGTTCTCTTGAAGGAGAAATAGCTACGTTGATACGCCAGCTCGGCGGTAGGTCCTTTCTAGAAATTTCTTCCTGTATTGTTGATGGTATGATTGATGACGATATGTCGGTTGTCGATGCAGAACTCTGACCATCGGTGTATGGGGTCTCGTGTTGTCTCCTACTTTTCGCATTCAGGTGATGCTTTAGCGCAGCTTCCTTCTTAGACGGGTGGTAGAATTCCACGGGCTCCTTGTATATTCGTTGGTTCTGTAATGCCTTTTGGTGTACTGATTGGTCAAAGGTGCATGGCACAATCTGGGCCGAGGGTGGGGTGTCATTCATCCGAATCGCTGGCTTGTTAACGGGAAGGACAACATCATGAATGGCAGCTGGAACTTCTATCTCAAGGGGCTCTTCTTGTTCTTGACTGCTGGGTGGAAAAACTAGCGGCGCTTTTGGTTTACGTAGTTTAGGTACGGGACGTATGGTAAGTTGAGGGGAAGAGATAGGTGGTTGTGTGATGAACTGCGGCTGTCGGTCATCTTCAGCATCTGAAACATCTTCGCTTATAGTCCTCTTGGGCGGATATTTGTGTGCAACAGGGCTAGACGGCCAAGACTTGTTTCCGCTGCTATTATGGTTGCTATTGTCGTCGTCATCATCCTCGTCCTCAGATCCAGATCCAGGCTGGGTAATCTGTACAGGCCGACTGCCAGTCGCCGCGCTCTGATTCGTCTGCGGATCAGGAGAAGGAGGAGATTTATCTGATTGTGCTGCTCGTAATTGCCGACGGTAGCACTCCTTGACATTTTCTAGTACATCTAGAGGAACATTCACAAAAGGCTTGGACCGTCCTTTCTGGAATTGAGCCCAGGAGTCGGGGCGATCCAAGAGTTCCCGCTGAGCCTTCGACATTTTGAATACACGAGGGTCTATCCGGTTCTCACTAATCATCGGTGGCGGAGGAGGACCTCGAGAAGAGCTTGGCTCTGTGGCCTTCTTCGAATTCCTAGCCATGTCTGAAGCCACAATGGTTGAAACTATGGTAGTGGAATTGTCGAAGTATGATGCATTTCAATTACCAAGCCTCCTGGAGTCGCTTGGTCCGAGATGATTCCGGGTTAATTTGGAATGTGTGTCGTCATATTCCGAGTTCTTCTGGTTGTGATAAGTGAAGCGAGAAGTAAGACTGCTTTAAGTACCTAATTGAACGCGTTCGACGCGTAAAGAAGTTCAATGGCGGGGCTGAGTCCAGATGTCTTTCAGGGTCAAAATGCGAAGTCACGTGCCGGCATCCGAGCTACTGGCACCTGCACCGGAGCTTTGGCCTCAAGGCCTATTCCGACCCCACTCTCAAGCTGATGTTTAAGCTGCCAGGTGCCAGGTACAGGCGGCTACTAGTATTGAGAAGCTGGAAAGTGGAGCCTCGGCTTCGTAAGGTCTCCCGTGCTCGCCTCTTGCATCACTGTATCACTGCATTACTGCATCACATCTTCGTACTTCTTGCTTCGTCCTGAAGGTAGACAACTTTACTTTTGCTTTTGCAGCAACTGCTTAGCATGTGTAGCTGACAATTCCTATATCTTTGCAGTTCCATTATTTATATCTGGTGTTTTTGCTTCATTTGTTCCGAGAAACAAGGAACGCATGGACATCAGATGCCCGATGCGCCGAAGCACCTCCGCTCTCCAATGACCAAGCTGCGAACAAGAGTAGATGTTGATATAGGTAGACTCAAGACTACCTATCTAACTTAGGTAAAGGAAAACTATCTCCAACATTCTCCCTTACATTCCTAGACTCGTCGTCTTAAATCTAACATCTATCCGTGTTCCTTAGTGCACCGACAATAATTAACTATGCGCCCATGTCTCAAACTTGATCGTCATGTCTGACAAGAAACCTCCCCCAACTCCGCTCTCACTCTCGACGGTGGCTTCTTCGGCTCCGAAATCTCGCAATGGATCTATTGCTTCGTCCTCCCTCGTACCCTCTGAAATCGACAAGGACCAGCTCGCTCAAGCCTTGGACAAGATCCATACTTCTGCCAAGCACCAGGAGGATGTCTTGACAACCTTCAATGATCTGGCGCCGCCACCCGAAAGCGCAGCTACCGCCGAAACGAAAGGACTCGCAGGTGATCTAGTACAAAATGGACTAAGTGGCCTCTACTCTCGCATCAAAGAGGTCGTTGGCGTCAGTGCGAAAGACAAGTCCACAGCAACAACGGCTGCCAAGGAGAATCCCGAGCCAAATGATGGGGATACTGCGTCAAAGAGGAGCTCTAGCACTACGGCTACAACTTCTAAACATTCCGCCCCATTGCTGCGTACCGACACAGGCGTTACTAATTCCACCTTCAATTCAACTTTGTCGGACCCGATGGCATCTACTGTTGCCTCCTCCGGGGCAGCCTTTACGAACGAAAGCCAGTCACAGCAGCCCCAGTCAACAATAGCCTCATCTGTTACGAACCTCGCCGGGGCCGCCACCTCTAAATCCGCATCTTCAAGTCGCCAAAGCATACCAAACATGACAAAGGCAACCGCTGCCGTTGCACCCGTACATGTGAGCGCTTTCAAGGAGGGACCCCGTGGTACATCGTCGAGGGTTGAGGAAGGCCAAGGCAGAGGACATAGTAGGAGAAGTATCAGCAAGCCAAATGAAGGCCAGACTGCTGTTCTAATCCCCGAGACATCAGCAGGTAGAAGGCGAGCCCCGACACTCGATAGGACTGTAATTTCTACCCACTCCAGGCGAGAGGATGGGACCAGTGCTGATGGAAACCCCGACTCTCCTACTAGCCCTATAAAAAGATCCCACAATGCGCCTCCTATTTCCACTGCCTCTAGTTCGGCTATATCAGACCCCCATTTGTTGCCTCTTCCGAGTCGGCTCTCTGCTAAGGAAAGCATTAAACGACCAGCTCTTATTAATCGAATCAGCCATTCTCGCACTTCTGGTGACCTCTCAAGGTCCTCATCCTTATCACGAGGCACTACGGAACACAGTCCTATAAGCACGTCAGCTCACAATAGTATCCATCACGAGTCCTTTGCTCAAGTTCCCGAACCCCAGCGAATGAGATCGGGGGAGTATAGAATTCCGGGTACGACGACTGACGAAGGTGCTCCTGAAGTAGTGAACGCCAAACTTGCTTCCATGCGAAAACAAGTCTTAAGTAAAGATTTCTGGATGGCCGACGAGACCTGTAAGGAGTGCTTTTTGTGTGCTGCTCCCTTCACTGCCTTTCGCCGTAAGCATCACTGCAGAACATGTGGCTGTATTTTTGACAGTGGGTGTACGTCCATCATCTCGGGTCAACGATTTGGCGTTCAGGGGACATTGCGTGTGTGTAAGCCCTGTCTGAGTATCATCCTCCAAAGACAGGACGGGGCGGGATCGGACGACTCGGCCGATGATTCCTACCTCCCAGCAATATTCCGCCATAACCAATCGAGGCGGGGATACTCCCCATTTTCGAGAGTCGATCGAGATGATGCTAGTATCTCCGAAAGGACCGACGATCTAGACGATGATAGCAGATCACTGACTGCGCCGATGATGGCCATCCCCGCTACGAGACGCATTGGTGAATCTTCAAACCGTAACTCGGCCGTGTTAGAGATCGGTGCGCCACAGCTTAGTAGGCCCAGCTCGTCCAGATCATTGAAATCCATTACCTCGGGCAGGCCGCAGTCCTCAGGTCATAGACGCCACCATTCGAAGCATAATTTGTGGAATCGCCTCAAAGCTTCTCCAGAGCAGAGAGCGCCATTCCGGAAGTCTGCAAAAGAAGAAGCAAGTAAGAAGACCGGCCTGCACGCTTTCCATGACGATAATGTTATTGATCCAGACTTGGCCCCATTCATGTCAGACGAATCGAGCGGGGACGAACAAATGAGCATTGCAGGGGCGATGGCTGGATCTGACTTTCATGCATCCCCCGTGACTGACCCCGAGAGAACAAGTTTTGGTGCGTATCTCAGCGCTGGAAGGAGAGTTAGAAACAGGGCGACGACGGAGAAAAGCATTAGTGGCGTGAGTTTCACTAGTCGGGCCCTCGATGAACTACATCCGAGGTCTTCCAGGCGGCGGAACATGAGTATTGCCAGTGGGCATCACGTCCGCTCTCCTCGGCCGAAATCATCCGCTTTAAGGGGCCCGACCGGATCAAACGAGACCCTACCGTTGTTTGATAACCCGGGAGGATCTGAACTCCCGCGACTCACTCGAAGCTCATCGATGAAAGGAGACAACGAGCCTCGGCTCGAACTTAACCCGGCAAGTTTATTGCACGTTCGCAAGCTTTTGCGACAGCTACTCCAAGACGCCAATGTGCCAAACGTGACCGCATGGGAGAAGGCACTGGTTCCGATTCTCTTGAAATGTACCTCATCTGTTGATCCGGATATTGACAGAGGAGACGATATTGACATCCGGCACTACGTCAAACTCAAGAAGATCCCAGGAGGGCGGCCTAGCGATACATGTTACGTTTCTGGGGTAATATTTACGAAGAAGCTCGCGCTGAAGACCATGCCGAGGCGTATGCCCAACCCTCGTGTGGTCATTGTGTCTTTTCCAATTGAATACCAGCGGCACCAACAGCAATTCATGAGTCTGCAGCCAGTCATCGAGCAAGAGCGGGAGTTCCTGAGACAGTTGGTGAACAGAATTATAGCCCTTCGGCCTCAGTTGCTTTTGACCGAGAAGAGCGTGTCTGGCCTTGCATTGCAGTTTTTGGCGGACGCGAAAATATCAGTCGCCTATAACGTCAAGCCCTCAGTACTTTCAGCTGTTTCGAGGTGCTTAGAAACTGAGATCATCTCGTCTGTTGATATGTTGGCTCTTCCTCCACATCAGTTTCAAACGGGGAAGAGCACAGGCTATGAGGTCAGAACGTTCGTCAATGAGGACATTCCTGGCCGGAAGAAGACTTACATCTTCTTGTCTAGCAACGAGGAGGACCTTGGTTGTACAATCGCTCTCAGAGGCGCACCAACACCTATTCTTGCTAAGCTCAAACGCATAACCGAGTTTATGGTGTATGTAGTGTACAACCTCAAACTCGAATCATGTTTGATGCGGGATTCTTATATACAGCTTCCTACAAGCGAGGACTTATCTAGGGACCGCAGTCAGGCTACTGATGAAAGTCAAGCCTCGCTGGGTACGAGAACGTCCGTTACTGATGACGACGGACAGAGAAGTTTGCCAGCCACGACTCAAGATGATGTGCCTTCTAGTCAAGAAGATCATCCTTCTCAAGGTTCGGCTGAGGCGGCACCGAGCAATACAGGTCTACAGGACCAACCTTCACAGACCACTCAAGAAACTGACAAATTCGTCTCTTTACACGAAACACACTCTCGTACGACCAACGACAACATCGTTCCGGAGGATATTCCCATGCCGACCTTTTACAGCGATATGGTGGCTAAGTATGAGACGAAAATTCTCTCAGCATCCCCCTTTGTTAAATTCGCACAGCCATATCTTCTCATGAAAGCTCGGGAACAAGAGAGAAGACTAGTGCACTTAAAGCGACTTCGAGACCAAGATGTCATTGAAGAGCGCGTCGATAGCGAAAAGTCACACCCACAGAAGTTTCAGCTTATCAAACCGAAGATGGTTCTTGAAACTGGTCATAAAGCTCCTCGACAATTTATGGAAATTCTCCACGCTGTCCACGATGCCGAGTATGATAAAGCCCTTTATTATTATCAAACCCAAACGAGGCAGTGGGAAAACTACATACAGGGTAACATTGGTCTATTTGAACCCTATGCGCACCAGAACATTGTTGTTTTGCACTCGGTCATTTGCACCGAGACCAAAATTCCTTGCCTGGAGCCGACGCTCATTGCGCTTGGTTTTTATGACGAGCATGTCGATGGTGGCAGTGGCATGGATCCTGACTGTACTCTGGGTCAATATGTGGAAGACCTTTGCTATGCTGCCGACAAAACCTGCACGGCCAACGGCTGTGATCGCAAGATGTACGAGCATCACAGAACTTACGTTCATGGCGAAGCACGTATCACCATTTTCATCGAGCCAGATACTCGAGGTAGACACCGCGGAGACAGTGTTACGATGTGGAGCTACTGTAAACTTTGCAAACGAGAAACCAGTGAGATGGAGATGTCCAAGGGGACCTGGAAGTATTCATTTGGAAAATACCTTGAGTTGTCGTTTTGGAGTAGAGGCGCCCGTCTAGTTAAGGACGAGGACGGAGACGGTTGGAATTGTCCACACGACCATCATCGCGACCACATACGTTACTTTGGATCCCAGGGCAAAGTTCTTCGAATTCATTACGACCCTATTGACCTCCTAGAGATTATTGTTCCTAGGGCCAGGATTACGTGGAATGTCGAACATGACCTGAACATGAAGAATGAAATATTTACCAATGCTCAAGACAAATGGACCCGTTTTACAGCTTCAGTCAAAGCTAGGCTGAAAGCCATCAACACCGACAACATTCTTCCCGAAAAGGCCGATGCGTGTAAAGCGGAGATGGAGCGCCTGTCAAAAAAGATTCAGGATGATCACTCCTCGCTCGTACGGAAACTTCAGGAGAAATACATGGATTCGAAGTATTACGAGGTTATTCCGTTCAATGTCGTTCTTCGAGAGATGCTCGTCAAGGTGACGGAATGGGATACTGCATTCACAAAGTTCGAGGCTGATTTTCTGCCATCCGATAAGGATATTCGGCGCTTGACCATGATTCATCTACGCAAAATGTTCACGGACGAATCGAAGGAATCTCTGACCAGCAATGAGGCTTCGAATGAGGCTATTACCGAAGAAAGTACGCGGGTGACTCTTCCGGATCATGAAACTAAATCGGACATCCAGCCGTCAGAGGTTGCGCCTGAATCCTCTCAGCTTGATACTATCCAGGAGAAAACCCCTTTAGATGCTGTGCCCCAAGAAGCGACCCTAGAAAGAGTCGAGCCGCTCGATCTTGCGACTCCTAAATCGCCTGTAGCTAGTTCCTCGGTTCCAGGCCAGCCAGAAAACAGTGCTGTTATCCCACAAGTGCCTCCGTTGGCCGATTCCAGTCAAGCAGAGACGATAACTCCAGATCTCCCACCTAAATCTCCAGCCGCTACTGCACCACCGATGTCGTTAACGGAACATGTCGAACAACTTCGTCGTCGTCAGCAGTCTGTACCCGAGAACGCAATTGCGTCCACTATGGCGGCAAATGAACAACCCAAGACCATTCCAGGGCCTCCTAAGATGACAACCGAGCGCGGTCCTTCTCGTAGGATGGGAATGAACGTATCCCCACCCATGGTTCGCGCCCTATCACATCCAGTCAATAGCATGCCGACCTTACCTCGCATGCATTCCGCAACGGGAAAGAAATCTTTTAGTGCCAGCAAAGAGAAGGACAGAGTGTCATCCGCGGAGGCACCGCTTGGGAACGAACTTCGAAAAGTCCTAACTAATGAATCTGCCAAAGGGGAGAAGAAACTATTTAGTAATCTTAGGTCTCATCGAAAGGTCAATCAGTCTTCTATTCCGCGCTTCGTGGGCAAGAAAGACTCGAGAGTCTCTACTATTCGCAAGCATTTCGAGCAGCTAAGCCGGGAGTTCGAGAAAGAGCGCGAGAAGGATCGCGAAAAACGAAAACAAAAAATGTCCCATGCGAGGCCTTTCCTCCAGCATACTTCAACCAAAGCCATAGTCGAGGTCTACGAAGATGTCGATGAGGCGGTGCAGGAACCAGGTCCAGTAGAAGATGAACGACTAACAACAACGGAGCAACTTGAGCCCAAGCCTGCTATCTCAACAGAGCCAGGAGAGTCTCACAAAGCAAGTGAAATTGTTGAACAACCATCGCAGGACGCGGAATCTTCAAAAACGGCGGCTCACCATGCTGACGAAACCGCAACCGAAGTAGAAACTGACGACCAAACCTACAATAATAGTTTGGGGCCGACGGATGATGAACAAGGGGAGAGTGATACTGAAAATTCGTTGATTGACGGTAGTACGCTCGAAGAAATCGCCGAGTCTTTTGACTCTAGCACCGAAATCCCTATAGAACTTCCCAGACAAGATAAGAACAATTTCATGAAGGTTCTCACTAATTTTTGGAATGAACGATCAGCCAGTCAATGGCTACCTCTGGATTACCCCCTAAACGCTACGGATCATATCTTCATCGATTCAGACATCATCGTTCGTGAGGATGAGCCGAGTTCTCTTATCGCATTTGCCCTTAGCTCCGAGGACTACAAGGACAAGCTTCGGAAATTTTACCTCAAGCCATTCGAAAATGCAGCTGCTTCGTCAGAAAAGGAAGACGATACAGCGTCTGAGGTCTATTCGGATACTGGAGAACCCACAACGGAACATTCCTTGGAGGATAAACTTGTCCACACGTCAAGTAGCCATTTCAAGTACCAGTTTACCGAGGGCACGGCGAAAATGCTTGTCAAAATCTTCTACGCTGAACAGTTTGATGCCCTTCGACGAAAGTGTGGTGTCGCCGACCGTATCATTGAATCCTTATCCCGATGTCTTAAATGGGACTCCAAGGGTGGCAAGACAAAATCCGTGTTTCTAAAGACACAGGATGATCGATTGGTGATGAAGGTAAGAGAAAATTGAGTCCCACATATACCAACCAACTAATCGCCATAATAGTCGCTGTCGCCAGTAGAGACAGCCGCGTTCCTTAAATTCGCGCCAGCGTATTTCAGCTTAATGGCAGAGGCGCTTTTCCATGATCTCCCGTCGGTCATCGCCAAGATGCTAGGGTTCTTCCAAGTGGTAATAAAGAACCCTGTGACGAACACGGAGATCAAACTAGACTTGCTGCTCATGGAGAACCTATTTTATGGTCGAGAGCCAACTAGGATTTTCGACCTCAAGGGATCCATGCGGAACCGAAAGATCCAGTCGACTGGCGAACAGAACGAAGTGCTCCTCGATGAGAACATGGTCGAGTATATTTACGAATCGCCGCTTTTCGCTAGAGAGCACTCCAAAAAACTCCTGCGCGTGTCGGTCTGGAATGATACGCTTTTCCTGGCCCGGCAGAATGTCATGGACTATTCCCTTATGATCGCGGTCGACGAGATCAAGAAGGAGTTGGTGGTGGGTATCATCGACTGTATCCGAACATATACATGGGACAAGAAGCTGGAAAGCTGGATCAAGGACCGCGGGTTTGCAGGTGGCGGCCGCAACAGACCGACTGTAACCAGTCCCAAAGAATATAAGTCCAGATTTAGAGAGGCCATGGCAAGGTACGTCACCCTTTAGAGACAGTTTCAGAGAAGATGGTTACTGATGCTCAAAATCAGGTACATTCTCGAGGCACCAAACTGCTGGCATCAGTTCAGCACGCCGCTACTAGCGTCCAGGCCGCGAGCAGAAATGAATGTCGCAAGAGATGATGAAGCACCAGTTGCGGAGGCCGGCATAGTATAGTTTCTCGACAGCATTTTATTCGGCGTGGGCATGGTAGGTATAGCGGGCATAGCGTATGTAATATTGTACGAGCGACGTGTATTGAACTTTGACTTTGACACGAAGTTATGTGGCGTTATGATAAAAAAATGGAAAGACGCAGGGCAACCTACACGAAAATGTGGCCGAGAGGTTTCATTAAGGGGGGCAGGAACATGGAAGGGCATCATCAAATTTGGCATTTTTTCTTGTTTCCTTTGCAGGATACCCCCATTGATGATAATCAGTTTATTTAATACCTCTATACTTTTTTTGGACAATCCGGGTCTTCACATGTACCTGATACTTGTGAATGTCTACTGCATGAAGAGTGAGGGTTAGACATTACTAATGATAGATGAGGCTCAATAGGGTGGACGAATGACGTATAAACATCCCCTAGAGCAAAGCTAAAAGCTGCATGTTTAGAGGCCGAGCCCCGCCTTACCACCCGCTAAAATCTCCCGACTTTCCTTCTTCAACACCCTAGGATTTTGACGGAGCCCCGGTCCCGTTCATCATCAAAACCTCTCTTAAAACATACGACTAAGTGAGCATGTCTCATCACAACTACAAATAACACTGCTTGTTTTCATCTGCGAGGGAACTTGTAACAAGCCGAGCCATGAAAAACTTTCAATAAGAATGAAATGAACAGAATGAGAATAATAAACCTTACATCACCGTTACCGCCATGTCGATAGACCTAAACTGGGAAACTCTGACGGGCGGCCAGGACGGGGCAGCCCTTGCCGAGCGCATCCGCGACTTTATTCATACCAAGTTTCAGTCGGTACCGCTGCCCCGCTTCATCAAGTCCGTCACCGTCCACGATTTCGCGTTCGGTACCATACCGCCAAGCGTCGTGCTGAAGGACATCTGCGACCCCCTGCCGGACTTTTACGAGGAGAACCCGGACGTGCCTGACGACGAGGATGACGACGAAGAAGAGGATGATGAAAGTCAGGAAGATGGTGATGGCAGTAGAATGGGTCACGGGGGTGGGGGTGGCGTGAATGCTGAAGACGTGTCTGACGCGATAAGAGCCGCGGAACGAAGGAGAAGAGCGGACCAGATTCGGAGGTTAGAAGGGAGGGGAGGAAATGGACGTAGAGGTGGGACGGGAAATGGTATGGGAAGCTACCCGGAGGGTCTCTACCCGCCACATATCCATGTCGCCGGTTTGCGTAGCGCCCCGGGGACCCCCGACATAGGCACTCCGTTCCTAGGCCTCGGAATGCCGACGCCCGGGGTGCCTGGTGGCACGGCTAATATGCACTACTTCCAATCCAAACTCGCAACTACTTGGTCCGGTACACAGACGCCGCTGGCGGCTGTCGCGGGAGCACAGCACCTGAACGGTTGGCTAGAGATGGGAGGAGCAGGCCCGCACTCGCCGCCGCGGAGATACCCGTCGCCCAACCACCATTCACGGAGCCGCGGTCACAGCAGAAACCCGTCGCAGAGCTCCATATCCGCGACGGACTTCCCGTCTCCCATCCCGTCGTCTCCGTCCCCGATCCCGGCCTCGCTCGCGCCCCTGCAGCACCCGCTTAGAGAGAAACATAGCGTGTCGACTCTAGCGCCCACGTCGGCCGGGCCGTCGCGGCCGCCCACCAGGGACGCCAGCTCGGGTACGCATCCGCACCCGCACCTGTCGGGATCTTCTTCTTTCCGGGGGGCCGCCAACGAAGGATTCGGAAATAACGAAAGCGCCATAGACGACGGAGGGGTAGACTCGGGCGAAGGCTCGGAAGAAGACGACTCGGAAGAGGCCAAGAAGTTCCGGGAGCCCCGGGTCGATGACCTGCAGGCCGTGTTCCGAATCAAGTACGCGGGCGACGTCAAGCTGATGCTGACGGCCGAGATCCTGCTCGACTACCCGATGCCGAGCTTCGTCGGTATACCCGTCCGGCTCCACATCACGGGGCTCACGTTCGACGGCGTCGGCGTCGTCGCCTACATCCGGAAGCGCGTGCACTTCTGCTTCCTGAGCCCTGAGGACGCGCTCGCGGCCGTGGGGCAGGATGATGAGGACGACGACGAGGGAGACGATGCTGCGGCGGGGGGAGGTGCTGGTGCTGGTTCTGCTGCTGCTGCTGCTGGAGGTAGTGGCGGTGGTAGTGGTGGTAGCGCGCATACGCAGCGCAGGGGGGGGCTTGGTAGCTTGCTGCAGGAGGTAAGGGTCGAGAGCGAGATCGGGCAGAGGGAGGGCTCGAAGCAGAGCCTCAAGAACGTGGGCAAGGTCGAGAAGTTCGTCCTCGAACAGGTTCGACGCATATTCGAGGAGGAGTTTGTGTACCCGAGCTTCTGGACGTTTCTTGTTTGAAGCTGGTTGGCGAGGGGAGTACGATGACAGGCACTGTGAGGGTGTGGACTCTGTTTAGGACTCCTAAGATATGTACATCTGGTGGCAGGTGAACGCATGTATTATATGCGATAGGGACTCTGCCTTGATCAGGTAGGGTGAATTAGACTAGAGACATGCTCACCGAAGCAAGTTTATAATTGATGATATTCTCACCTTTGAAGGACTAGTGCTAGGTGTCGCGGTATTCTCGGTGTGGCATTGGAGATAATTCCACTATAATTTACTCTACTTTACCTGGCCCTGTCTCCGTTCCCCTTATCTTTGCCATCTCATTCCTCCAGCTCTTAGCGGGTTCATCAATAGAACGCAATGACACCTTAAATGAGATCATATCCGAAGATCGCCAGATAAGATCAATTTTATAGACCCAAATGCCGATCCCTGTCTAGCATTCAGGAGAAAGAGGTTGTAGTGAGGATTTCATGTTCTGATTCGATGCAAGTCTCCCATCAATTTACGGGATATTATCCCCATGTAGGCAGCTACCTACCTCACTCTTGACGATAAACTCTTCTTAGCAAAGATGATGAGGGGCCTCACTCATGAGAAATTACGCAATTCTAGACATTTGAAATTGTATCAATATCTCGTTGGGTTCGCATTTAGGCTGGTCTACCTAAGCCATCTTACGCAGAGTAATTTTTTTTTCATCACACACCTCTATCGTCACCCTCATCGCCGCTAACTAAGTAGTTGCCGGTTGGTCGCCAGTCTGTGCCTTAGCACAGTGCGCCTTGCAAAGCGGCTTGTGTCGCTTGGACCAGTCCTGCTTCTGGCACTCCTTGGTGCAGTAGAAGACCGACTTGCAAGCGCCGCAGGCCTGGAGCCCCTTCAAGGCGTACATCTTGTTGGTGGGACACTTGAGATTGATTAGTACCTCCTAAGTTTTTCTAGTAAAAAGGTGTTGCGTTGTAGAGGAGGATGCCAGCAATGCTGACCGTAGAAATAGGCACACGGTTGAGGCAGGGGAAACAGGAACGTACGTTTTCGTTTCCGCACAGGATCTGGCTCTTCGTGTCGCCTCTGGCGCGCACCTCCCGCGCCTCGTCGAACCGGCCCTGCGCCTCGCGCAGCGCGCCGATGTTCTCGCGCGTGGCCGCGGCGTCCTGGCCGGGGCCCGCGCGCTCGCGGACGGCGATGGCCTTGGCGAAGGCCTGGTCGGCCTCCTGCAGGCGGCCGGCGGCGAGCAGGGCCTCGCCCAGGGCGTTGATGCTGATGGCCGCCTGGGTCGAGCCCTCGGGGTAGGCCTTCAGTTTCAGTTTCAGGGCCTCCCGGTTCAGCTGGATCGACTCCTCGAACCGGCCCGCCCGGTAGGCGGCGCCGGCCGCGTTGGAGAGCTGGACGGCTTCCGTGTTGGCGGCGAGCAGGGCCTTCGTCTCGTTCGCGGACATGCCCGGGTGGACGGTGTTCATGTGGTGGACGACTTTTGGTGGCATTTTGGCAGGTGGGGGATTGGTCAGGAGATCTAGGAGGTAGTTATGAGACGACACAGGGGATGGTTGGGTAGTTGAGGGGATCGGGAATCAGATTTAGGTGAGGAGAAGGTAGGAGTATATATATCTGTGAATTGTTGGTGAGAAAAACACAGGTTAAGTTACAAAAAGCAAACGACGTTGATCAGCCTCGTTTGGGACCTCGTTTGGGAAGGAATCGCCTATGCGGTGTGTTTGGAGAAGAATCGCGTGGAAAATGGTAGATATCTACAGTGTCAAACGTATCCCGCTTACAGCTGTGTCGAGGCTTGAGCGTGCAGTATCCAATATCCTTGCACTTACCCTGTCTACCTACCTAATAGACCAAGCCCCTTGTCTCTACCTGATCCAATAGCAAAAGGTTGAAAAAGCCGCAAACGATAAATTGCCTAGGAAGCAGGTCTGTTTCTCAAATTCTTACCCAAGCAAGTAGTTATCCGAATGTCGTGTCGAGTTTCTACCTACCTGGTACGATACTGTGTGGCTGGCAAGTAGATCCGGCGACAACACGTGTGATGTACTTGTAGGAGAATCTAAATCCATTACCATGGATCGGTTATGCCGGAATCCGGTCCCATAGGTCGATAGGTAACCGTGGCCCTCAAGTTTCAACCCACGCTCAACCCTGTGCAAATCACTCTCCGCGTACCCGACTCCGTGTTTCTACAGTGGTATCAATTCACCCAATGAGTGGACGTGAATTGTACAAATGCTTGCCGTTTTGATTTGGCTACATTACACATAGATCAACGCCACTTATATGCAAGATATCTGCCCGGTCTGTTAGTCACCACTTCTAGTGGCTAGCATGCAGCCAGCCGTCGGTAATATCATGCACGTTGATAGCGTATACTTCCGTTTACAAACGACAATTCTCCATATTTGGAGCTATGGTCAATTCGAAAAATTGAGAATTTGATATTGAGTAGATCAATTCGCATCATACTACCTATGTTGTTCCCAACGTATGTCAACTTCATATCCTACAAGCATGATAGTTGCCTTTAGTGCTTAGTAAATAGATGTCCCCAGAAAGTGAGAATGTACGGAAATGGCTGAGCTTCGTAAACGACGGAGATCAGAGCTTGGACTGAAAGACTAGATAGAACTTGAGGGCCCCGCCAGCAGCCTTGCTACTTCGTCAGCAACACCCCAGCTCAACTCATACCCGCGTCCGCCTAGGCCATAGGCATGAATGATGCGCTTGTTCCCATCCAGATTCTCCGCCTCCAGTCTCATACCGCCTTTACGGGTCGGCCGCCTGCCGACGATGTCCTTCATGACGGTGAACTTGCCCTCAGATCCCAAGATCTGCGGGTAAGTAGCGGCAAACTTCCGCAAGAGTGTCTCGCGCACTTCTAGAGACGGTTTCGAGTCCCAATTGTTGGGCTCCTTGGTACCGCCGATGATGGTACCACCGTCGAAGTTTCGCGGGACGGAAAACGTCCACGACCCGTCTGCGTTCTGCCGCGTGACCGTCGCGGGGCACGCGTTGGCGACGAGACATGTCTGGCCTGACCTAAACATTAGACCTTGAATCCTTATATGGCAAATATCAATGGAATAGCTTACCTCTCGTAATGAACATGTTTTCGTCTCCAAATCCGTTCCCGGAAGCGTTGATCACCGTATCAACCGGCCCCGCCTCGAAGTTCAAATGGAAGATTTCTCTCGGGTCCCTCACCTCCCGCTTCAGGACCTTTCCTCCCAGAATCGCAAACCTACGAAGCAGATAACTGCAGTATACCATGGGGTTGACGCACCAAGTGTCGTACTCGCAGCCCCAGGTCACACCCTGCGGCAGCTCCTCGCTCGGTAGCAACCGGAACCCTTCCATCCTCAGCTGCTTCAGAGCCTTGTCTTCGGTGAGCGCGGAATACGCTTCGCTCGGCGCCTCGACATACTCGATCCCTTTCATGAAGGTGATGCCGGCCTCCGGCTGGCGGCTCTGGACCGCACGCATGTGGTCGAAGGTCCGCACTATAACAACAGGAGTCAGTAATCGCTTATTTAGGAAAGGGGTTGGCTCATTTAATGCATGTCTCGGGAGCGACTACTCTCAAGCGAGCAGAAATGATACTAGAAAGGGGAAAAAGGAACTCTGGATGTTACATACGGCTCATGGCGTGCTCGCGCTCTTCGGACGGGGTGGTCGGCGGCACCAGTCGGTTGTGGGCACCGCCCCACGGCGACGTGTAGTTGATCTGGCTCTGGGCGTCCACGGTCTCGGAGCCGGTGGGGAAGTCCCGCGCTACGATGGTCACGGTGTGCCCCTCGGCTTGGACCCTTAGAGCGGAGCTGAGGCCGATAACGCCGGCGCTACGAGTTAGAGTGGGTGTTAGCCTGTTGCTTATACACGTTTAGGGGTAGTACGGGAGGAGGTACCCTAGTACAACTATGTGCGACATGATGAGATAATGATTTGGCAGGAAGAGCCTAGAGGTTTTTACGCCTTAATATGAGTGATTATTGAATAACCCAATGAGCAGCACAGATACAGAACTCAAGATACGATATCAAGCACCGACTACGAGAGCGCAAGAGTCGGGAGTAGTCCAAGTGACATAGGTTTCGGTTGCTGAATGAGTAAATGGATATCTCAGGACGATATTTATGAAGAAATCTAGCCTAGGACAATTCTAGACGAGCAGTGTTGCCTAAAGTTCAGCCGCAGCTGAGCAAGCCACTGTTCGAATAACCTCCAATTCGGGCATTCCGAAGATCGGAGGATATAAACGGGGCCGGGTGCGGCCGGTGACTTATGTCGATCACCCGCTCTTGCCCGTTGATCCCGTCCGAAGGGACATCTCTGCTCCGAATCAAGCACCTACCCGGCTCTGCTACCTAAGCCGAAGTCATTTTTCCGTTTCTCCGTGTGATATTCATTTCCCATCCTTAGCAAGGAGTACTAAGAATGAATCGCTCCCACGGAGACTCGGGATCTTACCAGTGTGCGAGACGGGTAACATCATGCTTGTTCTCCAAGGCTTGAACTATTATTTACATGATTGAAGTTAGGCGCCGACGCGTAACCTCGCCCGCTAAGGACTGCCGTCGCGATGCGGCTAAAGAGGCCAAATGCTTCAGATGGAGCATCTGAAGTTGATCTGAAACAAAACGCCACCTCCAGCCAAGGCTGCTAAGTCTGCCAAGCCGCCAAGTCTACCAGATGAACTTCGACATGACTGAAATTCGCAGACTTCTTCTCTTTTCGCATGGGTTTCGCCGTTTCGAGATTACGACAGCCTGTGGACCCTTCGGCTGTATTGGGAGATCCTATGATGTGCGCCCAGGTAACAGCTGATCTTCCATGAAGATCCACACCAGGGATGATTTGGGCCATCTAGAGCTGCACGCATGCGACAGAATCATCGGAGATTTATAGCCAAGGTACCAAGGAGCCTCATAACACGAAAGATGTGGGGTGCATCGAACCATTGCTATGCTCCTTCGGGCCAACTGCCGTGTAGGCACGGAGAAATTCCACGTTTTGCATGATGGCCTATTTCACCGATACTCGCCGTCGTGACTACAGCTACCGAATCATCTACGGCGCTAGACTCTCGTGTGTCTTTGAGACTACATGCTGCGTAAGCATTGAGACCCCCTGAGTGCCTAGGTCCAGATAAAGGGACGTTGCTACTCCACTCATGGATATCACGTAGTTCTGCTACGCCTAGACTACTGCGGTTGCTGAGACGAGCCTCGCGTCAATGGGTATCATTAGAGGTAGATAGATCCTGATGGTCGGTTGGCCATATATCATCGTGTCGAGGCCCCCAAACCCGCCGACTGACCCATAACTCTTTCCGGTCGAATCTCTCTTTCGCTCTTTTTTTTTTTCGTGACTCCTAGTGAGCAGACAACCGTTGAACGGTATTCCTATAATCGTACGATATAATCTAATAAACAAGTAAAAGAAAACTTGTTGGAGAGATCCCGTTGCGTTGTCATTCGTTATCCATAGCGTCGTCATCAATATTCCAGCAGACAATATGTTATTCTTCGCTAGTTCCATTCTCTTCGCCGCGGCGGTCACTGCTCTACCCTCTCGGATAATATCCAGACAGGAGCCTATCGAATTAGGAGGGTTTAAGAGTATGTAACATCCCGCTTCGATATACACATCAAGATACGGTTCAGGACTGACAACAGCAAATAGTTGCCGCGGCCAACAAGATTATTCCCGTCGTCGTTGGCGGACCTCAAGATACCTTTGTGCCCAACACGGTGGCAGCCGCCGTCGGCGACATTATCCAGTTCCAGTTCAGCAACGGAAACCACACCGTGACACAGAGTGCCGCGGATTCTCCGTGCCAACCTTTACAAGCTACCGTCGCTACCGCCATACATAGCGGGCACATACCGTTCCAAGATGGCCAGACCACAGTCGGAACGTTCAACATGCCCGTGACCAGCGCAGACACCATGTTCCTGTACTGCGCAACCGGTCCGCATTGCCAAGAGGGCCAGGTGATGGTTGTTAATCCGTACGTCAACATGACCCCTTATCCCCTGCCGTAAAGCCAGACTAACAACGCCATACACAGTACGGATAACCAACAAATTGTCGACTATGCCAAAGGAGCCCAGAGCACGACCAGCTCGGTCGACGGCACCACGGTATCCGGCGGCACGGTCGCCTCGATCCCCCTCGCGGACGCCGCGTTTGTCCCCGCGCCCGCCCAGGACCAGGCTGCTGCTCCGCCAGCCGCCGAGGCACCTGCCGACCCGGCTGCTTCGGCCGCTTCGCCGAGCGTTGCTACCGACGCCGCTGCTACTTCCGCAGCCACCGCTGCCGGGGGTACCATCACCACCACGGTAGCAGCCGGGGCCACGATCACGTTGCCGCTAGCCGCCGACGTCTCCGTGCCCGGTACGACTACGGTCGTCGTCACCGTCCCGGCACCGACTGCTGCGGCGGCGGAGACTCCCGCTGCTTAGGTGTGGCGGTACTGGAAAGGGGGATATAGGGGATTTAGAAGAAACGAATAGGGAGGTGACGGCTTTTCATTCCAAGATGTATTAAATCAAATATTAGGAGGCGGATATAGGTAGGTACCTAGGTAGATATAGAGATAGCTGGTATACCCCTTGGCTGCCTGGGGTAACATTATTTGAGCTGGCATTCAAATCGTATGATTATTGATTGGAAGGAGTAGTCTTGGAAATAACTGCAGCTTATTTGAAACTTATAAACCTGTATATGCTTAGTGTTGCTATCAACTCGGGCTGTTCCTCCATCTGCTCTATGTCGTCGCCCCGGCGGAGCTAGGTTGTAAGGCTTACTTGGCGTAGTGGTTAAACGCCTGGAGGGTTTTCTATCTAATATAGAAAACCAGTTGGTTCGAACCCAGCGGTTAGCAAAGAACCGGATTTCTTTTTTGCGATATAGCCGCAGTGCTGCCCTTTCTTGCCTCTTTTTACTCCTCTTATTAGGGGTGAAATGTACTGGGTATATATCTCCTTTGTCAAACTCCGAAAGGTACTATCTAAATTTTGAGATCGGAGCATTTATAATGGCGAGATGATTAGTTGGCATTGGACACTTAGAAAAGAGTTGGTATATGGAAATGTGACGGATTTATTAGTTGAGTCAAGTACTGCGCACTAAGATTGATATTGAAAATAGTCAAAGGAGGGCCGCCGTATATCCCAGTATCTTTCTTCTTCAAGGCGCGCGTAGCGAAAGAACCCTCGGAGCATCATCTCATCAAGTTATTTACCCCGGATCGTCTCAGCGAGGGAAATAACGCCCCTATTCGACCTGAAATTCAAACGTAGCACCCAGATCCTCAGCGCGGTAATGACCACCGCGAGAGTCCAGCGTTCCCCCAGCGAGCCCGACTGCCCGCTACCTTTGAGCTGGAGCGCGAAGGGACGTGTCAACCACCACGTCTTCGTCCACGAAAGCAGGGCAAGAACCTCGCTGTCGTCGTCCATCGTAGCCTGGCTGCTGCTGCTGCCGCCCGGCCGTCCCTCCCGTCTCTCGGGCGGGACCTGCACGAGTTTGAACCCGCCCTCCCTGGCCTCGTCGTTCTCGCCCTTCTTCATGCTCCGCCACTCGAACTGTGCGCGCTGCAGCTTCTCGCCGCCGCGGCCCACTTCGACGGAGAAGCGGAACGCGAAGCCGCCATTATCGAGGGTCCTCGCGCGCATCGTCTCGGCCACAAGGTCCTTCGGGTCCGCCGCCGCCCCCTTGGACGAGGAGAGCGGCGGCAGGAGGACGACGCTGTTGAGGTTGAAGGCGTAGAAGCGGGCGGCCAGCTGGGACTCGTCGCACACGGCGGCGAGGACCGGGTCCTTGGCACCCGTGCCGTTGCGCAGGACGAGCCCCGGCCGCGTCCCCAGCGGCTTCCGCCCGCTGTAGCCCGTGTGCACGTCCACGACGTACAGGCGCTCGTCGCGGCCCGCGCCGCAGACGTGGAGCGTCTTCGTTGCCATCCACGAGCAAAACACGTTCATGGACGAGGGGAAGGGGCGGTAGGGAGAGACCGTCGGAACCATGCTTGAGGATTCGTCATCGTCGGAGTCGTATGGCGCGTGATGCTCTCGGGATAGAGTTAACGGCACTTTTCTGGTTTTGGGGGACACGGAGCGACTGTATCTAGACTCCCTATAGACGCTGGCCATATCTTGGGCGTTCATCCTAATGTGCTTCTGTAATAGACCGTAGCATGGTATGAGGAAGAAACAAGATGATATAAGACCACTTCATAGGAGATGACATTCCTCCTATCCTCTTTAAATGGTGCTATGTACCTAGGTACCGGTTGGTATTATTTGTAAAGGTCGAATTATGAACGGAAGACTCACTAGATGCCTTGGGTACAGACTTCTTATATGGCAAGGCTCTCCATGTAAGCGTAAGAATTTCCCTCATAGCTACACAAATACCAGTACTTTATACCTGGGAGGTATGTAGGCGAATCCAGATGTTACCTAGTGCCTAGCTGCAAGCCTATGCCGCACATCTGAGGATGCATCTGGATGCCAGAGGCTGGATTAGTTTCATGGTTGACATTGGAGTTCCGACATGCACATTTCCCAAAATGGACCAACATCACATTGATCTCACCAACTCGATGTCATTTTTGAGTGTGCGGGAATTTATATGTTGCACAGTGTGATTCTGCGCCCAGTAGAAATGCAGTGTCTGCAGTGGAAATTGAAACTAAAAGGTAATATCCGGGAGAGTCGGTCATATGTTGCCATTTAAGAAGGGTATGATCTTCGTCCCCCATTTCGGTCAGCTTCGGTGGTAACTAAGGTGTGAAGTCTGGAGCGGTGACCCCCACGGCCCCCATCGAGAATCCTGGGGTAGATCAGCCCCTATCCTTGCCACTCTGCCTCGATGATCCACCGGATCGCTCCGGCAGGCTGACGAGCACCCAAATATTTGAACCTAGGGTCCGCGCGACGGAAAAGCTCAGGCCATTCATGCATCTCGCGTTGCTGCGCGTTTAAGAGCTGTAGCATTCCTATATCCATGTTGCTAATTATCGTCAGCTGTGTTATCCGTGGCATATCTATTGATGCTCTTGGTGCCTTACATTGCTCTTCGGGCGTCTGCTGTGGATAGGCTCTCGATATTGGGTAGAATCCGCTCATGAATAATGACTCTAGCCCCTGACTTCATAGCTGGTACGATTTTCTGGAGGATCTTGATGCAGTACTTGTCCGCCCAGTTATGGAATATGGACCGGAAGTAGTACACATCCGCAGTGACTGGCTGTTCGGTGAAAAAGTCGCTGTAATAGTGAGGATTCAGCGAGGAGCCAGTATGCAAGTGAGCCAAGAGTAACTCACTGGGCCATAAACGTTACTCGATCTTGGAGTGAAGCAGGAAGCCGTGAAGCTCCTTCCGAAACTGTGTCTGGGAGATCCTGAACGATGCATTTCATATTGGGAAATTTTCCAGCGATGCTGATGGCAACGCTGCCGTGAGACCCTCCAACATCCACCATGGTTCTATTGCTTGTCCAAGGGTAATTGTCTAGAAGCCCATCAGCGGACTCGTTAGGCTTCGAGAAGTACATGCCGAATCTATCTGCACGATCAGAATCTTCAGCGAAAATGTCGTACATGCTCTTGTTACTGTTATTAGCCAGAGCAAACCCCTGAGAAGTAAGTCAGTGCTGTTTCGCACACATTGTAGATAGCATGACCTACCGTTTCGTTACTCTCTTCGGAGTTTGGCCACTTCTCCATTGCATCGGTCATCTATCTGCGTTAGCACCTAGACTTTGGGTGTTCCGATTGGCCATACTTTGACGCCTGCCGGCCAAAACTCGTCTAGTTCCACGATAAGAGAGTTTCGCATCAATTCGTCCCCAGCTAGAACGGCCGTCAGAGCCGAATGGGTGATGATGCCGGGTACGTCTTCTCGGAAGAAACGATGGTTGATGATAGCATGCCTAACAATCCGTCGAACATTCATCACATTCAAACCCGAGAACTTCGACATTGCCTGGAATGAAGTATGCTCCCCCACCGGGAAGGATTTGTCTAGCTTGAAGCGAAGGATTGCTTTCACGCTGACATACGCAGTCCACTGTGACACCACATTAGCAGAATTCCATCGTGATAATATGCTTCAGACCTACCTTGAACCTTACGAGTTCTTTCGGACCAGTCATCAACGCCTTCAACTCCGAGCATGCGTCGATCACTGCCTCGCGCGCCTCCTTAACCTCTGTGGCATCCTCCGGTATTGGTATAGACCAGAGCGCATCAGCATCCAGCGAGGGAGTGGGTAACTTATTACTGACGAGAAAGTCGTTGACTATCCCCGTTTTCTTGGCGATCAATGAGGAAAGCTCAATAATTCTATTAGTCGAAGCCATGATTCTTAATTTCCGTGGCAGATACACTTATTACGGCACAAGTGCTTTGCGGCAAGGGATAATCTAACAGTGGCAAAGAGTGAGACTAACCGCCCCCGCGTTTAGCCTCCCTACCTCATATATATACCTAGGTATATACCACGTTATATATTACTAATGGTAGTACATTTGCTTAGACCCTGTATCTCTTATGCCCTCGACTTTCCGATCGCGAGCCCCCGACTTCGAAATGTAGCACCACTGTCTGCACTCTAGGATTGTATAAACACGTCGATGTTCGATAGGTTTGTTTTCCATTAGATTACGTCAATATTGTGTGCAATACCTAATTGTCCAACAGACATACCTAATTCATGTCCTTATATCGCACCTTGTGTTTGTATCCTGCTTCATATGCCCTTCCACACTTGCCCTCAATAGAAGGGGAAAAAATCGTGTTTGCTACTAAAATTTTGCCGCTCTTATCTCCCTGAGCAATCGTTTCTTTGCTACTGAAGAAAATCCATTCCAACTCCGTACTATTCCTCCTACGCAGCAATATACTGATTTTTCTGATTGCATCGTATAAATCCTATATGGCGTGTCCAAAATCCGACCTAAAGTCTTCAGCTACCTATCAGGTAGATACCTATGTGTATATGGGTACCTACAAGCCACCCATTATTATAGCATGACTTAGAAACACCAACCCCGATTCAAGGCTTATTGCCTTTACCGCCCTTCTGGGGCCGTCCTTGCACATGGGCGTGGTAATCGTAATCCATAGACCGAAGCTCGTAGTAGGCAGACGAATGAGACCCCAGTGTCCCCTTAGGAACTTCTATGAGCCCCGGGTCTTCGATTGCCACTAGGTTATCTTCGCTAATTGCCGGACGGCTATGCCCGGTGTGCAAGCTTATATAGCTCGTGACAGACTTCCACTTTGACTCGAGTACTGCAGCAGGCCACCTAAAAAGAACAAAGATGACGGGTATGCAGCCGCATATGATACCAACATTGAGCTCCGCGATACTAGATGGTTATTAGTGAGAAATCGGGGTTCATATCTCGTCCTGCTATTGGGGGGGACTCATCATACCCTAGGGCTTCACCAATTGCGCCAAAGTAGTTTGTGTCGGACGGGTTGGACTTGCGCCCTTGATCGCGGTAATATATTTGCATGATGGAGAAAGTGCATGCCCTATTCTGCGTTAACTAGTGCCGTCCAACCTTCTTAAAAAACGGATATCTTACAAGGAGCCTATCAGAAAGATACTACTAATGCCAACTTTCTTCGAAGTCGACATGTTAAGACCATATACCATGGTTAGAGGAATGAGGAGGATATAGAAGTCGGTTATGGTTCCAATAATGCCATGGCCTATGCTTCCCTTCAATTCATAAGCGTCGGTCCGTTCCAAGACTGGTTGCGAAATCCATCCTCCTTCCCCGGGTCGCGGGATAGTTATAATGAGGTAAAAACAAGCAAATGCTATGTTATACATGACAACGACGATGGATCCTAGCCACACAAGGATCGTGGCATGCCGCGATGGTCGAAATATTCGATAGTACAACGCTAATAGAGATAGCTTAATGAATGCGGCGGCTGCGACGTATAGGACTAACAAGGCCAAGGTTTTCTGCTTGCGATCAGCACGAGGAATGTTTTCAAATTTTCTAGATATGGAAGGCTTTGCAATACAAACCTTCATAGAATCGACAGTTACGGCAGACACAGGCATGTCCCATTCATGACGCCCAAAGACGTCGCCGACCACTAGTACAACCCTCTTAGTATCTTATTCAGCGTTCGCGGGCATAGGCCGTAAATACTTATATTTACTACCAAACCACAATAGGCGAAAGAACTGATCTGGACGATGAAGTCAGAGCTGCTCGTGGCTGGATCCATATTAAGGAGATCTAGTAACTCACACTTCCGGCTATGCAGAAATCTGGAGTATGATGAAGTGGGTCAGCGTTCTCTGAAAACCAGTCTGAGGGATAGAATCATAGCGACCTACAGTCGTCCAAGCCAAACTTGCGTGACACTCGTAGGCGCACGTAAAGGCGCATGATGAGAGAGACTCCTACAAGAGGCAGTGTTACATAAACAGCTAGCCTCGACAGCCAAGCTACTGATGGGGGGTCTATGAGGTTTGGAGTGACCCCTGGCGGCGCTGGACCAAGTGGAATCAAGGATAGGTCTATGCCCGGCGGCGGAGAATCCATGGTAAATTCTGCTCAACTTGGTCGACCGGTAAATATGCGAGTTGATAGGGCGTTTAGGACCTCGAAAATATGAATCGACGAGTCGCGGTTTTTACGATCTAGAATCACTACCATTTTGTAGCAATATATATTGCAAAGTCGGTCCTTCTCCAACGTCGAAAAGCTCTTCAAGAAGGTAGACATGCTCCAATGCGACTTTCTGGGCCCAACGTGTACCATAGGGGCGATACTAACATGCGAGACTGGATTGCTGCTTTGTTGTTGTTAGGTATATTCAAGGTCGAGGCAAGGGAGTAAGGTCCTGCCCTTGCACACCTCCATAGAAGTATAAAACTTGTAAATCTATACCTAACTCTTACTAGCCGTCTTCCGTCGGCCTGTTTCCTGGGGAATCTAATAATGATTCGCCTCTGGCTATGTCCGTGATCGACAAATTTGAACATTGGAGTATGGCTTATGGTGCACACTCAATCCTTCTCTTACAAGCAAACAAGCGGCGTTATTATTTTGGCTCTGCAGTTGTTTGCCTTCTCTCTTGTAAGAGACTTACCTGGCACAGTTGTGTTTGCCTTATCGTTGATTAATACTGGCTTGACTAAATTATTAAGGACTCTATGGATGAGGAAGATCCAAAAGTCATAGTCGAAAGTCAATGATACAGCTGTTGGGTAATTGGAGTATTGTTTTGCAACATATATCGAGGTGATATCACCATCTTGCGATGCTAGGCGATATTCGGTTTCTCTACTATGTCGATATGTCATACCTAGACTTATCACTTCTTAACGTGTGGCACGGAAATTTGGAGCGCTTGAAGACCCATGAAATTCTATTGGCTGTGGGTAGATGGGTAAATAGGGAGATTAAACAGGGCGTCTTCGTCGGGGTCTACTCTAGTCCAAAGTAACATTAGAGTGGTGTATGGCTGACTAGGTAGATATTGGGTATTTCGTGGTATAAAGTATGAATGTATTACTATTAAACACCCAATAGAATTGAAGTCGATATTTTGATTCTGGGGCTCTGTTGGTGTTGTAGCGAAAATTCTAAATCGATTGATAAAATTGAGTTACGTAATGACGACATATTATGTGTTGAGGGACATCACGTGAGGAAAACTCTCCCCTTATGTTAGGTAATCATCTTGAATGAATTCATTTTCGCATCACATTTTATTTCCTGACGTTGATGTGCCCAATTGATTTCTGAATCACATCACGTCTCGGACAACTCATTTCAATTTCAATTGAAACATGGCTATGACCTACTTACAAATTACTCTATCATGACAAATTGTGGTGATGGAAGATGTGATAGATGCCTCTCGAACTAAGCAGTTCAAGCGTCGAGGTCCCGTCTACGGCTACGGCTACAACTACGTCTACGGCTTGTTGACGATGCTCGTTCTGTCCGCTACCGTGTTGTGGATACGCTGAAGAAAAGGCCTCGGATCCGGTCGAGGTCCACGAGGCTCGCAGGCTAGTGCTAGGTACATCTTAACGCCTCTTGGGAGCCTAATACCACGATGTACTCGCAGAGACTATCTGTAGTCTGCCATGTGCCGCACCAACCACCTTTTTCGTTTCCTTTGGGAGTGTGGGATTGACAGGTTCAAATCTCCAAGATCGGACCATTCAACCCAACCCCGCGCGCGCTTCACATCTCTTGGCTCTTCTGAATTGCCGTTTTCGCCAGTCAGCTCGTGAGCTCGGCGGCTACGATGTAGTGTGATTCTCCACCTGATTGGATCGCCTACCTATTCTAGCCTGCGAGCAATTGTTCTATTTTAAGAACGCACAAATCAGATCCGATTGTCTCGTCCTTCTCCGCCAAATTTCTTCACCCGTCCTGTCTAGGATAGAATGAAAGCAAACCGTGCCAGCGGACACAGGGGACAAGTGACTGTGGCCTGCAGAGGTCCCAAAGCTCCCCTTCCCCAATGGCTAGTTGAGATGCCTCACCCCACCTTGGAAGGCGTGCGCAGCGCTTAACACAATAGCCTTGGGCTATTTACTGAGATTACTGAGTAGTAGCTCCGAGGCCTTCACACCATGACCGCCGGTACGCGACCACCAGTTAGCGCCTGTTGCATGCATTAGGTAGTATATACATCTCTCATGCTTCTTCCCTATCTGGCTGGCCATAATTTTGACGAATGTTTGCCATTTCTATCCCTTTAGACCTCTAGAACTTGATTTTCGCCTGTTGGTATCACCAACCAACTCTACGGATCCCTAGTACTCCTCGTGCGCGAGGTTGTGGTCCGGTTGTTTGAGTCTACCCAGCGTCTTGGTATGGATCGAGGGATCATGTCCTGGTAGTAGGCTGATTCTATCCCTCGAGACGTCAAAGTGCCGTTCGCTCTTCATAAATCAAAAACTGTTCATAAAAGGTCGATTCGAAGCTAAAGCGATGGCGTCGAATGGACCCTCGGGAGGGCTGTCCCTTTTCCCTAACACGAGACAGTCGCCGCCTCGGAAGCAAACACCTCGACCACGCGCTAGCACCCCACAATCTTCTGGGGAGCATGGTCTATCTTTCGAAATGACGCCGCCTCGAAATGGTCGGCAGACACCAGAAGACCTCTCCCAGTTTGTCATCGACGGGACGCCGCCGATGGGTACCGAATCGCAAATGGCCTCTAATAATCCATTCTACCAGAACCAGGCGGGGCCGTCAGTGCCAAGGCCGGTGCCGATATCAGAACTACCGCCACGGGCAGATACCGCATTTTCCGGGACAAGTACGCTGGTGAGGAGTGAAAGTGGACGGTCACGAAGTTCAATTGCCAAGAGACCCATTGAGGATCCTTCCATCTCATACCAGGCTCCAGAGCCAGCAATCAGGTCAATATTTCCGCAGTATGATCACAATCTCCCGTTTGACCGGCAGGATTACTACCCGACTCAGACCAGTCCAACTCACATTCCGAGAACTGTCATCAGTCGACAATCTCACGTACCCGAAAGTCGAAGTCCGCCCGTGAGGAGTCCTGTAAGGAGTCCCCTCAGCGCTGGTTCTGCACAACGATGGCCTAGACGGCCCCAAGACCCACCTATCATCCCCCTGGTGAGCACAACCGATGAGCTTCGCGACTTCTGGAAAGTAGCAAACGGGTGGAAGGCGTCGGCAGTGGAAGGTCGAACGTTCTGCATGAAATTGATACCAGAAAAGGATACACCAATTTATAACCTAACATCATCTACCACCCAACCACTTTATCACATGCGGGTAGACCCAACGTCGGCGTCGGCATACGTAACCCTTAGCCGGCATGACCCAAGCAAACCCTGCAAAGAGCGAGACCCAGCCGCCAGTCCTAGGTCATCAGGAGGTTTCTTAAATACTCTTCGAGAATCAGAGGCCAAGCCATGGCAGGAAGCTCTGACTACCACACTGGAAGAGCCGTCACGCCGCCTACCGCCGAACGACGGTTTAGTCGCCCTCCTATACCCCAGCGGGGCGGCTAAGGTGGCTCTGGACAGACCGGACGATATACAAGCCGTGATGGCTGCAGAACGGGAATGCGCACGTCTGGTCTGGGATGAAGACAGCCAGAACTATTTCCTGGTCCATCCGGCCCTGGCAACGCCCTTCTGTATTACGATAGAGCGCAACCCGGCGTGGAGCCGCACAGAATACACGGTGGAGCACATCGAGTCGGCGCACCACATCGCGAAGCTGACGCGGGATGCCACGGGCGAGGGATGGATGGAGGTGGACACCCTGGTGGCGGGGCGCATCGAGAGCTACTACGTGCTCGACGTTGCGGTGTGCGCGCTGCTGCTCATTGCCAATATCGACGAGAAGAACGTGCTCGTCGAGCAATTCGCGCCGCCGCCAGCCGTGCACCTACGCACGTCGAGCTCCAACAGCGACTTCCGACGTAGCAGTAGCCGGCTTAGCGCCAAGATCCTAAGCGGCGGCAAGAAGAAGGAAGGCAAGAAGCGCGGCCGCATCGAGGAGCTAGAGCTCGACCTCGAGAGCCAGGCTAGCAGCCTCGACCGCAAGCTCAACATCAAGGACAAGGACAAAGAGCAGCTGCCCGGCACGGCCCGCACTATCATCAAGCTGCTCGGTTTCGGGTTCAAATGCGTCATCTGGGCACTCACGCTCGCGTTCAAGGCGCTCATGGCCCTCGTGGTGGGCTTGAGTAAGTGCTTAACGAGCGAAAAGCTCTAGACGAAACGGCGAAGATAGAGGAATGAGAAGGTCTACTTTGGAATTGGAGTATCAAGAGAGGCCGGACAAACAAACAAGCGCAGATGCATCATTTTGGATAAAGATACCTACTGATTACCCAAGTTACGGCCCCCGGTTTGGAGGTATATATATGTTAATGAGGCAGGTCGTTTCCTCTTGTGTTTTGGGCTGCTGGAAATAATTGGCGGTAGACGGTGTCGAAGAACGATTACGCCACACAGAGGGCAGAATGCGCTCGGATGCGGGTGGTCAAGTGTACATATGGGATGGATGGGGCTCTATTTTTCTTTTCTGGGTATCGCATAGCTCTAGACGATCTGAAACCCGGTGCCCGAACGCCCGCCTGTAATAATGAGAAAGAGAAAAGGAGCCTGTCGGTCAGCCTTGTCGTCGATTGCCAACCAAGACTCATGACTTTTGTCCCTCGTCTCTGATGCGTGAAATGTGCATAATTGTAGTAATTGCTTTCTACCGCTTTCGTTCCCGGACCTTGAACTTCTTCCCGGACTTTGTGACACCATTTCCCGACGTTGGCGTCTTCGACATACCGGTCCGTTGCACCTCCAACTGATGCTCTGTCCGAGTCAGGATCGTCAGCTTCTTCCGCGCGTTTTGCAGTCTCCGCTGTAGCTTCTCGAGGTGCTTTTGCCGCGTCGCCGCTCTTGCCGCCTCCGGGTCCTTCTTCGCGTCGTCTTTACCATCCTCCATATCCGCGTCTTCCCCATCGTCCGCTCCCCTGTCCGCCTCCTGCCGCAGTCTTTCATCCCGCTCCTCCACGGCCTCGGCGAAGACGGTCTTTTTCGGTTTCGCGGCTCTCTGCGGCGTGTCGAAGCCCTCGAACTCGTCGTCGTCGTCATCGTCGTCGTCAACGTCCTGGTACGGCGCGTCCAGACTCCCGCCCTGTTCCAATACGCGCTCTTCGAGGGCCTTGACCTCCTTGAGCACGATGTTGCGCACCGTGCGCACGTAGCCCACGTCCTGGGTCTTGAGCAGGCGGACGGTGTCGACGTCGAGGGCGCGGTTGCCGCGGTCGCCGTCGACGGTGCCGGTCCACCGCCGGCCCTGGGCCAGCGCGCTGCCGGGCCCCTTGCGCGACATCATGCCGAAGTAGAACTCATCCTCGTTGCGGTCGGCCGCCTTCTGCCGCAGCGCCCGCAGCTGCGCCTTCTTCTTGTTGAAGTCTTTGGATCGCAGGGAGTAGTCCTGTTTTCCGTCGGAAGGAGCGGGATTCGGTTAGCTAATGGGGGGAATGGGAATACGGAGGAGGGAGAACGGGGAGAAGGGATGGAAGGGCACAACCGACGAACCTTGTGCTTCTCGAGGAGACCGAGTCGTTGCCGCTCGTGCGGTTGCGAGCGCTCCTTGTGGACGCGCCGCTGGACGGTGTTTCGGATTGAAGACATGGTCGACTGAGATAGTGATTGAACCAGAAGAGCTGCGAAATTGTCTAATGTTTAGATATGGCACACTCTTTAGGACGACAAAGGATAGTTGCGGTGTTGGTGGGGTGCAAGTCTTCGTGATGCTTCAATTAATAGAAAGTTTAGTGGAGTATCTGGCTGAGCCACATATTGATAAGATACCTGGTAGATAAGCGGCTAATGCTTAGGTAAGCACCTGAATATCCCAATATTAATCAGAAATTGATCAACTTCTCTTTATTTCATTAGTACTGCCACAATTTGACCAGCCAATCAGATACTTAGAATCGCCCCGCACTTTTCGACGTTTTCCTTTACAATTCTATCGCAACAAGGTCTATAAAGGTGCAAACGGTATCAAAAGGTCATGCAAAATGAGCTTTATTAAATTATATAAATTATTAATCTTTTTAAGATGTGGTGGAAGAGATTAAATGATTTTATAAAGAATTCTTCATCCGTGCACCTATATATGGCTAGCTAATCAGAGTCTAGGCTGGCTATGGCTGGCACTCGGCGAACGGCGCGCCGAGCCGCCGTTCGCCGAGCCGATATTCCGAATGGAGGGTGGGTGGCGGTGGTGAGTGGCTAGGGGGGGGGGGGGGGGGGGGGGGGTGTGGCTGGTGGGTGGTGGTGGTGGTGTGGTGGTGTGGCTAGGGGGGTGGTGGTGTGGCAGTGTGGCTGGTGGGTGGGGGTGGTGTGGCTGGGGGTGGTGCTGGTGGGTGGCTTGGGTGTGGTGTGGGTGTGGCTGGGGGGCGGTGGTGGTGGGTGGCTTAGGGGTGTGGTGGGGCCAATCAGAAGCTTCTTATTTATTACGTAATTCTCCCGGCCGCGCTTGCGCGGACGGGTTGCGCAGCTAGTAACTCCTATTCATTGCGACCTAGATGGCGCACGATTGATACGGTCAACAGGCGAAGATTGTTAGTTCTATCAGTACCTAGATATTTAGCTGACACGCTGGCTAGGTACTAGGCAGTCAAAAGATTATTTCCAAATGAGCCAATGTGTGGCGGGCGTATATTACACGACCATTTCCACGTGAGCATTTAATCCGCCACAAAAGATCCAGTGCCCCTATATCATGCCTTCTGTTCCACACTCCAGCAAATTTCTTCCTCTCTACATTAGAATCATAGGGATTTATACCCTCTAGCTAAACACATAAACACTCCGAGGGAATCATTCTAGTTTAGCGGTTGGTGCAATGTATAATAGCCTCATTGGAGTTTTCAGCGTATGAATAGGCGTAGCAAGCATCCCCGTCACGTTTGCACTATAAGACGAAGTTAGCTCAACCTTGAAAAGGCTTGTCTGTACAAGTCGACGGAGGGTCTTGGACCGGAAAGGAGAGCGAGTAAATCGTATACGAATCATTGACATACGGCAAATTGCGAGTTTGCGGCGTTACCGCAAGGACTCATGCTGGCGTCGTTCTTCCATTGATAGTCGCACCCATAACTGCCTGCTAGTGTAGCGAAAGTACAAGTTCCGGCCCCATAGTTACCGGCTTTGGTACATGTCTAGTAAAGAATCAGTACCTTCAACCTGTTTCTGAGAGACGTTTTGCTAATAGAGCCGAGTATCACTTACTCCCGTGTACTTTACTCCGCCGCTGATTCCCGAGTACTCGCACTCGTTGTGGCGGGCGAATAGCTTGTTGGCCGGCGTCGCATACACGGTAGCTAGGATACTAGCGGCGATGGTGACGGAAGATATTTGCATAGTCAATGAGTGGACAGCCGAAGCTGATATCGAAAGCAAGCTTATAAGTGAAACGAGACGAACTTAGTGGACGCGATGTGCCGATATAACAAAAAGCCAAACACGATATACGATGCATTCGCTCTCTTTTATACTCTGTTAAATTCAGTGGCTTTGCCCTTTCTAAATTCCAGCTAAGGCAAAATAAGCTCCGCATAATCCTTCGGCTTACGCTCTAGAGAGCACAGCTAGAGTGAGTCCTGTCGATCTCAATTGAACTGAGGCTGAAGAACCCATGTGCGGACGTGGATATATAGGATCTCACGAAGGAACAAAATCTAATTTTGGACTGAAAGTCCTAGCCAGGAGCTAGCCTGTGAATCCACGTATTTTCAATTGCTCTTAATTGCTCCTAAAGTCTACAAAATAGTCTCAATATCTGGCTAGCCTTACTAAAGGCATTGGACTATTTTATCAGTGCATAGCGCCGACAGGTCTATGCGTATAACGCATGTTAGGCAAGCTACGGGTACAGTCGTAAGAACATCCTTGGGGGGGCTCGAAATTGTTGTCTCCAACTCCTATATAATGCTGACCTTCCATTACTTGCACGGGTTGATGATGTTAGTCAGCGACTGTTGTCGCTGAGGGCGGATTGATCCTTGCTCGATATCCCCTTACCAACCATAGTCAAGCGAACTGCGGCGGTATAGTACTTAGGAAACCCACAAACGAACGGGTTATGTATAACCTCTGCGGTAATGATATGAGTTAAGATGCCCAAAGTTATAGGGACGACCATTAGATACAAGGGAGACTTTATGCGTTAATTTTAGCCTATTAGCTTATGTCGGAAACCCAGCCAGATCTCTTATTTTGGGCACCCTATCTTCGTCTTCTAGTAGCTCGACGGCTTGTTCGTTGATCATCTTGTCGCAGGCCTCCTTCAAATGGTGTCCCCAATGTTGTGCTGTGTAGCCGAGAAGTAGACAATCTTGCAGCAGCTTCAGGAAAATCTCTCGACTCGTCTTATCTTTTATTTAATAACTGAAGCAGGCGAATTGCATGTCAGGCAAGTATACGCAATGTCCCTATTGGCATGGTCCAAGATACTATTGTTGCTACGTTAGAAGTACTCTTGCGTGGTGTAGTGGACAAGATTGATGGTATCGCTATTATTATTGATCGCCACCATCCCGGCACAAACTAAGACTAACAAGTCGCGGTTCGGTATGCCATCTTCCTTAAGATGAGTATCACCTTACTCAACTGCCAAAGCATGCTGTACCTCGGTAGCAGGTAAGGGCCTGCAAATCAAGATCTGTGTAGTCGCTGGGGGTCTGAAGTTTTATATATCCCATAAATCCTTCGTATATAGAGTCAAGAGCCTTAGGTAACGTTTCTAACGCAATTTTGATCTTGCAGCGAGTAGTTTTGTTCATCATTGTGTCTAAGTATAACTTGGCTGTGAGGAACCTGAGTGGTGGTTACTAGCTGGTTTTAGAAGAGCTTCCGTTTCATAAGTGCTCAGGTTACCTTGGGCTTTTGTAAGATTCGTGAGACTTGTATTTCGCAGCGCTGACTCATCGGCAATATGTGTTTGCATGGAGATAATTGCTTATGTCTATCGGGCTGGCTTCCATGGTGACATGAACAGCACCCTCAAAAAGATCAGGAATCGGTCTTGACATCACGAGCAAGCAGATTCGGCTCTGTAGTTTCTTCAACTCGGTCATAAGTCGTCATCGGCGTCAGTGCACTCGTCTAGAGCGTCAACAATGAGGAATACCTTCGAAAAGTTGAATGCAACTCTTTGAAGAAGTGAGGCCATGTCGCCAACACTGGGGTGCGTATTCTCTCTCACGTGTTTAGCGTATAGATCCTTCAGGTCAAGAAGATGACCTGGTCTCTCCGGAATCAACTGTTGAAGAACACTGGCTATGACACTAACCGGGCAGCTATGGCGCCCAGCGGCCAACGAATGGGATACTGTCACTGACGCCTCAATTATGTGCAGTGTGGGTCTCCCTTCTGTACAACTTGACAGTAGCTGAGTCGCGCTCTTGAAAGAAGAACCACCTTCCCCCTTACTACATTAATCAGTCTAGTGGTCTACGTACTTAGGTACCTGATGTAGCTAACAAGCTTGGCCTGGGGCGCTGTAAACCCGAATTTCTAAAATTTACAGTCCTAAAAGCTCGCGGCGATTCACCATCAGAATGATGAGGACACAGCAGCCAGTCCGAATCATTGGAGCGGGGATCGGTGGACTTACACTCGGTCGTTGCCTACTTCAATATGGTGTTCCCGCAGTCCTTTACGAGAAACTGTCCTCACCACCGAACCAAGGACATGGAATCACGCTCCATGCATCGTCTTACAGGCCGCTTCTTGACGTTCTCGGCTTAGACGAATGGACTTTTAGGTGTCGCATAGCAGTGGACGGACCCATTGGCGGTACCGGAAATATTGACTTAAAATCTATCATTTACCCTAGAAAGATGGACTCAACATCGTTTCTAGCGGATCACTCGAAACTTAAGAGGCTGCTGCGCGAAGGTCTCGATGTCCAATGGAACTATGGGGTTACTAATGTGCAAGAATCGTCGTCGGGAACAGAGCTCTACTTTCAAACCGGCCAGAAAGTAGAGAGCCCGTGTATAATCGGTGCTGATGGTCCTCACTCCGAAATTCGCAAGTCACTTTCTCCCGATGCGTCCTTTAAAATCCTCCCCTATGTCGTGTTCAATGGAAGACGAGTAGTGAAGCGCACGGTTTTCGACAACGTCTACGCCCCAACAATGGGAAAATCAAATGTGGTTGAAATGAAGCGAGGCGATTTGATCCTGAAAGTATCCGTTAGTGAACAACGAGAAAGCGACGTGCATATAACCTGGGTATATTCGCGCCCACCCAGAGGTGATGCCGACCCCCTTCACAGGCCGAACCGTGCAGTGTCAGGTGCGAGGGATATTCCGACAGAGTTTTTCGAAGAGATCGGGGCTCTCCAGGCGCTATAACAGCCTTTCAAGGATATCTTCGACGCGGATAGATTGAGGACCGAACGTGTCTTGCACTGGCTGATGCGGGTCTTGCTAGTTAACCGCCAGGAGCTTCACGCGCTGGCGGATAGTGGTATCTTCTTGATTGGAGATTCAGCACACTTGGAGCCTATCCTAGGAGGAGAAGTGGCAAACAACGCTATCATAGATGGGATTGAGCTGGCGAAATGCATCTCAAAATTCGGTCAAAGCGGTATACAGGCCTTTTACGATTCTAGGTATCCCGAGTGGGAGAGTAGTGTGAAGAAAAGCGAGGAGGCCATTGACGAGATGCATGGTAGCCAAGGGGATACTCTATAGCCATTACTGAAGCACCAGATAATCGAGGCTAATCACTGGGGCACGACAGACATGAGGATATTAATATATCTAGTACCAACTTCCATAATCAATTGGGATAATACCATGACGACCGGAACCACAAGCTGTTCCAAGAGAGTTAAGTTTATCATGGATAAAACAGATGAAATAGCCATAAAGTGTGTAGACTAAATTATATCGACTCTTTCTCGAAGAGAGCGGTCCCAATTGATGCATGTTTGAGGCAAGCGACCAACACCAATTCTTTCGTATGCGCCGGATCGATCTGGAGAGGGTTGCAAGAGAATGATATAGTGCGTTTTGCCCTGGTTATTAGACCTTTGGCTCCCTACCACAGCGCATCTTAGCGAAGAAAGATCCCCCCAAATAGACTCTTGGTCCTGATCAAGAATTATATCACTCCTATTTCCTCGCGTAGACCGTTCCAGGGACCTAACAATAGCAGATATATTTAAGGAATCGGTGGTACTCTTCATCATTTCAACGTCCGCGCACCAGTTTGCTGTACCGAATGGAATATCCATGTACTTGATGCTTCCTTTGTACGCCATCCAGGACCATGACGGGATCTTCCTATGCGAAGGAAAGTCAATTCGGTATAGGCTGACGTCGCGGCGCTGCCACAGTAGACTCCTAGCAAGGTAACTTTCGAAGATTCCGTAATGGCCTTTCGTGTTGAATGCGTCTATGAGCCTACGCTCCAGACCCCGAATCGCAATTGGTCTGTCAGTATCAAAGGTGAAATCAAGCGTCGAATACTTCTCGTAGATATACTGAAAAAATTGTATCCGGCCGCCCTTGTAATATCTCAGAGCAGTGGAGGGGAACCGAGGGTCACCGATAAACGCAGCTCTTCGACTAGACAAAATAAGTGTTATTAAACAGCTGTCAATTGCGAAAAACTGGGAAGATATTTCCTTCTGCTTACTTTTTCATTTTTGTTAGCGTCTCACATCTAACGCCCTCGCCACATTGCCAATAAACCTGGGTGTCGCTGAAATACAGAGTACGATTCGATAGTGCTCTTTCTTGCATTACCCATCCGCGATGGTTTAACTCGCTTTCTTCCACGTCTTTGCGGAAATCGTCGATTGCTTCACTAACATAGAAGGGCTCGCGTTGGGGTACTAACATAGTAACGTAGGCTCTCTCGCGCCTACTCTTGAGAAACCCATCCGTCACAGACGCAGCACAGGTCGCGGCAATTGTACAATATGCAGAGCTGTAGATGGCTCCCATACGCTGCGACTCGCTGCACCAGTCCTTTTCGTCGTCTTGTATAATGCAAAGAGAATCTATCCAAAGATATCGCACACCAAGTTTCCGTGTTGTGACAATTGCATCCTGGAACGTCTGTGGGAGTTCGCTAAGTTCAATTTCCTTCTGAAATTTTGCGATGTTCCAACTGCGAGTACTGGGAAATGATGTATTGCCTGTATTACCCCATCGGTGTGATAATACGATGTACCTGTCAGTTGATATTTGTGTACCAGCTACAAGTTTTACGCACCCATGACGAATATCACGTCCCACGTAAATCAGTCGCTTTGGCATGTCGCTGGTTGCCAAAGGTTTGCACTTATGATTCTTGTCGCAATATCCAATCCATTGCCGGCATAGTTCAAAACGAGAGAAACTATCGTATCCCGGTAACTGAGGGAAGCCCAAATGTACCATATGTGAGGGGGCTGGGTTTTTGCCTTGGTATCATGTTAAATCAGAACTCGAGGTACCATAGAAGGTCTACCAACCTGGTATGGCACTTAATGACAACACCGGAGCTCCATTGCGCTCTAGTGTTAGAGTAGACTTGATGCGATAAAATCGTACGTACTTTCGACACCCTTGCCTAGAGCACTGTGAGCTTATGTAGAACAACTTACAGAGTTCGCATTCCACAGATCGAGCTTCTAAGTCAGATACGAGATCGTAGATGGTGAAATTGGCCTCCCAGATGTCCATGAGCCTACAACGCTTGCATAATTTCGAGGAGGGTTGGGCGGGCTGAACTTGTGAAAGGTCGACGCAATCGAAGACGTCTCGAGCAAAGTTATTATCATCAACTAATTCCCAGTAATCATTTATCTATCTGAACTCAGTTCCGTTATTCGCAAGTTGAATTGGTGAATATATGACCTACTGGCTGTTGCCAATTAGTTTAACAAGCGTAAATCGAGAAATAGGATGCTACTTACAGGCTATGAATTATGAATTATTAACAATACGTCAGTGGCAAATGAAATTACAGGTTTATCGTTGTAATGCTTACGTCTAGCTGTCGATTGGCTTGGTTATTAGCGCTGCAATTGGGATTGCTTGCGTCCTATTGGCTCACATGATTCTAAAGCTTCATTAGTTTCCATAAGGCTCTTCGCAAGAGCATCTCAAATACAGAATAACAGGTAGCTTACGTACTATAAAGATATTAAGGTTAGCAGTATTCATCAAGGCTAAGTTTGGTAACCCACTCCATTTGTTTGCGCCGCCCTCGACTAGCAGTCATATATATCAGTGTGAATTCATTCGAAAGAATTTAACCTCAGATGGTGGAATAGGACTTACAATCTGTACACGTTAGTTATCAGTGATCAACGTGACACTGGACGAGAGGGGGGAGGCTTGTACCAGTTGGTTGGCTTCTTCGGGTGTAGTGACGCTAATACCCGGAATGCCTAGAATCTGTCCAGAATTGTCGTGTTCTGCATGATTTTCAGAGACAAGTGCCGGCACGTTCATTTCAGGACTCGAAACTAGTCGAGATCTCGTTCCACTTGCATCTCCTGCTGAGGATGGGCTTAGGGATAGCTGATTTGGAAGAGTATATGGAGGAGGGGGGAACGTCGACGGCCCTTTAAAGCGATATGAGACATCTTCCTTTGCCCTTTTTTCAATTGCCTGGATGCTTTCAAACATATTCTTGGCTTGGAACCGAGAGTCTTCGTTAACCGCCAATAATTTGGACTCAACCAAGGCCAGGACCTCACCCAATGCCGTATTTTTGCCACATCGTGGATCCTGGGTTTTCATATATAGCACCCACGCCGAGACCTCTTTGTTTAATTCAACCGGGTGGAGCGAATAAAATGTATCGAAGCGTGATTTCCACGTGCTCAACTCCTCAAAGCCATACAAGAGCCAAGCCACAAATTCGAGAAATATACAACCCAAGGACCAAATATCAGTTGAACGTGACCTTTTCTTCTCTTGGGATGGTAGTGATGTTTTCTCCTCCGGCGGGAGATACCTGTCGGTATCTTCAGAGGTTCCAGTTGGCTCGGGTCTAGCTCCAGTCGAAATACTGTGAAACTTGACAAGTCCCATATCCGCCACGTAAAGCATCTTCTCAGATCCCTCTCTAAGAAAGCAAAGTATATTCTCTGGCTTCAAATCTCCGTGACTTCCGAAGTTATTTGGGGCTTCCGGGTTGCCGTCAGGGTTATTGTTGTGCAGCGCACAAATCGCGTCCGACAACTCTGTGATCTCCTTCAGAAACCAGGTTATGCGCTCTTCGGAGAGATCCAAACGGTGGTGATTTCTCCAGACATCAGATAGGTTGCCTTCTTCAGCCCAAGGGAATATGAAATAGAAGTTACTCTTGGTCGTGGTACTTTGAGTGGTTCGGATGGCAGCGATCGCTTTGACCATACGAATGTTGCTTCTCGTGCATATTATACCTCTTGTCTGTTCGAGGCTGTTGGCTTCCTGATCAAACATATCGTCATCAGTCTTCCCCGGAATAGTTTTAGAACAGCCGTGGTTTAATTCCTTGATCGCCCAGAACCTACTTGTTGGGTTTTGAATGTCACCCAGTTGCTGTATTGTCAGCATATATACAATCATCGTGCTATCATATATGTCTCACTTGAGTAAATGGACCGAAGTCTAGCTTGGCCTTGTAGACCTTGCTAAAGAAGCTCTCCTTAGGATCATCTCTCTCGATGACTGGAAGAGGGCAGTTTTCATGAATTATGTACCGGAACTTTGAGTCTTGTATTGTCGGGGCTAGGAATCGGAATTGCGTCTCTTCAAATTGAGTAAGAGCTTGACTATTCCATCCATTGAATACTTGTAACGCGGGAGGACAGTGCAGGTGCCCGTCGCGGAAAGACGCTGAGTTGTTATCGTTTCCTGATGGTCTAAATTCAACAGGTAAGTCGCGATCGGATAGGCGTTGATCGAGAAAGTCGTTAATGTAGGGAAGCTGATTGATGCAGACGAGAATCGCAAATAGCTTTTTTGCTTCTCCATGTATGTAACTCAACAAACGATCCCTGTGAGCCCCAGCAGTGCCGGGACCGGGGCCGAAAGTCACATCGAGGAGCTCATTTATTCTGTCGTGCGTCAAAATTTCTTCCAATATCGAGTCCTGTAGATAGCAGGCATGAGTGAAAGGGCACTTTCCCCAAGCATTCCGCATACTAGCATGGATCGACATAGTAGACTCGTTACTGTGGTTGTGCTGATTGGTTTGGCCTGCGGCGTGATTAGGGGGCGGAGGAGGAGTTTAAAAGCTGGGACGTTGGTGTGTCGGGAGAATGAGAATTTGAAGGACTCGCTGGAGGAGTAGGATGCCCTGGCTGGGTTTCCTTCTTCTAATTAGATTGGGCTTGAAGAGGACAACCTGTCACACGGCTCGATCCGAGTGGCTCACCTGAATAAGGAATCCCATGGTCACAGATCTTGGCAGCTCGCAGAGCTGCAATGCACCACACCTTTAAGACACCCGTGTACACCCACTTAAATCCACTCCACTGTATCACATTAAATATAGCCCGTGTTATACTTTATAATCCACTATACAATAAAACCATGGTAAGTATTATAAAATATATATTATATAAATTAAATATAATTATTTAAATATAAATATTTATATATAAAAACCTTAAAATTTTTATTTTTATTATTAATATTTATTAATAAATTTAATAATTATATTAATAATATAATTAAAATAATTAAAATTTAATTATAAATTCCTAATTATTAAAATTTTATATATTATAATTATAATATTAATTTATATAAAATAAATAAATAAATAAAATATTTATAAATTTTTTTATTTTTTAATATATATAAATTTTTTATTATATATTATTTTATTTATAAATTTTATTAAAATTAAAAAAAAAATATAAAATTTATATTTTATATTTAATATTTTAATATAAAGTTTTTATAAATTAAATTTATATTAAAAAATAACTTTAAATTTAAAATATTTTTTATATTAAAAAAAGAAATTTATAAATTATTAATAAATATTATTAATTTTATAAACTTTATAAATTTTATAAAACTTTTAATTATAATAATTTTAAAATTTAATTTAAATTTTAAATTTTTTTATTTATAAATAATTAAATTTTATTATTTAATTTATTATATTAAAAATTTATATTATAATATAATTTTATTTATATAATTTTATTTTTAAATAATAAATTTATATTTAATATATTTTTAATATATTTAATTTATTAAATATATTATATTATATTAAAAAAACCTTAAATATATATTATAATATATTATATTAAAGCTTTTAAATAAATAAATTATATTTACCACACTAAAGGTTTTTAATATAATAAGTGTGGTGGATTATAGCTTTAGCAGCGTGTATTTTTTAGATTAACATATGCGTTGGTTAAAATTAAATAGTTGGAAATAACTGGGATCGAAACCACAGAACCAACAACACGTCAGGTGGGCGCTTAAGGTGGCAATAAGGCAGAAATCAGGTAGCAACCTTGAGACGTAAATAGGGCCTTAGATTCCTGTCTAAATTGAAGGGAATCAAGGACCTTAGGACCCGTAAAGATTATTATATTGAATTTGAAGCTATTCCAAGTCTTTGATACCAGACCCTTGTCACATCGACAAGGGTTTCTCGTTTTGATAATCCGAAGGAACCGGGATATTGTGGCTGCTGAGGCATAATCAAGGCATAATCGAGGCATAATCAAGGCATATTTAAGGCATATTCGCAAGTATTACGATGCAATTAGTTAGCTTGAAGATAGCGGCGGGTTCTAGTACGTTGCTAAACTACAGGGTTCTAGAAATTCTTCTTCATCTGTGTTTGCGTCGCGGTATATGCCAGCGTTAAAGCAAATCACAGATCAAACCTGACCATCTAGGTGTTTGACGTAATTCAATAATACCGAAAGACAGCCTTGTAGATGATTATAATATGTATCACTAGCCGTCGCCTAAGACATGCATACTGCTTACCAATTCACGTGGATTTCTAGTTCTGTTAGTCTCTGCCTGTTGTATACCAGGTATTGTATACGAGGTACCTAAGGCTTATCTACAACATATTTTGGCTTGATTCATCGCTCCGCAGACATCGTAGCCCACGCCCTGTGGACTAGCTTCCCCGTGTCTAGTTGGGGCAGTGGCCTATGCTGCATCCTCCAATAGTGTTATGAGGGTTCACGTCAGGTGCAGCTTGAGATATGGGCCATGAATTTCCTTTTGAGTAACTTGGATAGGTGTTAGGATCTTAACTATTATCGCTTAAGTAGGACTGAACTTGTTGGTTACCCTTAAGGCTTAGATACCTAGGAGTCACGAGATCTTCATGGCTTAAATAGGGGGCTAAGGGACCTGGATAGGGGTTACGGGCTTATTAGTATGAAGGAAGAGATGGGCTTAGGAGCTAAAGCGTGTAGGCAGTCGGGCCATGTCCATCACGCAAATGCAGGCCCGCTCTGATGAACCGCCGGTTTCCTTGATTATCCGTCGAAAGCCTATCTCGATTACGGGTAGAAGCGCTTGTAGCACTCCAAGAAGTCTTTCTCCGATAGCTACATAGGCAGAGAAGTCCTATATCCAGAATTCTCAAGCCCCTTTGCCTATTGTGCATTCATAACTCAGTAGTTCACCGACTATCAAGCCATCTATTTTCGATTTTTATTGGATAATGCCCGAGTGCCCAAGTTTTCGGAGAGGTCTTGTCGCTATTCCAGAGAGAAATAAGCTAGGTGTATCCTATCCGTAAATGTTGAGACCCGTAGCATTTAGCCCTCGCCGCTCACTTGCGCCTACTTCTCTTCCTCCTATAGCATCCAGTATTATGGATAGTTCCCAGATATCAGACATATTATGGGATTATGTTTTTGTTGGTAGTGGACTATCCGCATCTGTCGTGTCGCACAGGCTCTACGAGCATGACCCCAATCTCAAGATCCTCATTGTCGAGGTGGGCCCTAACGTTAGCGATCGCGCAGACATTGTCTGGCCCAACTCTACCAACCTCATTGGCGGCGAATTTGACTGGAAGTACGACACTACGAGTCAAGCGAACCTCAATGGTCGTAGCATAAGCCTGCCGTGCGGTAAAGCCCTGGGTGGAGGTACTACCATCAATGCTAGTAGGTCGATAAATAACCCCGTTCCATCGAGGCAGCCCGTGTTCTAATTATTATTTGGATAGACGGTTGGGTCCGAGGGGATAAATTCGACTTCGACCTCTGGGGCTCAAAGGTAAACGATAGACGTTGGACGTATGAAGACCTCCAATTTATGAGGAAGTCGGAACATTTTTGGAGCGATTCCATCAACAAAATGCAACATGGCCATAATGGGCCCGCACTAATCCAATCCGTTACATCAACAGACCGACGGTTTCCGCTGCGTGATTATGCACTTTAAGCATGGAGCGAGGTTGGCATTAATACACTTCCTTATCTTGATGATGATGAATTTGTTTATATCTGGTTAATTATCTAGATATATAATATATTTATTGGTATAGTGACGCGTAATAATGGCGTATAGGATATCTGGAGTATTTTTAAGGAGACAGAGCCAGAGTTTCGCCTGACATATAAAAATCCATTGTTATTCCTGCTCATTTACATTTCCTCCCCTTCACTTGCCCTATACAGATATAAGGGCTTTTTCTAACCAGGGCGCCAGCCTTAACTAGCCAATCCATTTCGCTTTAAAAAAAACCCTTCTCCAAGCCCGCCCATTCTAACGTCTCAAAAACCACCCTCCCAACACCCAGCAAGCCCTAAAATGAGATGAAAAAACCTGAGAATCGGATGGTTAAATAAACCACGGCGGGATTCGAACCCACTTGTGTCCCCGTGCATTACAATACACGGGCCACACACAGCCAGGCGCTTTAACCATTGCGCCACGTGGGCATCCTCATCTCGATGAGAATGCCGGTAATCCGCTAGGCGTGGGCGAGCTGCAAGAGAACAAGATGAGTGGTCGTCGTGAGATAGCCTCCTCAATTTACTCCCTCGATTGCATTACCGTCCTAAACGAAACCTTGGTTGGAAAACTATTAATCGAGGAGACGGCTCCAGGACATCTTGTTACAGTTGGGATAAAGCTACAGAATGGCAATGAGATCCGCGGACGCGAAACTATCTTGTCAGCCGGCGCAATACGCTCCCCTCAGCTCCTGATGCTTTCTGGCATCGGCCCTGCCGAGGAGCTTGCCAACTTCAACATTCCCGTCTTATTAGATCAACCCTATGTCGGCAAGAACTTCTCAGATCATACTCTCTTTCGCCATGCATAGAAGGTCAAGGATCCAGCCGCCGGCTGGGAGTTAGGCTCACCAAACTCTCTATTCCGTAAGCCCCAGTACGGTTGGGGCATCCCTTCAGACTTCGTGGTGTCGAGTGACGTTTCTAAGGATGGGCTTATAGCTGCCATTGCCGAGGGTGAAGGCGTTACTCCTGATCCTACTCATCCGCTACTTTCAAAGCGTACCTTCGCTGAGCACGTATTCATGTATGCAGGGGCCCCTGACGGCTCACTGGTCACGATAGCCGCCATAATCATGCTACCAATATCACACGGCGCCATTAAGCTGATGTCGGCCAATCCTAGCGACCCACCACTTATCGATCCCAATTACCTGAGCACTGCTGTAGACAGGTACGTTCTGCGTGAAGCCGTAAAGCTACAAATCAGGTATACCGGCAGCAAGGAGACTGTCATTGGGCGCGAGATACTTGACGGGGAAGCCGGCGTGCCAGGCTTTGATGAGCAGTTTTCAATCCACTCAACAGATGAGTATATCGATGCTCGTTTTCGGGCTGGAATAGGGTAATGCTTCTGGTCATCAAATGCCCGCATATCAGCCTAATCATGTTTTCCATACAGTTCGTCCTACCATCCAATGGGATCAGTTGCAATGGGAACGGTACTTGACACCAAGCTAAGGGTTAAGGGTGTTAGCAATTTACGTGTTGTCGATGCCTCCGTTTTCCCGGTCCCAATAACCGGGCATCTGTAAGTTGTAACATTCGCAATGGCCGAACAAGCTGCTAAGATAATATTTTCCGATCGATAAAGTAAGATATAGGTTTCGTTTATAAAAATTTACCTAGGTATCTTAGGCACCTAAGTAACAGCCTGGATTATATAATTTTAATTTAATATAACTTAATATATTTTATAGAATTAATATTTATAATAATATAATATAAAATATATTTTAAATTTTTTATTTTTTTTATTTCTTTTATTTTAATTTTTAAAATATAATTTTATATTATTATATATAAAAATTTAATAATAATATAATATTATTTATAAATTTAAACTTTTGTTTTAAATTTAAACTTTTATTTTAATTTTAAAATATTTTAAAAATTTTAATATAATTTTTTATAATTTAAAATATATATTTATAAATATATTTTAAATATATATAAATAAAATAAAATATAAATATTATAATATAATTAAAATATATATATTAAAAATTTAAATTTAAAAATTTAAAAACTTATTTTTTAAATATTAATAATTTTATAAATTAAATTTAAATTAAAAGAAAATATTATTATTTAAATAAATCTATAATTTATAAATAAATATAATTATAAAATAATTATTTAAATATTTATAAAAAAAATCTTATAATTTATTAATAAAATTAAAAAATTTATAAAAGATTTATTTAATTTAAGTATTATATTTTTAAAATATTATTTAATATTTTACTAGTTATTTTTATTAAATATTTTTTTTATTAAATATATAAAATTATTTATAATTTTTTAAATTTATTTATTAAATTTAATTTATTTTTTATATAATTTATTTTAACGTTATTATTAATAAATTTTTTTATTATAATATTTTTATTTATTTATAATTTTATTATTATTTATTAATAATTTTAATTTTTTAAATATTAAATAAAATGTTTTTAAAAAATTATAAATTTAAATTATTTTTATTATAATTATAATTAATATTATATATATATATCTTTTAATAAAGTTATATATTAATATATTTTATAATTTAAATAATATTAAAAAAATAAAATATTTACTAGTAAATAAATAATATATAATAAAAAAAAATAAAAAATAAAAATAAACTAATAAAACTTAATTAATTATTAAAAATAATAAATAAAAAAATATATATATAAAATTAATTATATATATATAATTATATATATATAATAATATATAAGTTTTTTATAAATAATTATATTTTTAATAAATAATTATATTATAAATATATTTATTAAAAAAATATATATATTTAATTATTAATTATATTATATTAATAATTTTATATAATATAATATTATTAGATATTTAATATTTATATTTTTTTATTACTTTTTTATATTATATTATTTTTTTAATTAATATTATTAAATAATTTATAATATTTAAATAAAAAATAATTTATATAATATATTTAAATTAATATAATATAATTTAAATTTAATTTATTAAAAATATATATTTATAAATTTCTTTTTTATTTATATTTTTACTGTGATTTTTAAAGATTATATAATTTAGTTTTTTAAATTTTAAATATATATTTATATATTTATAGTTTTTAAGTTTATTATTTTTTAATATATATTTAAAATATTATTATTAATTAAAATTAAGTTTTTATTATTTTATTAATTAAACTTTAAATTTAAAAGTTATTTAAATATTTTATAGGAAATTAAGTTTATATTATAATATATACGTAAAAATATATATAACGTTAATATAATTTATTTTAAATTATATTTATAAGTGATATTTTATATTTTAAAACTTAATTATAATTAATCTACGATTAAATATAATTATTATTTTTATAAATGTTTTAATATTATTAATTTTTTTATTATTATTATTAATTTAAAATATTTAAAATTATTTAAAATTTTTATATTTTTTTTAACTTTAATATATTAATATTTATTTTAATTATAATATAATTAAAATTAAAAAACTATATAAAACACGTTTTATTAAACGGTGTAAATTATTAAAAGTTTTATAAATAATTTAAATTAATATTATATTTTAAAAATTTTTTTTTAAATATATATTATATAATAATTAATATACTTAATTATATATTTAATATATATTAAAGTTTTTAATAAAAAATAAAACTAATAACCATAAAAAACTTATTAAAAAATAAAACTTATAATTATAAATAATTTTAATAATTATAATAATATTTAATAATTTATATAAAGTTAATAATATTAATATTATTAATAATATAAAAATAAAAATAATAAATAATAAAACATATAAAATATATATAAATATATAAAAGAAAATTATAATAAAAATATAAAATATAATATAAAATAATATAAAATAAAATAAAAATAAAATAATATAAAATAAAAATAAAAATAAAAATATAAAATAAATATAAAAATATAAAATAAAATAAAAATAAAAATATAAAATAAAATAAAAAAGTAATAACATAAATAATAATAAAAATTTAAATATAAAAATATATAAAATAATAAAATAAAAAATATATAATATATTAAAAATATATAAATATAAATTAAATTAAGTTAAAAATGATAAAATAATAAAACTTAATAAAATATAATATATAAAATAATATAAAAAAATAAAACAAAATAAAAAATAAAAAATAAAAATATAATAATAAAAATGAAATATATATATATATATAAAATAAATTATAAAAATAATATATATATATATTAAAAATATAATATAATATAATATAAAATAAAATAAATAAAATAGAAAATATATAACAAAATAAATTAAATTAATAATAGGCGTTAAAAACACTTATTATATTAATAAAATATACTAAAAATTAAAATAAAATATATTTTAAAACTGGTTTATTTAAGTAATTAAAGTTTATAAAATTTTAAATAATTAATTATAGTTTTAAATTTTTAATAAAATAAGTTTTTTATATATTTAAACTTTTATAATTAATAATATTTTTATTTATTTAAAGTATTGTTTTAATTATATTATATTAATTTAATTTTAATTTTAATTAATTAATTTTATTTTTCTTATAAAATATATTATTATTATATAAAGATTTTTTTATTTATAAAATAAGTTTTTAAAATAGTTTTAAAGTAAATAACTTATTATATTTATTTATTTCACTTTTTTTTATTTTAATTATAATTAATTTTAATTTTAATTAATAAAAACTTTTGTTTTTTTATTATATTTATATTATCTAAGTAAGAAAATATTTAATTAGTTATTAAATTTTTAAGAATATTATAATATATTTTTATAATATAAAAGTTATTTAAATAAAATATTAATTAAATTTTTCTTTATATTTAAACATTAAATTTATTAATAATATAATTAAAAAAACCGTTAAAAAATATAAAAACCACTTAAAATTTAGTAAAATTATAATTAATATTTAACGTTAAATAAGTAATAAATATTTATAAATTTTAAAAAGTATTTTTAAAAGTTATTTAATATATTAACTTTATATTTTCTAGTATTATTAATCTTTTTTTAATAATTTTATTAATTATAATAGTTTTAATATTTTTAAAATTATTTTTACTAATAATATTTTATTTTTTTTATTAAATTTTTAAAACTTTTTCGCTAATTTTACGTTATAATTTATATAAAAGTTTTAAACTTTAACTAATTAATAACCTATTTAAATATAAAAAAAAAATAACCTTATATATTTTATATATTTTATTAAAATTATTATTAATTAAATTAATATTAATATTTTTATATATAGTTAATTAGTTATTAATTTTTATTATTAAAATTAATTTTAACATTTTTTATTAAGTGTTATTAATCTATAAATTAAAACTATTATTATATTTTTATTTAACTTTTTAAAAAAAACTTAAAACTTAATTATTAATATTTTTAACGTTTAAATTTTACTATAAATAAACATTTAATTATATTAATATAAAAAAAACGTTAATTGTTTTAAATAATATAAAATAAACTAAAAATAATCTATTATTAATATACGTTTTTATTCTTAATTATTTTTTAAATTTTATTTAAATAAGTTTATTAAATATTTAATAAATTTATTTATATTAATATATTAATTTAAACTATTAATTTATCGATTTTAATTTTAATATAAATATATTTAATATTAATTATATTATAAAAAGTAATTTATATAAATAAAAATAATAATTTATTATTAATTAAAAATATATTAACTTAATTTTTTAATAAATATTTATTAATTAATAATATATTTATTTATATATTAAAAAAAAAGCCAGGCCTATTAGTTTTTAATAAAAATCTTATAAATTTAAAACTTATTAACTTTATTTTTAATATAAAAACTTAATATATAATTAATTAATATATAATAATAATTAATATTATATATAATAATATATAAATTAAATTATTTAATGTTATAATAATAAAAAATATTTTAAATTAATAAGTTTAATATATTACTATTTAATATAAATAAGATTTTAATAATTAAAAGTTTATAAATATTAATTACTTTTATTTAAACTGTTTTAAGTTATATAAAAAAAAAAAAATTTACTTATTTTAATAGAAATATAATTTATTATTTTATTTGGTTTTTTATTAAAATAATATAATAAGTTATTAATATTAATAATATTAAATAAAAAAAGATTTAAAGTTAAGTTTATAAATTATATTATAATAAAACTATAATTTAATAAACTATTTAATTTTTTTTGTTAAACGTTAAATTATATTAAATAATTTAATTTATTATATAAAAAAGTTGTTTATATAATTTAAAATATTAAAATTTAAAACCTTTTAAAAAATTAAAAATATTAAATATATAAAATAAAATTATTTTTAAAATAAAAACATATAAACCTAGGTAATAAATTTAATTTAATTTTATTATACAATTAATTTAATAAAAGTTAATACTTAAATTAATTTTATTTATTAAATTTTAAATAAGTAATTTATTTTAATAATAGTTATATTAATAAATATAAAATTTAACAATTATTTAACTTATTTAAACTAACATTAAAAAATATAATAATTAAGTTTTTTAATGTTTAAAAAAAAAACTTAACGTTAAAAATAAATATTAATAAATAACTTATTAAAAACTTAATGTTATTTAATAAAATAATTGTTAATTAATTTAAGGTTTTTTTTAATAATTTTAATAAAATTATTTTAAATTAAAAAATACTAGATAATAATATAAATATAATTAATAATACCTTTTAAAAAAACTTTAATAATAAAAATTATTAAAATAAAAAAAGATATACTAATAATTATTTTATTAAAAATAAAAACAATAAAATTAAAAATAAAAATAATAAATATAATAACATTAAAAATAAATTAAACTATTTTTATAGTAAATTAAACTATTTTTATAATAAATTTAATTATTTTTATAGTAATTTAAATTATTTTTATAATAATTTAAATTATTTTTATTATAATTTTAATAAGTTTTATATTTATTATTATTAAAAAAACCGTTAATTTTTAAAATATTATTAACATTAATAAATTTATATTAATAAAAAAAAAAATAGTTATATTATTAATAAAATAATATATAAATAAAATAATTTTAATTAAAAAAAAGAAATTTACGTTTAAAATAAATAATTATATTATAATAAATAACTTTAAAGAAATAAATAAGAATTTTAATAATAATTTTAATTATTTAACGTTTTAATAAATAAATAATATAAATATTAAAAAAAAAATATATTTTAAATTTAAAAAAGTATTTAAATTTTATAATAAATATTTTAAATACGTTTTTATTAATTTTTATATATTATTTAAACTAAAAAAATATAAACTATATAAGTTTTAATTTAATAATTTACTTAAATTTAAATAATTAAAGTTAATATATAAAAAACTTACTATAAAAAATATATTTAATATTTTTTTTATAAACTTAATATAATATAATAATAAACTTTTATAAAATGAAGTTTTAATTATTAATAACGTTAAAATAATTAATATAATATTAATATTAAAAACTTATAATAATATATTAATATAATATTTTTTTTAAAAAATTAATATATTAAATAATAATAAAAAGTTAATATTATATATTAATAATAAAACATTTTATTATATAATAAATTAAACTTAACTTAATAAGTTTATTAAAAAATATAATATATTTAAATTAAAAAAATTAATTATTATAAATAAGATAGCTAGTAAAATATTTATAATAAAAAAAATAAAATTTACAATTAATCTTATTATTAATTATTACAATAAAATATAATAATTAATATAAATTAAAATAAAAGTATAAATTTATAATAAACGTTTAATGTTAAATTTATTATTTAATAATAAGTTTTATAATAAATATAATATTATATTTAATTATTTATATAAATATATAATATTAAAATTTTATTTTATTATTAAAATATTAATTTAATTTTATTAAAAATATAATAATAAAAAATAAGTTATAGTTATATAGTATATTATTATTTTATTAAAAACCGTTGAACTAATTTTAATTTATTATATTAAATTAAATAAAAATTATAATTATATATTTATTTTAATATTACTAAAAATAATATATAGTATTTATATTATAAATTTTATTAAAATAATAGTTTATATTAATTATATTAATTAACTAATATTAATTAATTAAAAATAAAAATTAAGTTATATAAATAAAACTTTAAATAAAAGTTATATTAAAATAATATAAAAAAAAGTTAATATAATTTAAACAGTAGTTAAAAATGTTAATTTTACTAATAAAACCGATTTTTTTTTTATGGAATTTAATATATTAATAAATTTAAAAAAGGTATTTAAATCCGATTTAATAATTATAAAAAATATATAAAAAAGCTTTAAAATTAAAAAAAGAAAGTTATATAAGATTTATAACGTTATTTTTAAATATAATTAAACTTGAAAATATATTAATAATTATATTTAAATAAAATATTTATTATATTAATAGTAATTTTTAATTCGTTAAAAAACTAAATATATTAATTAATAAATATAATATTTAAAATAATAAAAGTATAATAAAAATATTAAAAGATAAAAAAATAATAATAGATTTTATTAAGAATTAATAAAATAAGTATAAGTTAAAGAAAATCTATTTTTTAAATATTAAAAATTAAGAATTTTTTAATAAATTTTTTAATAAATTATATAAAAAAAGTAAAATAAAATAAATAAAAAAGTTAACCTTATTTATTTATCTTTATTTTATTATATAAAAAATAATTAATAACTATAAAAAAAATTACATGGTAATTAATTTTAAAATATTTAATAAAAATATATTATTTAATGTTTATTTTTTATTATAATAAAAGAAAATTATATAATATATAAAAGGTAAAAAGATCTTTAATATTACTAATAACTTAATATTTTTTTATTAATTTCTAGTAACTATATACTATTAATATAAAATAATAATAATTTTTTTAAAAAAATTAAAAGTATTTAATATTTATTTTATAGGTTTTTAAAATTTACTAGTGTTTATTTAATATTTTATAGATTAACGGTTTTTATTATTTAAAAAGTTTATTAAAACTTATATAAATAATATTATTATTTTTAGTAATTTTAAAAAAAAAATATTTATATTATTTTAAAAAGGTTTTTTTAGATATGTTTTAAGATTAAATTAATATTATTATTTAAAAAATCTTTTCTTGGTTATTTTTCTATTAAATTATTTAAATTTATAATGGATAAATCTAAAATTATAATATTTATAAACTGTGTTAAAATATTAAAAAAAATTAAAATATTAATAACTTTTATTATATTTAAAACTTATTTTAAGTTGTTAATTTTTTTATATAAATACATTTTTTAATATATTTAAAAAACTGAATTATTATAAATTTAAAAAATAATGTTACTAGTTAAAAAATATAAAAATAAAATATTACCGTTTATATTTTTTATTAAAAAAAATATATAGCTAAGATATTCTTTTAATTAATTAAATTTAAGTTAAAATTATTTAAGATTTTATAGTTTTAATTTATTAAACTTAGTTATTTAATATATTAAGATTTTAATAATATAATATTTATTAAGATAAATATTTTAAAAGAAAAAGGTTTTAATGTAATAATTTTTTATTATAATAATAATTAAAATTAAAAAAATATAATATTAAATAAAGTTTAATTAAAATTAAAATAAGATATAATATTATAAAATTTAAAGTTATTTATTTAATTTAGTTTTATTATTACTATAAAATTTAATTTTAATTTTATATTAAGCTAGTTATAATATTAATTAATTATATTACTATAAAAAATATTATAAATTATATTAATATTAAAATAATAAATATTAATAAAATAAATAACTAATTAATAATTGTTTTAATATTTTTTTTTAATATTAATTAAATATATACTATATATTAAATTATTTAAACCTTATTTTAAATACGTTATTATATTTATTAATTAAAGATATTTTAATAAATAAAAAAAAGAAAAATAATATTATAAAATTAAAACTTAATAATATAGTTAATAATTTTAATTATTATATTATTAAAGTTAAAATTAATAAAGGTTTTAAAATAAAAGTTATTATTAAATATAATTATAAAAAAAAATTATAACGATTATATTAAATTTTTTTTAACGTTAAAAAAAATAAGAAAAATATTATTAAATAATATAAATATATTTTATTAAATAATTTAATATATTATATTAATTATATAAGATATTAATATTTATATTTTTTTTAATATATATAAAAGAATTATTTAAAGTAATATATAATTATAAGTATTATTTTAGTTTTAAATATATAATTTAAGATTTAAAAACGTATTAATTTAAAATATATTATAAAAAATTAAAGAATATATTTAATTCTATTTTAAATACTAGAAAAATAAAATAAATAAGTTTAAACCTTTAAAAAAACCTAAGTTAATTAAGTTATTAACCATTTTTTTTTATATAATAACTTAAAATTTTATAGTTAAATTATTATTAATTTTATTAAAAAAAAGTTTTTAAATAGTATTAAAATATATAATATTTAATATATTAATAGTTATTATTTATAAGTTTAATAAAAAGGTTTTACTAATTTTTAAAAATATTATATATATAATAAAAAAATAAAAAATATTAATATTATAAATATTATAATTTTTAAATTAAAAGATATTAATTAAGGTTATTTTAAATAAAAACCTTAAGTTTATATTTAAGTTTTAATAGATTATATTTATTAGATTAAGATTTTTATTAATAATATTAATTATTTAATATTTTTAAATTAATAACTAGTTTAAATAAAAAAATTAAAATATGAAAATTATAATTTATTATTATTATTTAACGATATTTATAATATTATAAATTAATATAATTCCGGTTTTATAATATAATATAAATAATATTAAATCATTTATTTTTAATAGATTTTTAAATAAAATGGTTTATAAATTTAAATTTTAAAATATAGTTTTTAGATTTAAAGTTTTTATTAATTTTATTAATTTAAATATTTTAAAATAAACTTATTAAAAAAAAGTTAAAACGGTAATTAATTTCGTAGTTATAAACGTTAAAATTAAATATAATGTTAAATATAAATTAATTTTTTTTAACAAGGAAAAAATAATTTATTTATAATTATATAAAAGATATTATTTTCTTAAAAAGCCGTTAAAAAAGTGGTTAATTTAATATATAAACTTATTATTTATTATTTAAAAAATTAATAAATTAATATATAAAATTAATATTTTATTATATTAATAAATTTATAAGGTTATTTTAATAATATAATTTTATTAAGTTTTATAAAATAAAAATTTATATAAATGTTATATTTTATAACTAAGAAAAATTATAGTTGAAAATAATAATAAAAATTAGATTTTTTATAAAATAAAAACCTTATTTAATTAATATATAAATAAATAAAAAGGTTAATTAATTTTAAAGTATATAATTAAATAAAAAAACTATTTATAAGTTTATAATTAATAATATTTAAAATAAGTTTTAATATAAAATATAATAAAATTTATTAATATTTATAATAAAGTTAATTTATTAAATATTAATAATTTAAAAATTAAAAGTTTAAAAAAAAATACTATAACCTTAAAAATTTAATTAATTATAAAAAAAACTAAACTTATATAAAATAATAATTAATTTAAATAAAATAACGTTAAAATTATTTTAAAGTAATTTTAACTAGTTATTAAACTAAAAAACGTTTTTAAAGTTATTAAAATTATAAATATTATATTTAAAATTAATATTTAAATATTAATTTTATAAAAACCAAATTAATTAGCTAGAATATTTATAGGATTTTAATAAAAATATATATTTTAATAGTTTCTTTATTTAAAAATAATATATATAAATAATATATATATTACTTAAAAAAATATATATATTATTTAAAAAAATATATATATATTTAAATTTACTGGTAATATATATTAAAAAAAATATATATATATTTAATTTTATTGGTGTATAAATATAAATAACTGGTAAAATTAAAAATTTTTTCCTTTTTTTTTTATAAAATTTTTTTTTTAGTTAATTTTTATATATTTAAATTTTTTTTTTCTAAATTATTTTATTTATAGTTAAATATATTTATATGTATTTTTTTAATTAAAATATTATTAAAAATAATTTATATAATAAACTTATTTATTATTATAACGTTTAAATATTTAATTTTAAAAATAATAACGTTTTAATATTTTTATAAAATAATTAAAAAAAAAGTAAAAGTTAATAAAAACAATAAAACGTTAAATTTAATTATAAAAAGTTTATTTATATTTATTAATAAATTAATAAATTACTTGTTATTTAAATTAATATAATTTTTAAATATAATTAATTTTATATTTTATTAATTTATATTTAATGTTAATATTATATTTATAATTAAAGGTTTAAATGTTATTTTAAACGGTTTTTTTAAATAATTTATTAAATTTAATTTTAATTATAATATTTTTATTATTTTTACTATTAAAAAAATTACTAGTGTTAATAAAAAACTTATTAATAATAATATTATATTTATTATAAATAATAACAATAATAATATTAATAATATAAATTTAAAAAAAATTAATTTTTTAAAAAAATTCCTAGGTTATAATTAAAAGAAATAATAAATAATATTTACGTTTAATTAAAATATTATAATTATTATTAATAATGATTTAAATTATATTAATAAGTAATTAAAAGTAACTTAAAATTTTAAAAAAATAAACGTTAAAATTAAAATAAGTTTTTAAAAACGTAGTTATATTAAAATTAATTAAAGTTTTTTTTATTTTAATATTAAAAAAAAACTTAATATAATTATAAGTTTATAATATTAATAAAAAATATATAAAATATTTTTAATAAAATTATAAATTTAATAGTAAAATATATAAAAAAAGTTAATTAAATTAAATTAATAATAATAACTAAGTATATTTTTATTAATAAAACGTTTTATTTATTTTTTAAAAAACTATATTTACTTTAAAAATTAATTTAAATAAAATGTTAATAAGTTTATAAAAAACAACTATTAATAATTAAAATTTTTTAATATTAATTAATTAAAAGTTATTTAAATTAATAAAAGTGTTTATAAAAATATTAATATAATATTTTAAAAAATTAAGCGATTATTTTTTTAATTTAAATTAATTTAAATAATATAACTAAAAATATATATTAAAATATTTAATTTTTAATTAAATAATAAAAAAATTAATTACTAGGTTTTTTATTATAAGATTATATAAATAATAAAATAATTAATTAAAATAATAATTTTTAACTAGTTAATTAAAACGTTAATAAAATAAAAATAAAAAAAGTTAATATTAATTAATAAGTTTTTAAATAATAATAGTTAATTATAAATAATTAATTATTTAAATTAAAATTATTAAAAGCTTAATTTATTAAAAAAAAAATTTATTAATATTAGTAATTAAGTTTTTTAATAATAATAAAAACTTTAAATTATTAAAAAAAAATATATTAATATTAATAATTAAAAATTTTAAGTTATTATAATAATTAATATTTAAGTTTTTTATTTTAACTAAGTTTTTTAATAATAATAAGTTATTAAATTATAAAATATTAATTTAATTATTATTTTTTTAAATAAAATTATTAAAAGATTAAAAAATAAAATTTTATAAGTAATTAAGGAAAGTATAAACGGTATAAAAAATATATTAAAAACTATAAAATTAAAATATAATAATATTAATAATATTATTAAAGTAATAAAAAAAACTTAAAAAAAAACTAAAATAATAAAAATATAAATTAAAGAAATAACTAAATAATAAACTAGTAATATTTATATATTAAAAAATATTAATAAATATATATAAATTTTAATAATTATTATTAATTAAGTATAAATAAAAACCAAAATTACCGTTAAAAATTTAATTTATTTTAAGGGAAAATTTAATATATTAATAATATTTATTATTAATAATATTGTTTAATAATATTAAAAAAAAATAATAATAAATAATAAAGATATTATTTTCTTTTTTTATTAAAAAAAAAATAATAAACATTAAAAATATTTATTATATTAATAAAATATATTAAAAATTAAAATGAAATATATTTTAAAATTAATTTATTTAAATAATTAAAACTTATAAAATTTAAAGTAATTAATTATAGTTTTAAATTCTTAATAAAATAAACTTCTTATATATTTAAACCTTTATAATTAAAATAAAAATAAAAATATAATATAAAACAAAATATATAAAATTTTTAAAAACAAATTTAAATATTTAATATAATATAATTAATTAATTAAACTATAAATTTATAACTTAATTAAATATTTAATATTACTTTATATTATTAAATTTTTTTATTTTTATATATTAGTTTTTCTTTTTAATTATTATATAATTAAAATTAAAAAATTATATAAAATATGTTTTTTTAAATAATATAAATAATTAATAATTTAAAAGAAATATAAAAATTATTAAATAATAATAAAAATAATATTTAAATAAAAAGAATATATAAAGTATAAAATAAATATAAAATAAAATAACATAAAATAAAAATAAAAATAATATATAAAATAAATAAAATTAAAATAAAAAAAAATATAATAAAAAATAAGAAATAATAATATTAAAAATAAAAAAAATAAAAATATAAATATATATAATATATAATAATATATAATAAATTAATATAAAAATAAAAATATATTATAAAATAAAACATATAAATTTTAATATAAAAAAATAAAAAAATTTAATATAATATAAATAATATTAAAAATATATTTAAATATTTTAAAACTTATAATTTTAAAAACTTTACTATAATTTTATATAATTATAATAATAAAACTTTTAATATATATAATATATAATTTTATTTTATTTTAATTATATAATAATATATAATTAATAAGCGTTAAAAGTATTTATTATATTAATAAAATATATAAAAAATTAAAATAAAATATATTTTAAAACTAGTTTATTTAAATAATTAAAACTTATAAAACCTTAAATAATTAATTATAACTTTAAATTTTTAATAAAATAAGTTTTATATATATTTAAATTTTTATAATTAATAGTATTTTTATTTATTTAAAGCTTTATTTTAATTATATTATATTAATTTAATTTTCATTTTAATTAATTAATTTTAATTTTTTTATAAAATATATTATTATTATATAAAAGTTTTTTCACTTATAAAGTAAGTTTTTAAAATAATTTTAAAATAAATAACTTATTATATTTATTTATTTTACTTTTTTTTATTTTAATTATAATTAATTTTAATTTTAATTAATAAAAGCTTTTATTTTTTTATTATATTTTTATATTAATTAAATAAAAAAATATTTTATTAATTATTAAGTTTTTTAAAACGTTATAATATATTTTTATAATATAAAAGTTATTTAAATAAAATATTAATTATATTTTTTTTTATATTTAAATATTAAATTTATTAATAATATAACTAAAAAAACCGTTATAAAATATAAAAACTATTTAAAATTTAATAAAAATATAACTAATATTTAATATTAAATAAATAATAAATACTTATAAATTTTAAAAAATATTTTTAAAAGTTATTTAATATATTAATTTTATATTTTTTAATATTATTTTTTTTTAATACTTTTATTAATTATAATAATTTTAATATTTTTAAAATTATTTTTATTAATAATATTTTATTTAATTTATTAGATTTTTAAAACCTTTTTATTAATTTTATATTATAATTTATATAAAAATCTTAAGTTTTAATTAATTAATAACTTATTTAAATATTAAAAAAAAAATAGTTTTATATATTTTATATATTTTATTAAAATTATTATTAATTAAATAAATATTAATATTTTTATATATAATTAATTAATTATTAATTTTATTATTAAAATTAATTTTAATATATTTTATTAAATATTATTAAATTTATAAATTAAATTTATTATTATATTTTTATTTAACTTTTTAAAAAAAACTTAAAACTTAATTAAAATTCCACGGCCGCTTTAAAAAAAAAGTAACACTTTTTACGTAATATAGCTTTTATAAAAATCCACGTAATATTTAAATTAATATATATTAAACCTTTATATTAGTAAATCCCCATGTAATTTACCTATAAATTTATTAATATATAAATAAACCGGTTATTTTAAATACGGATTTTTCAATTAAATTCCAAGCTATTATCTTCGGATTTATTATATTAATCCTTATATTTAAATTATTTATAGTTTTTAAATAATATAATTAGATTTAAAAGTTTCGTTTAATTAAAAGCTTTTAAATAATATAAGTTCCGTTTTAATATATACCTTAATTAAAAAAATATTTAAATATAAAAATTAATATTTTAAATAAAAATATAACCGATAAATATTATATAATATCTTTAAAAATTAACTTTAAATATTAAAAACCTTATATTTAAAAGTTAATTTAATTAAAATTAAATATTAAATAAAAATATAATTTATATTAATATTTTTATTATTTTTTATTTTATTAATTAATAATAATATTATATAATAACTAGTTAAATTAATTAAATTATATTATAATAAATACTAGGAATTAATAAAAGTTTTTATTTTATAATAATAAATTATATATTATAATGTTAATAAATTTATATATAAATTATAAAAAGATTTATTAATATAAAAGTTTAATATATATTAATTTAAATATTACGTGGATTTTCACAAAAGTTATATTATATAAAAAATATTACTTTAAAAAAAAAGCTATATATTTAAATTATAGCTTTTTATAAATTTTAAAAAGCTTAAATATATAGTTTTTTTTTCTAGGGTTTATTTTATTAATTATAAAATTTTTTTATAAAATATAATAATATATAAAATATATATAATAATTTAAAATAAAAAATTAAAAATTAAGTTTAAAATATTAATATTTATTTAAAAAAATAACTTATAAATTATAAAAAAAATGTTTTTATATAAGTTTAAATTTAAGGTTTTTATAAAAGTTATATAAATTATAAAAATTATAAAAATAATTATATATAAATAAATTAATTTATTATTATATTATTATATATTAAATATATTTTTTTATTTAAAATTTTTATTTAATTTAAATTTAAATTTAAATAACTTATTAATTTTATATTATTAAATTTTATATTAATTAATAATTAATATTATTAAAATCTTTTTAATTATATTAAATTTTTAATTTAAGTTATATTTTTTTATATATATTTTTAAATTAATAACTAAAAATTTAAAGTTAAAAATAAAAACTTAAATAACTAATAATAAATAATAAAACTTATTAAAATAAATATATTTAATTAAAAAGTTAAATAAATTTAACTAATTAAATAAATATAATAAAAACTTTAATTCCTTATTATTTAATTTAAATATAATATAAAATTAATATAATATAAAAATATATAATAAAAAATTTACTAGGAATTTCTTATATTAATTTTTTTAAAACTTATAATAATAATATTTTTTAAATAAAATAAATTTAAATTTTATATATAATAATAATATAAAAATTATATTTTTTTAAATTAAAAATTAAAAATTTTATTTTATTAATTTTAAAATTTTAAATTATTTTAATTTAAATTTTAATAAAATATAAAATATTAATTTAAATAATATATAATAATATTTATTTATATAACTTTATAATTTAAAGTTTAATAAATTTAAAAAAAAAATGTTTTAAAAAAAACCTTTTAAAACTTTTTTAAAAACTTTTTTTATTTTATTTTTAAACTATAAAATTATAATTATATTTTTATAATTTAAATTATTTTAATTAAAAAACGTTTTTTTTTAAAATATATATAAATTAAAATATATTTAAAGTTTTATTTTTTTATTTAAATAATAAGTTTTTATAAAAAAAAATTTAATATAATAATTTTTATAAATTTAAATATTAATATATAATATATATAAAATTAATAATTAAATTAAATTAATTAAATTAATTAAAAAAACTTTTATTTAAATAAAATAAAATAAAATTAAATATATAAATAATATTTATTTAATTAAAAATATTTATTATTAATTTAATATATATTTAAATATTTATATATATTTAATTAATAGAAAAACCTTATAAATTTTAAAATTTATATTAAAAAATAAAAACTTTTAAAAATATTAAAAAATATTATAATTTTTATTAAATTTTATAATAAATTATATTTTTTAATTATTTTTAAATTAAATAATTAATATGTTTATATTTTTTTAATTTTAATTTATTATTTATTTAATTTAAAATTTTTTTTAAATTTTTTTAATTAAATAGTTTAAATTTAATTAAATATTAATCAAACTAATTATATAATTAATTTAATTTACCCGCTAGTTAAAATACCTACTTTTATTTAAGGTATCTAGTTATTTATTTTATAGATATTTTTAGCATTTTATAACTTTTTCGTTTACAGCGCTTTCTGATTCCTTCGTTTCCTTAGCACCCTCTAGGCCAAATTCAGTTTCCAATATAATCCGCATATCGATATGTTTTTCCGCAAACACCAAAAGGAAACCCACTAACGCAAACGCGAGACCCACGAGCCAAACGATGCGCATCGCTTCTTTATATACATGGAGTGTCTGTTCGAGTGTCGGACCGGTCAGGTTCTTAACGCTAAGCGCGAAGCTGTACGCACCACCGTTGGCCAGCGCCGCCCTGACGTTGGAGTCATCAACGGAGTCTAGCATGGCGTTGACACGGCTATTGAACACGATGGACGGGATGGTAGCGCCCCACACGAACCCAAAAGACCGGACGAAGGAGTAGGTACTCGTGGAAATTGCCGTGTCGGACTCAGGGATCACAGCCTGGATGGCGGGAAGTTGTGTAGTGAGTGGAAGACCAATGCCGATGCCGGCGAGGATCTCGAACCATGCCCAAGCAACAGTACTGGTCGAGGAGGACATGGTAGAGAGGAGACCGCATGAAATGGCGAGCACGCCGAAACCGGCCCAATGGAGAGGTTTGTAGCGACCAGTTTTCGTCAAGATGGCTCCAGCGACAGCGCCGGTGGGAATCATGAAAGCGTTTATTGGTAATATGTCGAGGCCAGAGGTCAGAGCAGAAGCCGAAAGTTGCGACTGGAAGTACAGAGGAAGGATATATATGGCCCATTCTAGGAGGACGGAGACGACAAAATCCTGTGGATAGACGATAGCTGAGGTGCGGTGCGCGAATAGACGAAGTGGCATCGTAGGTTCAGCGCAGAAATTCTGCTGGACGAAGAACACGGCCCATCCCACGAAGCCGACGACGAGGGGCAAAATAGTCCTCCATGAGCCCCAAGGATACACGATACCACCCTGGACAAGGCCGATCAGTATGGAGGTGATGGAACCGATAAAGATAATGTTGCCCAAATAGTCTATGCGCAGAAGGGAGTGCATCCAGGACGGCGACCTTTTCCACGAGAGGCGTAAGAAAGGGATCATGGACGCCAGCGTCACCGCACAAATGGGTAAGTTAATCCAGAATGCCCATCTCCAAGTCGTACGGGTCACGATGGCACCTCCAATGACGGGCCCAACAAGACTGCCGACTGCACATGCTCCCAGCACGGCACCTAGATAGGTGCTGCGCTCCCGCAACGGAAGGAGGTCGCAGACGATCAGGTCAATCAGCATGACCATACCACCTGCCCCGAGCCCCTGGACCAAACGCCCACTGATGAACATGGCTGAAGTGTTGGCTCCGCCCGCGATGCCGCTTCCCAGGGCGAAAAGCGCTACCGACACAATCATCGGATACCGTCGCCCGAAGATGTTGGCCAGCTGGCCATAGAGCGGCTGGATGGCGGTGGACGAGAAGACGTAGGCATTCCCCAGCCATATATATTGCGCTTGTCCCCCCAGTTCGTTTGAGATAGTGGGCAAAGCTGTGAAGATGATGGTGCTGTCGGTGGCGGCAACGAAACCAGCGAAGCAGAGACTGAGAAAGACGAGCCAAAACTGCACTCCTTTACGGCTCGATGGTGGCTTGGCGTCTGTCGTGCTCGTGCCTTCAGGGGCGCTGGATGTGGAGTTGTTCGTAGTCGTGATGGGAGGTGGGCTTTCCTTGGACATGGCTGCGGAAAATGTCTGACTAGCAACTAGCAGAAAGGGCCCGGAGAAGAAAGTAGAAGAGCAGCCCCGATGAAGCTATCTACAAGCCCAGTAGAACCATGTGGTCGCCGGTGATCAAGTCACAATTGGGAGACTGGAGGTAGTGGTTAGCGTGAAAGCTACGGGTTTAACGAGGAGATTCGAAAAGGGGGCCGCGGATCCGGGAAAAGCAAAGCAAAGAGATGGGTCGCCAACACGAACAGGCATTATTTCATGTTAGGTAGGATGCACACTGGCCGCTAGGTTGTGTAACCTAACATCTGACGGGTCGGCCTATAATATTGCAACGATGTTTATTGGCAATGCGGCGGACCCACCCACCCATTAATCCAAGGCCACCTCACCAGGCGGTATCACCACGGGACCTACCTAGGTATAGACCTATAACCATCAAACTAGACTTAGGTATCAATCTTGCGATATCCTCATTCTAAGCTTAAGCAACTTTCCAAGCACTTTACAAACCGCAATTATGTTGTAATTTAGGAACTGGTTAGAGTTAGGGTTACTTTAAGGTTAGTTGGATGAGGTTAGTTAGTTGTGCATTTACCATGCAGTGCAATAACCTATGTTTCTAGACATGCTTCCGTTGCTGAAGCAGCACTAACACATCCTCATCCGGACTCATTGCAGCTGCGGAGGGCGTCTCTTTGTCAACCTGGGGCATCCTTGGCCCCCTCTCCCGTGGCACGAGCCCCATCTCGAACCTCCGCAGTGTCATCGCCACAAACAAGTAAATCTCGCGCTGCGCAAATAGCCGCCCGGGACAGTACGTATACCCACCGCCAAACGGCGCATAACCCTTGGTCCGGGGTAGAGTCCTGTTCTCTAGGAATCTTTCTGGGCGGAAGGCTGTTGCGTCGTGGCCGAAGATGTCGCGGTTCAGGTGGAATTGTCTAAACGGAGCTATCAATTGGTCCCCGACATGCACCCGTTTGCCACCTACTGTACAGGGCCAAGTCGCCTGGCGTATTACGGATGTTGCGTTGTATACCCGCATGGTTTCGTACCAGATTGCGTCAAGGTGAGGACAGGCGCTGAGCAAAATATCCATGCTTGGCTCCCCTTCCGACCCCCTTTCTCGCCCCAAGAAGGCGGCATCGATCTCGTCACACACGGCTAAGAGATAGGGTGGGTTGTGCAGCAGATGCGCTAGGATCCAGAATGCAACCTTGTGTGCATTGTTGTTGATTCTGTGTGTCCTGCGTCAGAGAGGCACTCTAGTTTGGAGAAGGCGGGTTGCGACTCACGCCCATATGATGACCATGACAAATGCGGCGATGTCTTGGTCTCCAACACCCAAATAACCAAGCTCGCTCACTATGGTTTGGAAAATCCACTCGAGTTCGGAATGATCTTGGTCCGGCATACTCAAGTATTTGGCCAGTCCATCTACAGCCCTCTCCTTGGCCCGGTGTGAATCGACGGCCAGAAACGAAGGCAGGCGGTAGAAAATCTTCCAGCTTCCTTTCTCGAATTCCTGATAGTGCTGCAAAAAATCAGGAGCAATCTGCTGAAGCTTCTTACCGAAGAAGGTATTCGTACTACAGTAGGAGACCGTATACTGGCAAAACTTTCCGAGGGATACGACCGTAGTCGTTTCAGGGGAAGATGCGCGCGATAGAACGTACGTGGGTGAGAGAGCCGTCCACGACAGCGACTCATTGAGGTAGGCAAGATATTTCTTCTGAAGTGTTCGAAGGGCCTCTGGTGCCAGCAGCTGTGAGGTAAACCACTCGCGTTCTAAGTCCATATAGACTTTATTGTTAGGGTTACTGTTGATCAGCACAGACTTCATCCGTGCCTGGCCTTGGATCAAGTCTCGCGGATCCGTGAAGATCTTTTCTAAGGTTGGCTTGCCAATGCCGAACGCACCCAACGTCAAGACCACGAATGGATCGATGGAGAGCGCTTGGGTATTCCGCCAAACTGTAGCGACGTCCTGTACATCTCGAAGTATAATGGTCCTGCGGCCAGCTACCACGATGGAAAAAGGCTGGTTACTACCGAAGTAATGGCTTAGAAAGGTTTGTCAGTAAGTAGGCTTCAGCTGTTGAGTTATTGGCACTACTTACAATCCATCGTTAATCAGTTTCTCGGGATTGCGAATGAATGCCCAGGTGTGACCTAATACTCAAATCAGACTCGGCTACGTACATGTACCTACCTACTTACACGTAGGTTGGTACCCAGGGAGGTACCCAGGGAGGTACCCAGGCATGTACTTAGGTACCTGGGGTTTTCGAGAGTAAAGGACCTGTCAAACCAACACTTACCCACAAGTGGTATCCAGTATGGTAGCACATTGGGTTCATCAGTCCAAAACATAGGAACCAACGTGAAAGTCCAAAGCCGCCAGCTGAAGAACAAAAGAAGGAGTAGGGTGCCCACAACCTGGAGTGGATCGAGAACCAAACAGCCGGGGCTTGAGCCCCAACTGAAATAGGAGGGCGGGCAGGGGCGGTAGGGCCGGGGTCCGTTTTTAGCATTAGGTACCTAGGTAGGTACCCCCTAGGTACGTTCTACCAGGTACAGCACCCCCTGTGGTCCTTAATGTATGCTAACCCCGCCCTTTGTAGCTCTGATAGATAACCTAGCACTCACCCCGAAGTCATATTATCGAGATTTTTAAATAGATCCTCAAGGGAAGTTCAGTAGGTTAGATAGCTTAGAAAACATCGGCATTCTATTCTACCTAATTGTAAAACCCTAGTATTGCAAATCAACATGGCCAGCACTGCGCCTCCGATGTACACGGATACGCCGTTATCCTTGATCCATACTCCCAAGTTTGAAACAGGCAAGGCATGCAATAATTTGACAGTCCGTCGCTCTGTTATCGCAGTTTACTGACAGTGCAGCTCTCTAGGATGACCCGTTCACTATCGAAGCTTCCCACATGGCCCTGAGCCACAACTCTTTTATCCGCGGTTTCAATAGCATCTATCAGCAAGCGCCCCGACTACAGAGCCCCCCTGATAAGTCCGATTTTGTCGGATATTGTCTTGCCTGGGTTGATTGTGTCGCGCAACACCACCACTATGAAGAAACCGAATTCTTCCCCAACATCGACAAAGCCGCCGGTCGGCAAGGCTTGATGGACGGCGCAGTGCACGAGCACGAAGCCTTCTACGGCGGGATGGAGCGCATGAAGAAATATCTTCAGGACAAAGGCGCCGACTTCTCCGCCACCGAACTCATTGCCATTATGGACTCGTTCAAGAAACCGCTGCACAGCCACCTCAAGTCCGAACCACCAGCTATTGTAGCACTCGCCCAATACAATACCCCTGACACGCCGATTGATATTCTCGGTATTGCGGACGCTGCTGGTAAGTCAACTTCATCTTACCTACGCTATATTATAGGCTCAACAGATCTAATCCCGTATTTTAGGCAAGAAGCAGGTCACCTTGGGCTTCCTGTTCAACACCTTGCCCGTCTTCTTTTTGAATATGGAGACCGTCACCTTTGAAGACGGCATGTGGCATGAGGTCTTCCCGCCCCTTAAGGGCATAGCCAAGACGGTCATGACCAAGGCTATCCCCGTGTGGCATTCGGGTCGATGGCGCTTCGTGAGCTGTTCACCCGAGGGCGTCGCCGAGCAGTTGGCAGTTTGAGGTACCATTTGACGTTAGGCATCTTGGATATCAGAGCGAATGTACTAGGTAGAAGGTGGTATTTACGTAGCGAGGTACTAATAGTTTAAGTTTATTAATTTCGCTATTATTTTTTCTTATCTTAAATGTTATCTTGTTTATTTTTTAAAATAAAAAATTTTAAATATTTAATATAATATAAATAATATTAAAAATAAATTTAAATATTTTAAGATTTATAATTTTAAAAACTTTTATTAAATTTAAAAATTAATTAATAGTTAAAAATAAATAAATTTTTATTAAATAAACTTATAAAATTAAGATTTTATATATAATAATAATATAAAAATTATATATTTTCTAATAAATAAATTTAAATTTAATTTAATTAACTTTTAAATTTAATTATTAAAAATTTTATTATTATTTTTTTAATATTATTTATATATAAAAAAAATATTAAAATTATTTATTTAAAATATTTATATAATTAAATAATAATAATAAAAAAATTTTCAAAATTTTAATTAATTTAAAAAATTAATATAATTAAAAAAACAAATTTAAATTAAAAGTTAAATTATTAAAACTTTTTAATATAATTTTAAAAAAATATAATAAAAAAATTAATATTATTATCGCTTTTATAAAATTAAATAAATTTATAGAATTTATTATAATAAAACTAAAAAAATTAAACTTATTTTAAATTAAAAAAAAATTTTTTTTAACTTATTTTAAATTTAATAAAAAATAAAAAAGTTAATTATAAAATAAATATAAATTATTATAATAAATATAAAAAATTATATATAAAATAAATTATAATAATAAAAGAATTTAATAATTATATATATTAAATTATAATAAATTATTATAAATTTATATATTATATTATTAAAAAATTAATATAAAAATAATATTAAAAATTAAGCGTTTAATATAATAAAATAAAATTAAATAAAAAAGATAATATTAAAAAAGTATAAAGAAATAATAATATTTTTTAAGAATTTTAAAAACGTAAATTAATAATTATAAACCTAAAAAATAACTATATTTAAAATTAAATTTTATAAAATATTTAAAATATAATATTTAAATTTATAAATAAAAGATTTTTTAATTATAATAAAAAAACTTTATAAAAGTTAAATTATTATTTATAAAATAACTAAGAAATTATAATTTATTAATAATATTTTATAATATAAAAATTTTATAAATAATTTTTATAATTATATAATTAAAATAATATATAAAATAAAAAAAATATTTAAAAAAGTTTTTAAATTTATTTATAATAAAAAAAACTTTAATAAAAAAAAATTAACCGATCTTTTTTTTAATTAACCGAAAAATAAAAACGTAAGTAAAAAAAAATTAAAATTTTATAACCGCTTTAAAAAAAAAAGCTATATATTTAAATTATAATTATTTATAAATTTTAAAAAGCTTAAATACGTGGCTTTTTTTTTAAGGTTTATTTTACTGGTTATAGAATTTTTTTACAAGGTATAATAATATATAAAATATATATAATAATTTAAAATAAAAATTTAAAAATTAAGTTTAAAATATTAATATTTATTTAAAAAAATAACTTATAAATTATAAAAAAAATATTTTTATATAAACTTAAATTTAAAGCTTTTATAAAAGTTATATAAATTATAAAAATTATAAAAATTATTATATATAAATAAATTAATTTATTATTATATTATTAAAAATTTAATTAATTAAATTATAAATTTAATTTTTAAATTATTTTATATTTAAATCGAATTAAAGTTTTATTTATATAAAACTTATATAACTTTTTTAAAAAAATTACTAAGTTTAAGTTTAATAAAGTAATTATTAAGTTATTATTATATATTAAATATATTTTTTTATTTAAAATTTTTATTTAATTTAAATTTAAATTTAAATAACTTATTAATTTTATATTATTAGGTTTTATATTAATTAATAATTAGTATTATTAAAATCTTTTTAATTATATAAAACTTTTAATTTAAGTTATATTTTTTTATATATATATTTAAATTAATAATTAAAAAATTAAAGTTAAAAATAAAAACTTAAATAACTAATAATAAATAATAAAACTTATTAAAATAAATATATTTAATTAAAAAGCCGAATAAATTTAACTAATTAAATAAATATAATAAAAACTTTAATTTCTTATTATTTAATTTAAATATAATATAAAGTTAATATAATATAAAAACATATAATAAAAGATTCGCTAGGAATTTTTTATATTAATTTTTTTAAAACTCGTAATAATAATATTTTTTAAAAAAAATAAAAAAATAAAATAAAATATTATATTAATTAATAGCTACTTAATATATAATTAACGTTATTAATTTATAAAATATTATTATATTTTTTTTAAAAAAAATATATAATAACTTTAAATTAAAAAATTAATTAACTTTTAAAATTAAAAAGGTTTTAAAAAACTTAAAGCTTTAAATATAAATATAATTATTTAAAAAAAATAAATTAAAATTTAAAACTTTTTAATTTAAAATAAAATTTAAAGAATTATAAAAATAACTATATAATTAGTTTATAAAAAAAATATTAATTACATTTTTTTTAATAATAAATAAATACTTTTTAATTTATTAAATTATTTTAAATAATAAATTAATTATTATTATAATAAATTAAATATATTATTTAATTAACTAAAAATAAATATTATTTAATAATCATTTTTAATTAAAAAACTAAATATAATATATAAATTAAATAAGTTTTTTTAATTAAAAATATTTAAAGATAATATTATAAATTAAAACATTTAAAACTTTAAATTTTAAAACACCTTATAAATATATTTTAAAAAATAATTATTTAAGAATTAATAAAAATTAAATATAAAACTTATAATATATTTAAAATAAAATAATAAATTTAACGTGTTTTTAAATTAAATTATTAGGTATTAAAAAAATAAATTACTTTTAATTTTTATAATTATAAAAAAACATTTATTAAAGAAAATTTATATTTTATTTTTATATATTAAATATTAAAAATAACTTAAAATTATATATTTAAAAATTATAAAATAAAAACGGTTTTTAATATAATAAATAGTTATTTAAAATAATTAAAATATTAATATAAAATTATTATAAAAATAATAAAAACTAATAATAAAATAATTATTAATAAATTAATTATTAAAAAAAACTTAAAAACACGTAGAAGTAAAATTAAACTTTTAATATTAAATATATAAGTTTAAAATAATAAAATTAAACATTTAAAAAATATAATAAAAATAAAAATACATGTAATATAAACTAAAATAAAATTACTAATATATTTATAGTTAAAAATATTTAAAGTTATTATTTATTTATATAATTATATATTAAAAATTAAGATTAATTAAAAGATTTTATTCGACGTATTTTTTAAAACAGTTAAATAAAAATAAAAATCTTTTATATTAAAAAATAAAAAACTAAATTAAATATATTTATAAATATATATATATAAAATATCTATTATAATAAAAAATTTAAGGCTTTATTTATATAAATTAAATAAATTAAATTTAAAAACCTAAATTAAATATTTAATTAGTTATTAATTTTTAAATATATATTATATATAAATATTTTATTTAAATAAAATAATTAATATAAAAGATATTATTTTTAATAAAAATAAAATATTTAATAAAAACTTAAACATTTTTTAAAATAATTTAAAAACTGTTAATATAAAAAAATAACAGTTTTAATTAAAAAATATATTTTATTAAATTCTAAAAATTATACCTTAAATAAAAAATTTAAAAAAATAAAAGAAATTAATAATATATTATTTATTTTAAAAATAATAAATATAATAAATAAAAAACAATTAAATATTAATATTAAAATAAAATATTTATATATTATAACTAAATTTAAACTGTTATTTATATTATTATTAATAAACGTTAAAAACATTTATTATATTAATAAAATATACTAAAAATTAAAATAAAATTTATTTTAAAACTAGCTTATTTAAATAACTAAAGTTTATAAAACTTTAAATAATTAATTGTAACTTTAAATTTTTAATAAAATAAGCTTTATATATATTTAAATTTTTATAATTAATACTATTTTTATTTATTTAAAACCTTATTTTAATTATATTATATTAATTTAATTTTAATTTTAATTAATTAATTTTATTTTTTTTATAAAATATATTATTATTATATAAAGATTTTTTCGTTTATAAAACAAGTTTTTAAAATAGTTTTAAAGTAAATAACTTATTATATTTATTTATTTTATTTTATTTTATTTTAATTATAATTAATTTTAATTTTAATTAATAAAAATCCTTGTTTTTTTATTATATTTATATTATTTAAATAAAAAAACATTTAATTAGTCGCTAAATTTTTAAAAACATTATAATATACTTTTATAATATAAAAATTACTTAAATAAAATATTAATTAAGTTTTTTTTATATTTAAATATTAAATTTATTAATAATATAATTAAAAAAACCGTTAAAAAATATAAAACCCACTTAAAATTCAGTAAAATTACAGTTAATATTTAACGTTAAATAAGTAATAAATATTTATAAATTTTAAAAAGTATTTTTAAAAGTTATTTAATATATTAATTTTATATTTTTTAATATTATTAATTTCTTTTTAATAGTTTTATTAATTATAATAGTTTTAATATCTTTAAAATTATTTTTATTAATAGTATTTTATTTTTTTCGTTAGGTTTTTAAAACGTTTTTATTAATTTTACGTTATAATTTATATAAAAGTTTTAAGTTTTAACTAATTAATAATTTATTTAAATATAAAAAGAAAATAATTTTATATATTTTATATATTTTATTAAAATTATTATTAATTAAATTAATATTAATGTTTTTATATATAATTAATTAGTTATTAATTTTTATTATTAAAATTAATCTTAATATATTTTATTAAATATCATTAAATTTATAAATTAAAATTATTATTATATTTTTATTTAACTTTTTAAAGAAAATTTAAAACTTAATTATTAATATTTCTAGCGTTTAAATTTTATTATAAGCGAATATAAATAAACGCTTAATTATATTAATATAAAAAAAACGTTAATTATTTTAAATAATATAAAATAAACTAAAAATAATTTATTATTAATATATATTTTTACTGTTAATTATTTTTTATATTCCGTTTAAATAAATTTATTAAATATTTAATAAACTTATTTATATTAATATATTAATTTAAATTATTAATTTATTAATTTTAATTTTAATATAAATATATTCGGTATTAATTATACTGTAAAAAATAATTTATATAAATAAAAATAATAATTTACTGTTAATTAAAAATATATTAAATTAATTTTTAATAAATATTTGTTAATTAGTAATATATTTATTAATATATTAAAAAAAGGGCCAGGTTTATTAACTTTTAATAGAAATTTTACGAATTTAAAACCTATTAATTTTATTTTTAATATAAAAGTTTAACGTAAAATTAATTAATATATAATAATAATTAATATTATATATAATAATATATAAACTAAATTATTTAACGTTATAATAAAAAAGATTATTTAAAATTAATAAACTTAATATATTATTATTTAATATAAATAAGATTTTAATAATTAAAAACTTATAAATATTAGTTATTTTTATTTAAATTATTTTAAGTTATATAAAAAAAGTAAAATTACTTATTTTAATAAAAAAATAATTTATTATTTCGCTTAATTTTTTATTAAAATAATATAATAAATTATTAATATTAATAACGTTAAATAAAAAAAAATTTAAAGTTAAATTTATAAGTTATATTATAATAAAATTATAATTTAATAAGTTATTTAGTTTTTTTTTATTAAATGTTAAATTATATTAAATAATTTAACCTATTATATAAAAAAGTTATTTATATAATTTAAAATATTAAAGTTTAAAGCTTTTTAAAAAATTAAAATTATTAAATATATAAAATAAAATTGTTTTTAAAATAAAAATATATAAATTTAAATAATAAAATTAGTTTAGTTTTATTGTATAATTAATTTAATAAAAACTAATATTTAAATTAATTTTATTTATCAAGTTTTAAACAAGTAGTTTATTTTAATAATAATTATATTAATAAGTATAAAATTTAACGATTATTTAACTTATTTAAATTAACACTAAAAAATATAGTAATTAAGTTTTTTAATATTTAAAAAAAAAATCTAACATTAAAAATAAATATTAATAAATAACTTATTAAAAACTTAATATTATTTAATAAAATAATCACTAATTAATTTAAAGCTTTTTTTAGTAATTTTAATAAAGCCATTTTAAATTAAAAAAATATTAAACGATAATATAAATTTAATTAATAATGTTTTTTAAGGAAATTTTTATAGTAAAAATTATTAAAATAAAGAAAAATATATTAATAATTATTTTATTAAAAGTAAAAACAATAAAATTAAAAATAAAAATAATAAATATAATAATATTAAAAATAAATTAAACTACTTTTATAATAAATTAAATTACCTTTATAATAAATCGGATTATTTTTATAGTAATTTAAATTATTTTTATAGTAATTTAAACTATTTTTTTTATAATTTTAATAAATTTTATATTTATTATTATTAAAAATAATGTTAATTTTTAAAGAGTTATTAGTATTAATAAATTTATATTAGTAAAAAAAAAGATAATTACGTTATTAATAAAATAATATATAAATAAAATAGTTTTAATTAAAAAAAAAAAGAAAATACGCTTAAAATAAATAATTATATTATAATAAATGATTTTAAGGAAATAAATAAAAATTCTAATAATAATTTTAATTATTTAATGTTTTAATAAATAAATAATATAAATATTAAAAAAAAAATATATTTTAAATATAAAAAAATATTTAAATCTTATAATAAATATTTTAAATATATTTTTATTAATTTCTATATATCATTTAAATTAAAACAATATAAACTATATAAGTTTTAATTTAATAACTTATTTAAATTTAAATAATTAAAATTAATATATAAAAAACTTATTATAAAAAATATATTTAATGTTTTTTTTATAAATTTAATATAATTTAATAATAAACTTTTATAAAATAAAATTCTAGTTATTAATAACATTAAAATAATTAACAGGATATTAACGTTAAAAGTTTATAATAATATATTAATATAATATGTTTTTTTTAAAAATTAATATATTAAATAATAATAAAAAGTTAATATTATATATTAATAATAAAATATTTTATTATATAGTAAATTAAATTTAACTTAATAAGTTTATTAAAAAATATAATATATTTAAACTAGAAAAACTAATCGTTATAAATAAAATAACTAGTAAAATATTTATAATAAAAAAAATAAAATTTATAGTTAATTTTATTATTAATTATTATAATAAAATATAATAATTAATATAAATTAAAATAAAAGTATAAATTTATAATAAACATTTAACATTAAATTTATTACTTAGTAATAAATTTTATAATAAATATAATATTATATTTAATTATTTATATAAATATATAATTTAAAAATTTTATTTTATTATTAAAATATTAATTTTATTTTATTAAAAACGTAATAATAAAAAATAAATTATAGTTATATAATATATTATTATCCTGTTAAAAACCGTTAGGTTAATTTTAATTTATTATATTAAATTAAATAAAAACTATAATTATATATTTATTTTAATATTATTAAAAATAATATATAATATTTATATTATAAATTTTATTAAAATAATAATTTATATTAATTATATTAACCAATTAATATTAATTAATTAAAAATAAAAATTAAGTTATATAAATAATATTTTAAATAAAAACTATATTAAAATAATATAAAAAAAAATTAATATAATTTAAATAGTAATTAAAAACGTTAATTTTATTAATAAAACCGATTTCCTTTTTATAAAATTTAATATATCGGTAAATTTAAAAAAGGTATTTAAATTTAATTTAGCGACTATAAAATATATATAAAAAAGTTTTAAAATTAAAAAAAAAGGTTATATAAAATCTATAACATTATTTTTAAATATAATTAAACTTAAAAATACGTTAATAATTATATTTAAATAAAGTGTTTATTATATTAATAATAATCTTTTATTTACTAAAAAATTAAATATATTAATTAATAAATATAATATTTAAAATAATAAAAATATAATAAAAATACTAAAAAATAAAAAAATAATAATAAATCTTATTAAAAATTAACAAAATAAATATAAGCTAAAAAAAGTTTATTTTATAAATATTAAAAATTAAGAATTTCTTAATAAGATTTTTAATAGATTATATAAAAAAAGTAAAATAAAATAAATAAAAAAGTTAATTTTATTTATTTATCCTTATTTTATTATATAAAAAATAATTAATAACTATAAAAAAAATCATATAATAATTAACCTTAAAATATTTAATAAAAATATATTATTTAATACTTATTTTTTATTATAATAAAAGGAAATTATATAATATATAAAAAACAAAAAAATCTTTAACGTTATTTATAACTTAATATTTTTTTATTAACTTTTAATAATTATATGTTATTAATATAAAATAATAATAGTTTTTTTAAAAAAATTAAAAGTATTTAACGTTTATTTTATAGGTTTTTAAAATTTACTAATGTTTATTTAGCGTTTTATAGATTAATAGTTTTTATTATTTAAAGAGTTTATTAAAACTTATATAAATAATATTATTATTTTTAATAACTTTAAAAAAAAACATTTATATTATTTTAAAAAGGTTTTTTAAATATATTTTAAAATTAAATTAATATTATTACTTAAAAAATCCTTTTTTAGTTATTTTTTTATTAAACTATTTAAATTTACAATAAATAAATTTAAAATTATAATAACTATAAATTATATTAAAATATTAAAAAGAATTAAAATATTAATAACTTTTATTATATTTAAAACTTATTTTAAGTTATTAGTTTTTTTATATAAATATATCTTTTAATATATTTAAAAAACCAAACTATTATAAATTTAAAAAACAATATTACTAGTTAAAAAACGTTAATATAAAATATTACCACTTATATTTTTTATTAAAAAAAAATATATAGTTAAAATATTTTTTTAATTAATTAAATTTAAGTTAAAATTATTTAAGATTTTATAATTTTAGTTTATTAAACCTAGTTATTTAATATATTAAAATTTTAATAATATAATATTCACTAAAATAAATACCTTAAAAAAAAAAAACCTTAATATAATAATTTTTTATTATAACAGCGATTAAAATTAAAAAAATATAATATTAAATAAAATTTAACTAATAATATATTTATTTAAGGTTTTAATTAAAACTAAAATAAAATATAACGTTATAAAACTTAAAATCACTTATTTAATTTAATTTTATTATTAATATAAAATTTAATTTTAATTTTATATTAAACTAATTATAATATTAATTAATTATATTACTATAAAAAATATTATAAATTATATTAACTTTAAAATAATAAACGGTAATAAAATAAATAATTAATTAATAATTATTTTAATATTTTTTTTTAATATTAATTAAACGTATATTATATATTAAATTATTTAAACCTTATTTTAAACACGTTATTATATTTATTAATTAAAGATATTTTAATAAATTTAAAAAAAAGAAATAATATTATAAAATTAAAACTTAATAATATAATTAATAATTTTAATTATTATATTATTAAAATTAAAATTAATAAAAATTTTAAAATAAAAGTTATCGCTAAATATAACTATAATAAAAGATTATAATAATTATATTAAAATTTTTTTAACATTAAAGAAAATAAAAAAAACACTATTAAATAATATAAATATATTTTATTAAATAATTTAATATATTATATTAACTATATAAAATATTAACACTTATATTTTTTTTTAATATATATAAAAAAACTATTTAAAATAATATATAATTATAAATATTATTTTAACCTTAAACGTATAATCTAAGATTTAAAAAATATGTTAATTTAAAATATATTACGAAAAATAAAAAAATATATTTAATTTTATTTTAAATACTAAAAAAATAAAATAAATAAATTTAAACTTTTAAAAAAACTTAAATTAATTAAGTTACTAGTTATTTTTTTTATATAATAACTTAATATTTTATAGTTAAATTATTATTAGTTTTATTAAAAAAAAATTTCTAAATAATATTAAAATATATTATATTTAATATATTAATAGTTATTATTTATAAATTTAGTAAAAAAGTTTTATTAATCCCTAAAAATATTATATATATAATAAAAAATATTAATTAAAATTATTTTAAATAAAAACCTTAAGTTTATATTTAAGTTTTAATAAACTATATATATTAGATTAAAATTTTTATTAATAATATTAACCATTTAATATTTTTAGATTAATAACCAGTTTAAATAAAAAAATTAAAATATAAAAATTATAATTTATTATTATTATTTAATAATATTTATAATATTATAAATTAATATAATTTTAGTTTTATAATATAATATAAATAATATTAAATTATTTATTCTTAATAAATCTTTAAATAAAATAATCTATAAATTTAAACCTTAAAATATAATCTTTATATTTAAAGTTTTTATTAATTTTATTAATTTAAATGTTTTAAAATAAGCTTATTAAAAAAAAACTAAAGTATGAATTAATTTTATAGCTATAAATATTAAAACTAAATATAATATTAAATATAATTTAATTTTTTTTAATAAAAAAGAAATAATTTATTTATTATTATATAAAAGATATTATTTTTTTAAAAAGCAGTTAAAAAAGTGGTTAATTTAATATATAAACTTATTATTTATTATTTAAAAAATTAATAAATTAATATATAAAATTAATATTTTATTATATTAATAAATTTATAAAATTATTTCGGTGATATAATTTTATTAAATTCTATAAAATAAAAGTCTATATAAATATTATATTTTATAACTAAAAAAAATTATAATTAAAAGTAATAATAATAACTAAATTTTTTATAAAATAAAAACCTTATTTAATTAACATATAAATAAATAAAAAAATTAATTAATTTTAAAGTATATAATTAAATAAAAAAGTTATTTATAAATTTATAATTAATAATATTTAAAACAAGTTTTAATATAAAATATAATAAAACTTATTATTATTTATAATAAAGTTAATTTATTAAATATTAATAACTTAAAAATTAAAAATTTAAAAAAAAACATTAATATTTTAAAAACTTAACTAATTATAAAAAAAACTAAACTTATATAAAATAATAACTAATTTAAATAAAATAACGTTAAAATCACCTTAAAATAATTTTAACCGGTTATTAAATTAAAAAACGCTTTTAAAATTATTAAAATTATAAATATTATATTTAAAATTAATATTTAAATGTTAATTTTATAAAAACTAAATTAATTAGTTAAAATATTTATAAGATTTTAATAAAAACATATATTTTAATAGTTTCTTTATTTAAAAATAATATATATAAATAATATATATATTATTTAAAAAAACATATATATATTTAAAGTTATTAATAATATATATTAAAAAAAACACGTGTATATTTAATTTTGTTAATATATAAATATAAATAACTAGTAAAATTAATTTTTTTTTTCCCTTTTTTTTTATAAATTCTTTTTTTTTAATTAGTTTTTATATATTTAATTTTCCTTTTTAAATTATTTTATTTATAGTTAAATATATTTATATATATTCTTTTAATTAAAATATTATTTAAATATTTTACTTAATAAATTATTTAATTAAAATATTATTAAAAATAACTTATATAATAAATTTATTTATTATTATAATATTTAAACACCTAGCTTTAAAAATAATAACGTTTTAACGTTTTTATAAAATAATTAAAAAAAAAATATAAAAGCTAATAAAAATAATAAAACGTTAAATTTAATTATAAAAAACTTATTAATATTTATTAATAAATTAATAAATTACTTGTTATTTAAAATAATATAATTTTTAAATATATTTATTAATATTTTTTTAAACATAGTTAATTTTACGTTTTATTAATTTATATTTAATATTAATATTATACTTATAATTAAAAACTTAAACGTTATTTTAAGTAATTTTTTTAAATAATTTATTAGATTTAATTTTAACTATGATATTTTTATTATTTTTATTATTAAAAGAATTATTAATAATAATATTATAATAAAAACTAAACCTAACATTTAAAATAAAAGTAAAATAATTAAAAAAATTAAATTTAAAATCCTTAATAATTATATTATATTTAATATAAATAATAATAATAATAATATTAATAAAATAAATTTAAAATAAATTAATTTCTTAAAAAAATTCCTAGATTATAATTAAAAAAAATAATAAATAACATTTAAATTTAATTAAAATACTATAATTATTATTAGTAATAATTTAAATTATATCGATAAATAACTAAAAATAGTTTAAAATTTAAAAAAAAATAAACGTTAAAATTAAAATAAATTTTTAAAAACGTAGTTTTATTAAAACTAATTAAAGCTTTTTTCATTTTAACGTTAAAAAAAATTTAATATAATTACAAGCTTAAAATATTAATAAAAAATATATAAGATATTTTTAATAAAACTATAAATTTAACAGTAAAATATATAAAAAAATTAATTAAATTAAATTAATAATAATAATTAAATATACGTTTATTAATAAAACGTTTTATTAATTCTTTAAAAGATTATATTTACTTTAAAAACTAATTTAAATAAAACGTTAATAAACTTATAAAAAATAATTATTAATAATTAAAAATCTTTAATATTAATTAATTAAAAATTATTTAAATTAATAAAAATACTTATAAAAGTATTAATATAATATTTTAAAAAATTAAATAATTACTTTTTTAAATTAAACTAATTTAAATAATATAACTAAAAATATATATTAAAATATTTAAATTTTAACAACTTTTAATAAACTATATTTAATTTTTAATCGAATAATAAAAAAATTAACCACTAGGTTTTTTATTATAAGATTATATAAATAATAAAATAGTTAATTAAAACGATAATTCTTAATTAATTAATTAAAATATAATTAAAATAAAAATAAAAAAAGTTAATATTAATTAATAAATCTTTAAATAATAATAATTAATTATAAATAATTCATTATTTAAATTAAAATCATTAAAAGTTTAACTTATTAAAAAAAGAAATATTAATATTAGTGATTAAATTTTTTAATAATAATAGAAACTTTAATTTATTAAAAAAAAATATATTAATATTAATAATTAAAATTCCTAAGTTATTATAATAACTAATATTTAAGTTTCTTATTTTAATTAAATCTTTTAATAATAATAAACTATTAAGTTATAAAATATTAATTTAGTTACTATTTTTTTTAAATAAAATTATTAAGAAATTAAAAAATAAGATTTTATAAATAAATAAATAAAATAAAAATAATATAAAAAACATATTAAAAGTTATAAAATTAAAATATAATAATATTAATAACATTATTAAAATAATAAAAAAAACCTAAAAAAAAACTAAAATAATAAAAATATAAGTTAAAAAAATAACTAAATAATAAACTAATAATATTTATATATTTAAAAAATATTAATAAATATATATAAACGTTATTAATTACTATTAATTAAATATAAATAAAAACTAAAACTACCGTTAAAAATCTAACTTATTTTAAAAGAAAATTAAATATATTAATAATATTTATTATTAATAACACTATTTAATAACATTAAAAAGAAAATAATAATAAATAATAAAAATATTATTTTTTTTTTCCGTTAAAAAAGAAATAATAAACGTTAAAAACACTTATTATATTAATAAAATATATTAAAAATTAAAATAAAATATATTTTAAAACTAATTTATTTAAATAATTAAAGCTTATAAAACCTTGAATAATTAATTATAGCTTTAAATTTTTAACAAAATAAGCTTTATATATATTTAAACTTTTATAATTATTAAATTTATTATTTATTTTATTATATTATATAATTTAAAATAAAAATATAAACTTTATATTAAATTTATTTTAAAACTTAAGATTTTATAAACTTAAATTATAAAAAACTATATTTTTAATAGGTTTTAAAGTTTTTTTTTATATAAAAAGTAAAATTAAAAATCTTAAATTAAACTAACATAAAAAAAGTATTATAAAAAAAATAAAAACTATATTAAAAGTTTATTAAAAAAGCGTTTTATTAACGTAAAAAGTTTATAAATTATTTAATAAAACATTTTTTTAAATAAATAAAAAAAAATTACTTTAAAAGTTATAATTAAATAAAATTTTAATTAAAAATTAAAAAAATAAACCTAATTATAAAAAAATTTTAAATCTTAAATTTTATATAAATATATATTTATAAATTTAATAAATATAAACGTTTTTTAAAATATAAAATTAAATTTATTATATAAAAAAATTAATAAAAAAAGTTATAATTAAATAAAATATATATTATTATTTTTACTAGTAAATTATTTAAAATAATATAATATAATATAATAAATATTTTTATATATATTATTATAATAAATAAGATTTTTATATATATATTATTAAAATACTAAAAGAAAAATATAATATTATAATTATATAAGGTTTTTTATAAGTTAAAAATCTTGTTATTATTTTAATAAAAAAAATTCTTAAAAAGTTTATTAAAATTAAACTTTAAAAATATATTATATAAATTATATTATTATATTAAAAAAAAATATTAATATTTTTTTATATAAATAATATAATTATAATATATTAAAAAAGTAATAAAAAATAATAATTAATATAATTTTATAATTAAAAAAGATTATTAAATAATTAAAAAAAATAAAATTTAATAATTTTTAAAAACTAAAATTATTTATAACTAATTTTAAAAAAAAGTTTTATTATTTTAAATTTTATATATTAAAATAATAATTAAGTTAATTACTTTATTTAATAAATTACTAGATATATTTATAATTTTATAAAAATTATTTTTATAAAAAAACCATGTTATAAAATAAGAAATTTATTAATATTAATATAAAATTAATTTAATATTATTCGTGGTTATATTTATTAAATTTAATATATTATTTATAGTTTTATAACTAGCTTAATTTTTTATAAACTTAAATAATATTTATTAAAAAATAATAAATTAAATTATATAATATTTATATAAAATAAAATAATATATTTTATAAATAAAAAATAAAAATAATTTAATAATAATTAGTGATATTTTTTTTACCGATAATATAATAAATTATAAAAGTTTATAAATTTATATTATAACTTTATTTAATAAATTAATTAATTAAAAAATAAATAAATAAAATATTATTATTATATTTATTATAAAAATTAAATTATTAATATTAATATAAGTTATAAAAGAAATAATATATATTAAATAATTAATTAAGAAATTAAAAATTAAGTTTAATTATAAAAAAATTAAAGTAAAATATAATAATATATAAATTATTAAACTAGTAACTTTAAAAATTACTTAACTTAAAATTAAATTAAAATATATAAATATTTATAATTACTAGCTTTATTAAAAAATTAAAAATAACTTAATTATAATTAAATATATATTATTAATAAAAATAAAAATAAATAGATTAATTAAAATATTACTAGTTTAAAAATAAATAATACTTTTTATATAGTATAATTTTTATAAAAGTCCACGTAGTATTTAAGTTAATATATATTAAACTTTTATATTAATAAATCTTTTTATAATTTATATATAAATTTATTAATATCGCGGTATATAATTTATTATTATAAAATAAAGGTTTTTATTAATTTTTAATATTTATTATAATTTAATTTAATTAATTTAACTAGTTATTATATAATACCGTTATTAATTAATAAAATAGAAAATAATAAAAATATTAATATAAGTTACACTTTTATTTAATATTTAATTTTAATTAAATTAACTTTTAAATATAAAGTTTTTAATATTTAAAGTTAGTTTTTAAAAATATTATATAATATTTTTCGGCCATTTTTTTTTAAAGATATTAACTTTTATTTTTAAATATCTTTTTAGTTAAAATATATATTAAACCGAGATTTATATTATTTAAAAGCTTTTAATTAAACGAAACTTTTAAATTAAATTATATTATTTATATATTTAAACTAGTTTAAATATATAAAATAATAAGTTGGATTTTAAAAAAATAACTTAGAATTTAATTAAAGATTTAATAAAAAATTAGTATTTTAAATAACTTGGATAATTTAATATTATTAAGGTTTAATATAAATTTATATAAATAATTATTAATATAAAGTTCTTAATATTAAATATATATAAACTTAAATATTATATAAAAAATCGGTAAAAGTTATATTATATAAAAAGTGTTATTTTTAAAAATAACTAAATTTATTAAACCAGTTAAATATTATAAATATATAATACTTAATTAAAATTTTTTTTTTTAAAAAATCTAATTAAAACTTAAAGAAATATATTAAATATAAATATTTTAATTTTATATTAATAATATTTAAATTCAAGGTTTTAATATAAATAATTATAAATTTAAAAAGGTGTGTTAAATTTAAAAATTAACCGATAGTTAAAAATAAATAAACTTTTATTAAATAAACTTATAAAATTAAAATTTTATATATAATAATTATATAAAAATTATATACTTTTTAATAAATAAATTTAAATTTAATTTAATTAACCTTTAAATTTAATAACTTTAATATAATATTATATAATTATAATAATAAATATTTTAATATATATAATATATAATATTATTTATAAATTTAAGTTTTTCTTTTTAATTTTAAATAAATAATAGTTTAAGATTTTATAAAACCTTTTTAAAATATTTTATATTTAAAAAAATAAATATATAAATATATATATAATATATATATAAAATATAAAAAATAATAGTTTTAAAAATATATTTAAAATTTAAAAATAATACTTTTAATATTTTAATATTTTATTAATTAAAATAAATAAAAATAAATAAAAAGATTTATAAATTAATTTATTATATTATATAAACTAGGATATTATTTTTAAATTAATATAACAAATCGTAAAATTATAAAAATACTTATAAATATATATAATAATTATATAAAATTATATAATATAAAATATAATTAATATTAATATTAATTATAAATTTGAATTTATATTTTTATAAAACTTTTATATATTTTTTAAAACTTAAAATATTAATTTTTAAATTTAAAATTTCGTTTATTTTTTAAATATATTAAAATAATTTTTATTAATAAAATTTATATTTATTTAAATAATAAAATCTTTTTTAATTTAAATTTAATTCATAATATTATAAATTTTTAAAAATCTATTTTTTAAATATTATATATTTTAATAATATTATTATATTTATTTATTTATATTTATATATTTTAAATATATTTATTAATATATTTTTAATATTTTATAAAAGTTTTAATTTAAAGAATATTTAAGATTTTTTAAAAAACCATTTTAAATTTAAATTTATAAATAATATTTAATAAAATAAAAGAAATATTAAATATACAAAATAAATAATATATATATAAAATAAAAATAATATAAAATAAAAATCTAATAATAATAATAAAATAATATTTTTATTATAATAAAATTAAAAAATATATATATAAACTTATTTAAAAATATTATTAAACAAAAGTTTATTTTTAAAAAAATATATTTATTACTTATAAAATAAATAACTTTAAAAACTAATAAATAATAATAATAATAATATTTATATAATTAAAAGTTTTATAATTAATAATAATAATAAAATAAAATATTTTATAAATAATTTTTATATTAATTTAAAAATAAGTTTTATAATTAAACTAATAATTATTTTATAATAATAAATTATATATTTTAAAAAGTCTTTTATAAGTATTTTTATTTTTATAACTTATATATTAATAAATTAATTAAAATTACAATTATAAATAAATATTATTAAAAAACTAGTTTAAAAATATTTAAATAATATTATATTATTATAAATAAGTTTAATAAATAAAATATAAAATAATATAAAACATTTATTAATTTATTAAATATATTATATAAAATATAAAAAACATTTTTATTTTAAATTAAATTTAAATATTTAAAATATATTTTTAATTAACTTAATTTATTTATAGTTTTTTTTAATATATAATATTTTTATATATTATATTTTAATAAAATAATATATATATATATAATAAATAAATAAAAGATTTTATTATTAAATTAAATAAATTATAAATATTTTATAAAGATTTTAAAAAATAATTATATTATATTAAAAAAATTAAAAAAATATTAATTAATATAAAAAAAAAACATAATTATTCAATAAAATAACATATAAAAAAGTTTAAACTTTATATATAATTATTAAATTATATAAGTTTTATATTATATATTTATATTTAAATTAAATTATAATATTAATTAATTTAATTTAATTTATTTTATTTTATTATAAATAATTTTATTTATTTAATTTATATTAATATATATTTATATATTATATTATAAAATTTTATTTAACCGATATTAATTATTATATAATTATTTTTAATAATTTTAATAAAATTTATATTAATTATTATTATTATTATAATAATAATAATAAATATTTATTAAATTAATATTTAAAAAAAGTATATAATAATTAAAATATATATATAAATATTAATAAATATATTTAAATTAAAAATATTTTTATTATTATATAAATAGTTTTATTATTATTATTTTTATATTAATATTAATTAAATTTAAAACTTTTAAAAAATATTAATTATATTTATTATAAAAGTTTTAATTATTAAAAAAAAACATAAAAAATATTAAAATAAAGTTTGTTTATTTTTAATTGTTATTTTATAGGTTAAAAGTATTATAAAATTATTATAAAATTATAAGTTTTTTTTATAATTTTAATTAATAATATTAAAATAATTTATAAAAATATAATTTTAATTTTAAAGAAATTCTTAAAATCTAGTTAAAACTTTAATTTAAAATAAAAAATTTATATTATTTATATAAATTTAATAATTATTATTAATATTAATTAACGTTAAAAATTTTTAAATAATTATATTATAATAAATATTTTAAAATCTAATTTTTTAATAAATACTTTATTTATTTATATATATAATAGTTTTTTATTAATTTTTTATTAATTTTTAATAATTATTTATATATTATTATTATTTTTTAACTTTTAAAAATCTTTAAAATATATAATATTATAAATATAATTTTAAACTTTTTAACGTTTAAATATTTAATATTTTAAAAATAATTATATAAAACTAACTATAAATAAAAACTAAAAACTTTAAATTAATATTAAAAATAAAAGAAAATAATTTCTTTATTTTATTTATAATTATTATAAATTAAATTAAAATAAAAAACTGTTATTTAAATTATAAAAATAATTAACTATTTTTATTTTAAATTAAATTAATTTTAAAAATAATATAAGTTTTATTATTGAAATTTTATTAAGTATTTTCTTTTTAATATTATATTTTTTAAATTAAATTACTATTAATTATATTTTATTATAAATATGTTTATTTAAATTTAAATTATATAAAAATATAGTTTTATTAAAATATTTTATTTAATTATAAAAAATATATAAATTTTATTAATAATTAATAATAATTTATATTTTTATATAAAAATAAATATTTAATAAATAATATAATTTAATATTATTAAAAATATTTTAAAATAATTTATTATTATTTTTAATTATAAATATATTATATATAAATAAAATAAATTTAAAGAAAAACAATAAAATTATAATTAATCTTATTTAAAAATATTAAAAAAATATATATAATTATATATATTTTAATTACATTAAATTATTTTTAGAGTATTTTTTAATAAAATTATTTTATTTTAATTAATATTATAAAATATTTTATAAAAGGTTTTTATAAATTAAATATTATTAATATTTATTTATTTTATTTATATATTTTTCATAAAATTTAATTATTTAAATTAAACTTATATAAATAAATATTATAAATAAATATTAATAATTCATAAATATAAATTATTTTTGATAACAAGTGAAATTTATATAAATTTTCTTTTAAAGAATTTAAAAAGTTTTATTAAATAATAACTTATTTTTTTATTATTATATAATATTTTATAAATAATTTTAAAAATATAGTTATATTATATAATTATTTTATTATAAATAATTAATAATATTTATTTAAAAAATTAAAAGATTATTAATTATATTTTATAAAATAAAAAACTTAAATTATAAATAAACCATTTATTTATTAAATAATAAAAAAACTATAATATATAAAAAAAGTAATATATAATATTAATTTATTTTAATTAAAAATAATAATAAATAATTAAATAAAAAAAACCGATTTTTTTATTTTAATAAAATTTTAAAAATAAAAATATATATTTAAACTTTTATTTTATATTATTTTTTTAATAATATTAAAAGTTAAATATTATTAATTATTTAATTTTATAAATCTTTTTTATATTTATTATAATTTATTTTCTTTTTAAAAACAATATTTATTAATTTAGTTTTTATTATATATAATACTTTATTTAATAAAATAAAACTTATAATTTAAATAAATTATATAAAAAATATTAATAAATTATAAAAATAAATAATTATTTTTTATAAATTATTATAAAAAATCTTTTAATCTTAATTTAAATATTTAAAAAGGTTTTAAAGTTATTATTAATAATAATATATATAAATATAAATTTTACTTATTAATTTATAATAAAAAAACTTTTTTTTTAAAAAGTGGTTTTAATAATTTTTATTTTTTAATAAACCTTAAGTTTTATAAATTTATTAAAAAAATATAATATTAATAGTTTTTATATTTATATAAATTAAATTGATTTATAACTTTTAAAATTATTATATATAATATTTATAAATAAAACTATTTTTAACTTTTAATTAAATATAATAAATTTAATTAAGTTTTTTTATATTATATTAATATTTAATTTATTTTAATTTTAAATATTTTTAAAATTATTAAAATATTTTTTATATAATATATAATATTTATTTTTATATTATTTATTATAAATATATTAAACGGATAATATTAATTAAAATTAATTAATTTTATTTATTAATATATTAAAACTTTTAATAATATTATATATTAAAAAAAACTTTTTAAATAAATAAATAATAAAGATTTAAATAACCGGTTTAATATTATTAATAAAAGTTTAAAATAATTAATATATAATTTTAAGAAACTTTATAAATTAATTTTGAAATAAATAGTAATTTTATTTTAATTTTACAGTATTTAATTAAAATATTTTAAATTTTTATTAATTTATAAATATATAATAATTTTATTAATATTTATATATATATATTTATAAATATATTTTATTGTTTTTTATTTTTATATAAATTTAAAATTTAAATAAAAGTTATATTAAATTATTAATATATTATTATAATTTTATAGTTTTAAATAATTATTAAATATTTTTATAATAAGTTTTTATTTATAAATAAAATAATTATTAAATTTAATTATAATTTTAAAATATAATAATTTTAAAAATTTATTAATATAATTATCATTTAATATATATAAAATATCTAGTTTATTTAATTTATAAAATTTATATATTATATTTAAAAAGTTTATTTTTTATAAAATATTATTTAAATTAAATTTAAATTTCAAAATCTTTATTTAAACCGTTTTATTAATAGTATTTAAATATAAATATTATTTATAACTAATTTTTAATAAATAAACTAAATAATATATATATAATAAATTTTATTTTTAAAGTTTAATATTTTATATTAATTTTATATAATCGTTAAAATATTTCTTTTATTTAATATTTTTTTCTAATATTATTTAGCTTTAATTAATGATTTTTATATTAATATTTAATTAATTATTTATAGTTTATTTTAAATAAAATATATTTTAAATTTATAATTAATATAAATTTATTATAAAAATAATAAATAATAATTACTGGTTTTATTTTTATTAAATAATTATTAAATTATAATAATAATAAAATATAAATCTTTTAAAACTATTAAATAATACTAATAACTATATAATATATTTAATTAATCATATATTAATATTTTTAAATAATATAATATTTTTAAAATTATTTTTTAATATTATTTAAAAATTATTTTGTTTATATTTTAATTAATTTAAAGTGTTTTAATTTATAATAATTTAAATATTAATTAATTATTATTAAAAAAGCTTTTTAAAAATAAAATCAAACTAGTTTTAATTGTTTTTTATTATAAAAATAATATTAAAAATATTATTTTAAAATTAAATTTATTTATATATAACTTTTATTATAAATAATTAAATTTAAACTTTTATTTAATTATAATAAAAGTTTAAAAAAATATAAATAAATAATAAATAAAAAATTAAAATATATATATAAAAATATATAAAAACGTTTAAACGGTTTTAATTTATTAAAATAGTTTCTTTTAATTATTATTTAATATTAAATATATTGAATATAATCTTAGTAATATTATTAATTATTAAAAGGTTTTTTTATTTTTAATTATTTTTTTTTTTATAAATAAATTTATAGTTTATATTTAAATTTATTTAAAATTATAATTAATTAGTTTTAATTATTTTTATTTAATATATAATATTTTATAATTATTTTTAATTAATAATATATTTATTAATATAAAAACTTATAATATAAAACTTTTTAAATTATTATTATATATAATTATTTAATAATTAAAACTTAATTATAAATAATAAAAATAAAAATAAATATATTATAACTTTTTATATTTAATTGTTTTTATTAAATTAAATTAATTTTATATAACTTTTAAAAAAATTAATTAATTTATAATATATTAATATAAATATTAATATTAAATTATAACGTTAAATACTTTTTAAAAAAACCTACGTTTAATAATTAATAAGTGTTTATAAATTTAATATTATTATTTTTATAATAAAAAATAAAAGTTCGTTATTTTTTAATTAATATAAAATATTATATATATTATATTATTAATTTATAATTTTAATATTATAAATATTTATATTTTAAAAACCGTTTATTAATATTTAAATTAAATCATAAATAAAGAATTTTATTTATTATTAATTATAAATTTAAAGATATTTTATATTAAAAAAATATATTAAAAAACATTTAATAAAATAACTTTATTTATTAAAAATAAATAAGTTTTTTTTAAAAATATTTATAATTATAAACGATATTTTAATTTAGTTTATTTAATAATAAATATTATTTTAAAAAATAATATAAGTTATAAATATAAAAAAATTAATTTATATAATTATTAATATTTATTTTAAAAAAAACCAAAATATCTTTTTATTTTAAATAAGTTTTAATAAATATAAAAAAGTTTATTTAATATTAATAATAATTAATTTAAAAATATAATAATAAAATTAATTTTTAAAATTAATTTTTATATTTATTAATATATTTATATATATATTTATTTATAATATATTTATAAATTTCTTTTTATTATATTTTTTTGTAAATTAATTAAAAATAATTATAACATTTAATAAATAATTATTAAAATTAAAAAAAATATTTATAACTTTTAAAAGGTTTAATTCTTTAATAATTTCCGATTTTTCTTTTAAAAGAAACTTTTTTTATTTAATAAATATATTAAATAAATATAAATTTATATTTAAATTATTAGTTAAAGTTTTACTAGGACTTTTATTAATATTTCTTTTTAATTATATTTATAAATTAAAATAAACAAGTTTAATTAATAATTTTAAGTTTTATATAGTTTTTTTTTAATAAGTTTTTATATTTAAATTTTATTAATAATTATATATTTTAAAATTATATAATTATATTTTAAAAAAAACTTAGAATTTTAATAATTAATATAATTAGTTTATTTATTTTATTTATTAAATTCAATATAAATAAAAACTGTTTTTTAAAATATAAAAAATAATTTTAAAAATATTAAATAATAATTAAATATGTATAATAATTTATATTTATTTTTAAAAATATAATATAAATATATTTAAATTTTAAAATAATAAATTAAATCACGTTTTATATATTTTAAAAACTTTTATATATAAATTAAATTTAAATTCTTTTTAAAATTATAAACTTTTTATAATAATAATAATATTTAAAACGATAGTTTTTTATAAAATCTATATATAAAAGTTTAAATTATTTATAAAATTAATCAATTTTAATTAACGTTATAAATAATAAATTATAATATAATAAATTTTCATATTTTTAAGTTATATTTTATTAATTTATTATAAATTAAAATTAAAAAAAAATATTTTTAATTTAATAAAATTTATAAATTTATTTAAAAAAGTTAAAAAGAATAATCAACTTTAAAAATATAATATTATAAATATATAATAAATATTTATTAAAACTTATATAAATAATATAATATATAAAAAATATTATTTAAACTTTTTATATTTATTAATAATAATTAAAAAACTTAAAACCTTTTTTATTAACTATTAAAAATTAAATAAATAATATTATAAAAGAAAATTAATTACTAAAAGTTATTATTAATTAAAGTTATTTAAAATTATTTAATATTATATAAAAATAATAAAATTATATAAATTCTAATTAAAATAAAAAAATAAAATAAAAATTTATATTAATATAAATTAAGTAAAACCGTTAAAAAACAATTAAATTATAAAATAAAAATTATAAAATTAAATAATATAAAATAAACTTATAAAAAAACTATTAATTAAAATTATTATTAATAAAAAATTATTAGTTTTTAATATAAAACTTTAAGTTTTAATTATAATAATTATAAAACTTTTATTAAATAAATTCTTTTTTATTTAAAGTTTAATTAATAATTAAATATATTATTTTTATAATTTATTTATTAGTTAAATTTTAATTATTTTATTAAATATTTTAATATATTTTAAATATATAATGAATTATATTAATTATTATATAATATATATTTAATTAATTCTTTTTAAATATTAATATTAATATAAACTTTTTTAAAAAACCTTAAAAATTAATATTATTTAATAAAATATATTTTACATAGTTTTTTAAATTAAATTATATTATAATTAAAATTAAAATTAAAATATAAAAATAAAAAATAAAAAAACATTTTAAAAATATAAAACGTTTTTAAGTATTTAATTAACTTGTAAAATTATAATTTAATAAATAAAACAATAAAAATCTTTAAATTATATTTTAAAAAAATAAATACAATAAAATAAAATTTAAATTATAATTAAATTTAATAAATAAATAAATATAATAAAGTTTTTAAAAAAATATATAAATTATTTATATTAAATTTATTAAAAAATAAATAATAATAAATTTAAAAGAAATTTTAAATTATTATTTATATAATTAAAAAAGATTATTAAAAAGTTTTTTAAAATAATAAAATAATAAAAATTAAGTAATAAAAAATCTTGTTTTTATAAATTATAATAATTTAATTATTAATATAATAAATAAAAAAACTTTTTTTTAAAAATAAAATATTTATTTTTAATATTATTAATAATAATTTAATAGATTTTTAAAATCTTTTAATTTTATATAAAATAAACGTAATTTTATAATTAAATATAATATTTATAAATAAAAAGAAAATAATATTTTTTAAAATAATAAATATAATTTAAATAAAAATAAATTTAATATTTTATTTTTAAACTTTTTATAAATAATTATAAAAAAGAATTTCTAAGTTTTTTATAAAATTAATATATATTTAAAATATCCTTTTTTTAACTTTTTAAATTATTTATATTAAATTTTTTTTTTAAAAAAAACAATTAAATTTTATAACTTTTAAATTTTAATGTTTTCTTTAAATTTTTATTTTTAATAAAAAATTAAAATAACTAATAATTAATTATTAAAATAAAAATGTTTAATATATAATAAATTAAAATATTATTTAAATATATTATAATAAACTTAATATTAAATATTAATTATAATATTAAAAAACTGGTTTATTTATTAATTTTATAAATAAAAATAACTATTTATTTTAATAAAATAAATAAAATTTTTATAATAAATTAATTTATATTAATAATGATAATAAATATATTAAAATAACTATAAAAAAACTTTATAATTATTAGTAATATTTAACTTAATTTAATTTTAAATAATAAAAAAAACTTAAATTATTTTTTTTATTATAATATTAAAAATAAATATAATAATAAAAATAAAAAAAATATAAAAATAAAAATAAAATAAAATAAAAATCTTTTTTTATAATATTTATTTTATATAAAAGTTATATATATATATAAATTTTTATTTTTATTATATAATATATAATTAATTTAATACTAAATTATTAAAATGTAATATTATTTTAATAATATAAAAATTATATATTTTTTTAAAAAAACAATTATTTTAATACTTTTTTTAGTTTTTTTAACGTTAAAAATATAATTAATAAATAACCTTATAAACACGTTAAAAAAAAAGGTTTAAAAAAATAAATAACTAATTTTATTAATTATTAAATATTATTTTAAATAAATTTAAATTAAAGAATTTATTATTTAAAGGTTTTTTAAAAAGATTTTAATATATTTTAAAAATAATTTATATTTAGAAATAATATAATTATAAAATATCATATATAAAAAGAAATATTTTTAATTTTTTTAATATAATTATTATAAATATAAAAAAATATAATAAATTTTATTAAATATAAATTAATAATTAATTATATTATTTTATTTTATTATAAATAAAAATTAATTTATATATTAATATTATAATAAAAAGTTATTATTTAATTAAATTATAAATAAAAAAAGTTTAAAATAAATTAATTATTTTAATAAATATGTTTAAATATATATAATAAACGTAATATGTTTTTTTATTTTTAATAATTATAAAGATTATTATTTAATAAAATTTAAAAGATTTTAATATAATAATAATATTATTATTTTTAATATATTTATTTATTTATTTTATAAATTTTATTTTTTTAATATAATTATTATATTTTAATTTTAAATATATTTATAATTATATAATTAATAATTTTATATAAAAAAAATATTTTATATATTTTAAAAAAAGTTTTTTTTTATATTTTATAATATATTAATAAATCTTTTTATAAAAAATAATATTTAAAATATTTCCTTTAATTTAAGATTTATTATATTATAATTAAATATTATTTATATTTTTTTAAATATATTTATTAAGCTTTTAATATTTTAAAATTATTAATAATATAATTTTATAATTTATTTTTATAATAATTAAACTTATAAAATTATTTATTTAATAATTACTAAAAAATTAAAAATAAATAACTAATAAAAAATAAATTATTTATTTATAAATTAAATATATTAATTATATAAAAAAGAATTTAATATTATTATAAATTAAAAAGAAATTAAATAAAATTATTTATAAAAAAATTTAAAATAAAGTTTAAAATATTATAATATATATAAAATATTAATAAAAATAACACTTTTTATATAATATAATTTTTATAAAAATCCACGTAATATTTAAGTTAATATATATTAAATTTTTATATTAATAAATCTTTTTATAATTTATATATAAATCTGTTAATATTATAATATATAATTTATTATTATAAAATAAAAGCTTTTATTAATTCTTAATATTTATTATAATATAATTTAATTAATTTAATTAATTATTATATAATATTATTATTAATTAATAAAGTAGAAAATAATAAAAATATTAATATAAATTATACCTTTATTTAATATTTAGTTTTAATTAAATTAATTTTTAAATATAAGGTTTTTAATATTTAAAATTAACTTTTAAAAATATTATATAACACCTTTTAATTATATTCTTTTTAAAAATATTAACCTTTATTTTTAAATATCTTTTTAATTAAAATATATATTAAACTAATATTTATATTATTTAAAAGCTTTTAATTAAACGAAACTTTTAAATTAAATTATATTATTTATATATTTAAATTAATTTAAATATATAAAATAATAAATTAAATCCCAAAAAAATAACCTGGAATTTAATTAAAGATTTAATAAAAAATTAATATTTTAAATAGCTTAGATAATTTAATATTATTAAAGTTTAATATAAATTTATATAAATAACTGTTAATATAAGGTTTTTAACGTTAAATATATATAAATTTAAATATTATATAAAAAATTAACAAGAATTATATTACGTAAAAAATATTACTTATTAATAATATTATATATATATATATAATAATTATAAAAATATTTAATAAAAATATAAATTTAAGTTTTAAATATTTTTATTATATTATAATTAATAATTATTAATTATATTTAATTATTATAAAAAAATAAAAATATAAAAATTTTAAAAATAATTTAATATTTTTAAACTTTAAATAAAAAATATTTTAAATGTTTTTTAATAATAATAATAAAAATTAAAAACTAATAAAAAAATAATTTTTATATAATTAATATTTTATTAAAAAATAAGCTTTTTATTAATAAAAATAATTTTAAAATAAACATATTTATTAATATTATTTAAACTTTTTATTTATTAATAAAATAAAACTAGTTAAAATTATTATTAAATTTAATTTAATTTTATTTATATTAAAATATATAAATCTTTATATAATAAATTATATATTAAATAATATATAATTAATAATCTTTTATTTATTTTAATATAATTATAAAAAAAAATATTTTTAAAAATCATTAAAAATAAAGTTTAAAATTAATATATAAACTAGTAATAAATTTAATTTTAATATATTTTATATTATATTATTTATTAATAAAATTCTTTTTTAAAAAAAAAAAAAAAAAAAAAAAAACTTATATTTATTAATATAATAAAAATTATATTTTAAAATAATTTATATTAAAATTAAATTATTATTTTTTATATAAAAAATTATAGAATATGATTTTTTTATTAAATAATATTTATATATAATTAAAAATCCTAGAAAATAATTAATATAAAAATATAAAAAGCGATTATTTTTATTTTTTTATATTAAATAAAACTTTAATTTTTTTTTAAAAATCTTTTTAAATATTTTATATATTATTATAATATATTATTATATAAATAAATATATTTTTAAATTAATAATTAAATATAAGTAATTTTAATTTTATTATTTTTATTATTATAATTTATAAACTATTTAAAAATTATTAATATAAAATATATTATTTATTTAAAATAATTTATTTTTAATAATTTTAATAATTTTTATATTTTATTATAAAATATAACTACGATTATTAAATTAAATATAAAATTACTTATAATTATTAAATTAATATTATAAACGTTCGGAATATAAATATAAACAAGTTAAACATTTAAGTTTTTAAGTTGTTTTAATAACTAATAAAATATATAATAAAAAAAAGCTAATAATACTTGGCCACTACCGGGCTTTTACCACTTGTATATGGTTACAGGTCTGTCGGTACAGGAAAGAGACAGGGTCGGACTCTGCATAACAACATATTCGTTTCCTTACCGCATGGTTGGCCTCATGTCAGGTGGCGTAGAATGATAGGGTGATAAGTATAAAGCCTGCTTTCTCTCTCTGCCACCAGGGGGGCTCTGACGTCTTATATACCTCTGACCTCAACTAGGTCCTCCTCTATCAGTTAGGTAGGTACTTTACCAAATTTGATCATACCTCTTCCTCTAGCTTACCATGTTCGGTTGTTATCACTAATGTGACAGGAAAGCTTAGTACTTCCTAGATGGACGGTATACAGACTGGATAGGCGGGGATGAGCGGAAGGTAAGATCTGACTGCTCACTAGCCTTTGCTGACATAGATCCGAAATAGGTTTCCCCGGCCGGATATCAAGATATTCACCGGCATACCACCTCATAGGGTCGCCGATATTCTCCATACCACGCATTCTGATCCCGCAACGCTTCGTACATCTCCACCATAACCCCTCGAATCCCAGTTCTCATCCACCCAACGTCGGGCCGATTGCAACCTTCGATGGCTTCCATGGGGTTTTCCCGCGGGTGCGGCACCGACGGTTCCCGATCCTTCCAGATGAGATTCACAAGATATTTGTCCTCTTCGTCTCTAACATCTCCATCGCTCCCTTCTCCTCCTTCGTCCGTGCGGCCAGTAGCAGCAGAGCCGCGGTCCAACGCCCACTCTCTAAAATGGTCTCTCACGGCGCTCGTGCTCGCGCCGTTGAACTTGGCTTCGTCCTCTATTACGGTGAGCTAGAAGCAGTCCAGCAAGTCAAGCCCGCGGTAATACGCCAGAGTCTCACACGCGTACTAGCGGAGGGCTCGCAGCAGCCGCAACCAAGCGGCATCTTTGTTGTCGTATGCGCAACGATAGATCACGAAACCTCACACGCGATGGCCATCTTCGAGGAGTGCGCGCTCCATGCAGTCTGCGGTGTTGTTGTGCGTAGTGAACTCGGGTGTGCGCTTGGATTGGAGTGACGGTGACAACATCGTCATAACCGTTCGATGTGTCTGGACGCTTTTGGGGAAACTCAGTTGAAAAGGTTTTACAAGAGTGAAAGATTTTGGGGTGGCACGGCACACTGGGAGGAATCTATCCAATCACATGGGCTCGATTACATAGTATTAGATGGGTGCAAATTGGTAAAAATTCGGTGTCTTATTGTGTCAATTTCAGCTATCATAAACAACCTCTTGCTTTAGGTGAAACTTGCTTCTATATGGAATATCACGTAATATCTAGGGCGGTTCAGGCCTCCTTCGTTAAACTCAACATGCTGCTCGGCTCTACAACATCGTTTACTCTGTCGAAAACTACCAGCACTGGATCTCCAAATTAGCAATAATTATAATATATTTGAAAATCACTTCTGGCATCCTGCAAGAAGCTCTAAGGACCCGCTAATGACGAGAGGGAGCTGACTGGAACTCTTGTATTTCGGCTTCACACGCAACACCTTGACAACGCGATTCGGTCGCTCACTGCCCCTTAGCCAACAATATAGGACTGCATTTTCACCCTGAATCTAAAGCTACGATGGGTCAGCAGACACGGGCGTGCCGCATGTTCGACTTTTGCTTGATAAGCATACCATCGTGAAAAGAACCTTCCTGGCTGAAAATGATAGGTCTTTTCTCAAACCTCACCGTCTCAGCTCAGATTTGATATGTGAAAACTGTTGAAACGTTAAGTAGGATGTCGATAATGAAGTTTACAAGCTTGACTAATATTCTAACTAATCAGATTCCAGTATTGAAGCTTTCACCGACAACTCTAGCAACATTTATGTAAGACCTAATGTACACAAGGGAACAGAATAACACAGCCACCAATTAACGGAGTTTCGCTCAGTAAGCCAGAGTGCTGAGCTAATGCTGCTATTTTAACTAAAACATAAGAAGCCGACGGTAATGATGCGGAAAAGAGCCTCTCCTTCAGCTAGCAAACCAGGCGCGCACAGTGCGAGCAGTACAGCTTCAAAGAGTATATCCAATCATTGCTTAGGTGTGTACCTTATTTAGAAATGACCGTGTAACCGTGCCTTTGAATCTCCGTTATGATTGGCCGCCGTACTGTGCGAATATTGAGTGCGCTAGGGTTACATTTCAATAATCTGACTGGCGTTCAAGAGAAATCTATTACACATTACACAATGTAAATACGTATTGCAACATGTAAGAAAGGCCTCATTAGCTGTGTGATTATTCTTAGCTCGCCTGTGCTTTAGAGAAATGGCCATTCCCGAAACTCGAGTAAGTGTAAAGATAGTGGCAACATGTGTTTCTCAAGGGACGAGGTTGCTTACTATCGAGAAACTTTGACTGAACCTTTCTTGGATACAGCGAATTCCAACTTAACAGAGCGTATAAAAGGACTATAATATCCTGCTGTTGAGATGTTTTTCAACTCCATCAACAATCAACCTGCCTTTCATTTTCCATACTTCCTACTCGAATTCAAGATCCAACAAATCTACCAAGATGTTTTCTCTCAAACTCGCCTTCGCCATCGCTGTTGCCGTCACGGCCGCACGCGCAGGACCCACCGTTAACGATGATAACTGCCAGAACTTCATCGGCGACTGTTTTCAGAACGGTGAGTGTGTATAATATCAAAGCAACTCAGGATATATACGTCTCCCAGGAACTAACGATCTCGATCCCTTGTGTAGGCTGTTCCGGAGTCTTCGCCAACCCGAGCGACACCATCGGCACCTGCACGGCGGGCACTTTCAACGGCTGTCCTTGTGAGAAGTGCGGCAGCGGCAGGGGCTTTGTTGGCGGCTGCGGCGACAATGGATGTGCCGGCCTCGAGGGGATCTGCTCCGCCGGCCAGTTCCAGGGCTGCCCTTGCCAGTAAACGAGCGCTGGGGATAGATCGAAAGGATATCTAACACTTCCTCCCGCGCAGAAGCATACCGACCTAATGAGTGCGAGAATTGGGAGATTAGCCACGCGTTGATTGATTTTAGGAAGGGTTAGAATACTGTAGTGGTCTTTTTTTTTCATCATAATGTCAAATCGCATATATTTTAGCTCTCCTAGGAACTTATCTTCGCATGAATCGACCTAGGGTGGACCAGATAGAATCCTCATATTTTAGACACGCTGCACATAAAGTTGCAATGATTTAGGTATTTAGTCTTGATCAAATACTATAAAATTGCCCCTCGCTCTGTCTGCTCGAACTTGGTCCCCTGATTTATGCCACACCAACCCTTGTGCCAATATGTTTGCCGTTGGTATTAGGAGACCTTCGATTCAGATACCTGAATCCTTCGGCTGACGAGCTTCACCAAAGTCTCCTTTGACACCTGTCCATCTTGGACCATATTCGAGTTGACGGTTAAATAAATACGGAAGTGTCCCGTTTCGTGGATGGTAAGGCCGTGGATGTCGAGGTCGAGTGCCGCCCCAGTATCATCGCCGAGGAAGACATGATAACCTGAATCGGCAAACGTTGCCGTAGCATTGGTGTACATCAGCGGCGTGATCTGGAAGGTACGTCTTTCAGTATCCTGTTTTGCTTCGACTTGTGCTGCAAGGTTTCCGGAGGTTGCCTTGTCTTCGCGGTTCACGAAGGGGAAGAAGAGGTTGAGACTCTGGCCCTTTTCGACTTCAATTGGTTGGTGTTCGGGTATGATGGAGGCAAGGTTGTGCACTGGCTGAGATACCCGAGGTTGCGAGGTTGCAGTCATAGCTTCGGGGCTAGGCTCTTTGATGAGGTAGAAGACCATATGGGCACCTTCCAGTTTCTTGATGGAAGACATTCCTGCTACTGATGATATGGAAATACAACCTATTATTTACTTAACGAATGGGTAAAGAGATGCTGAATTATGATGGTTCGCTTCGAAATTACCGACATTCGCTCGAGCACATGAAGGTATTTAAGGAAATGGAAGATCGGAGGTGGAAACAGGAAGTAAGCCTGATTCAACTGTTTATTTCAACGTAGAGTGTTAATATGTGGATCACAAGTCGTGGAATTGTGTCAGAAGATATTCACCTAGTTGTCAGTAGTGATATGGTACACTACGAAGTACGTGACCAACGAGTGCCTAAGTAGATTTTTCGTTGGATAAGAACTGACTAATGCAAATGAAACAAGATTCCGATTGATGATCCGGCTGGTAGTTTCTTCGAAAGAAAGAAGTGCGCATCGCGTTACATGTTCTTGTTCTACATAGTTAGTCACTATCTTCACTTCAGGTGACGTGGTGGTGACAAGCCATTTCCAAAAAGAAAAAGAAAAGATCAACATCTCCTCACATCTTCTTCAAACGCCTTTGAATTGCAAACTAAGAGGTACCTACCATGTTTTACTGGATAATTCATGATGCCATGTTGCTACTGTTGTTATATTTAAGCCAGCCTTGAAAAACCCCTAGGGTTATGGGGTATATAGAGGTATAACTAGACTATAATAGGTAGGTAGGTATCAATGAGACTTTATACGACTTTCTGTTCGGTCGGTAACGGCTATTTTCCTATCCTCGCTGAAGGGTTTCTTCATATTATTTTGGCGTCGGGTGGTATGATATCAATCCAAGCAGAAATTTATTCCTTGTGATCCAGCTCACCCAGCTCCATAACGCTTGCGCTAGATCAATTTGCTTCGCCCGCCTCTATATCCTCCCAATACTTCCCGCGCGTTTTAAAAACTAGGTTTGGACCGTCGTGGCTGACGACAACACCGTCGTACAGCTGAAACTCATCTTGCTTACCGCGCCAGCCAGTCCTCCCTGGCATTCCTTCTCCTACCTTGCCCGCCTCGCCGGGAGCCTTCTCGAAGTCAAAATACCAGATCGTCTTAGCTAGCGCCATGCTCAGTTCCAAATACGCCATGGCCTTGCCCGCACAGCCGCGATCGCCTAACAAGAACGGTTGGAATGCACGCCTCGTGGTGGCGCGCACCTCACGCTCTTGGTCCGTTTCGTGCTCGGGCGCCAACCAGCGCTCGGGCCGGAAATTGAAGGGTTCCGGGAAATACTCTGCATTATGCAAGAGCGCGTAAAGGTTTACTGCAACCTCGGTTCCGGGTGGGACGACATGGCCGTCGACAACTAGCGTTTCGCCGGCCGCAGCCGAGGCCGTGTCTTGCTCCCGCCAAGTGTAGGCGAGTGAGGCTGGTGCGATGCGAAGGACTTCGTCAATGACAGCCCGCAGGTACTTACATCCGGCCAATCTAGGGCCCTATATTTGCTAAGTTAGCATTATATCAGTCCTGGGCGGGGCGGGGCTGGCTTGCCTGGCGGATCTCACGGCCTGAGGAGAAAGTCGTCCGGATCTCTTCTGCGAGCTGGGCGTATACGGCCGGGTGCCGTGAGAGGTAGAAGAAAGACGCCGTCATAGCCGTGTTGACTGTACCTCCGCCTGAAAGAATGGTAGAATTAGCACACCTTCACAAGGATCTAATAAAGGGGTATATGCGGGGAATTGATTATCTCTGTCTCACCTGCGGCTATGAAGAAGGCTGCCTCGGGCCAGAGCTCGGCGGCATTCAAGCCCTGCTCTCCCGGACTAATCTCACCCGTTGCGAGAGAGTAGAAATCGTGCTTCGCATCCTTGGGTAGAGCCATCCGAGCGCCGATCATTTTGCGTAGAGCCAAATGAAATGTCGCGGCCCTTTTGCGGCCCAGCCAGCCAACTAAAGGGGCGACAATGCGCGTAGCCGGCCACGCCATGATCAGCGTGCTGAGCGTGCTGAGGTTCTTGAGCGAGTCGGGGACGAGCTTGTTGGTCTCCTCGGTTTGGGTATTAAGCGGATAGCCAAATGCTAGTAGGCCGACGATATCAACGGCAAGACGTTCGCAACGCTCTGTCATGTTGACGAGACGGCCCTGCTGACTAGACTCAAGTAACTGTCGTAGGAATACATCCATCGCGGCGCTCATGATAGGCTCAAAGGCTCGCATAGAGCGCTCTGAGACGACGGGACCGACCAGCTTGCGCTTCCGGTGATGTGCCTCCCTGTCTAGGGTAGACCACATACTGGGGTTTCCACTGCGGTTCACATAGGAGTACGAATGTCCTTTATTGACACGCGCATTGGAGTAGATATCTTCGCAAATTATTAGCACGTACTCATATTAGTGGACGGTGATTGCAAGCAGCTTCACCATGTACCGCTGTCGCAGTATTGAACACAAGACGGTTAGGCCCCAATCGCACAACAGAGCCTAGTTTCAATTAGTGAATCTTCAACAGGGCGTCGAAGAGAGAAGATTGAACTCTCACCATATTTCAGATGGTCGTTATACGTAGCAAGATGCATGCATCGACGAACAACATGAAATGCGCCATAGGCGTTGGTGAACTTAGCGATAAGGGGCCCGGGGTAGGCGCTTAGTGGGTGAAATGCAACTTGGTGGCTTAAGTAAAGGAGAGCCTACATTAAAAAGGGGTATTAGCGGCGAGCCGGAACCAACAAGCAAGAATGGCAGACATACGAGCGGCACAAGGATGCCTAGCGTGTAGAGTGCAGCCGCCGGCGCTGTGTCAAGTAAACTAAATGCCATTATTGATGCCTGGGGATATGACGTTGAAAAAAAATCTCGAATTGCTAATTGTCGATTGCGTGGAGAACAAACCCGCCGTCGTGTTGAGCCTCGGTCAGACAGGTAACAAAGACGTCAGAAAGACCCCTTACATGCAGCATGTGGCTCTCGCTTTTTAGCTAATTGTTTATTCATTTTAAATCACGCCCTTGCTTGCTGGTCGCGAATGCCCGAGTTTACTTTTTGTTTTCTTCCCGCCCAACACGGCCACAGCTTGTGTGGCCATACGACGCCTGGCCATATCACCCAAAACCGCCAAACCGGTCAAAACTCTAAAAATTGATGACATAATCTTGAGTTGTAGAAGGTATGCACTATAACTCACCGTAGTTGTAGCGGGTCTCGGCACTAAGCTCCCTATATTTATAGGGCATTGTGGATTTTGATCTAGTACGTATTAGGTATACACGAAGCCGTTGTTGAGCCACGGTTAAGGTCACCTGTGACCTCCAGCACTTAGGTCCCTGTATTATAGGGCATATATAGGGCATATAGAATATTATGTCATTAAATTTTTGGAGTTTTGACCGATTTGGCGGTTTTCGGTATGGGGGTTTAAAATTCCTGTAGAAAAAAACCCGACTTTGAATAATACAGAATATTATACGGTTTGATACGAATCAAGGCTATTAGCACGGGCCGTCCCTAAACAATTCCTGGGTTTTGTATATTTCTACTAAAAAAGTCATCGAAATTACCTAGACAATGTTGATTTAATTTTAATGAGAATATTATTACCGATATTCTTGTCTCAACTTGCCATGCTCTAGGTATAGCCTTCACATGTGATGCGATATCCCCTTAGCAAGATAGTCCGCGATAGCCATGATGGTAATCATAGGATTGTCGCCAGACGCGGAGGGAAACACGCTCGCGTCCGCAATATACAAGGCCTCGGTACCCCATACCTTGCCGTGTTCATCCACAACGCCGGTAGCTGGGCTCTTACTCATACGACAACTGCTCATCTGATGTGCCGAGGCGAAAACGGCCGACGAAGGGTTTAGATCTGCCGCCTGGAAGCGGGCTAACTAGTCTGCGAAGTCCGCATCGTCAATGCGTCTGTCGCCGACAGGTTTATTGGTTCTGAAACGGGGCAAGTTGTGCACCATAGGAAGTATCTCTGAGGCGCCTTGGATGTAACATAGCTTCGCGATTCCCACCATTCCTACAACTGTGTTTGCGCGATCAAAGGCTGACGCTGTATAGGATACAATGGGGCTTCCATCATTCGGATCTGCAGTAACGCTACCAGAATCCCGGTCTCTGTTGTGAGACATGAAGGCATTCATTTGTCGATGCTTAAGCGCGTCTATTTTGAATTGCAGTCCGTCATGCCATGGAATTTGCCACATAGCCGGAACGATCTAGAGGCTGTGTTAGTTAACAGAGAGGTCAAGTAAATAGGGCCGTCTCTTACGCTAGTAGCCATAGGCTCAATTCTAGGTCCATGTCCCTTCCCGTCAAGATTCTCGAATTCAGTTAACCGCACTGATTATTATTTACCCTGTACGTGATATGTTAGAGAGCTTAGTCACTGAACAGTGGCTCACCTTACCTTCCCATCCAGGGGTATCATTGTGTCACACGGCTCGATCCGAGTGGCTCACCTGAATAGAGAAATCCATGGTCACAGATCTTGCCAAGCGCTTATCCTATATATTAATATGTGAGTTGGCTGAGGTTGAATGGATGGAGATAACTCGGATTGAAACGACGAGACCAACACACGTCAGTCGGGCGCTTAAGGTGGCAATAAGGCAGAAATCAGGTAGCAACCTTGGGACATAAATAGGGCCTTAGATTCCTGTCTAAATTGAAGGGAATCAAGGACCTTAGGACCCATAAAGATTATTACATTGAATTGAAGCTATTCCAAGTCTCTGATACAGACCCTTGTCACACATTGTCGAACAATGCAATAACAGGGCAGCAGAGATGGAGGTGCAGGTTTTTGCCAATGTTGGGATTCTGTCTCGCTGTAAGCCGACAAGCTTTTAGGGGTAGAGATGGCCGGTATCATCCTACCTTCAAACCGCTTCTTGACAGTAGCAATGGCGTGCGTAGTGAGCCTGCACATATGATGGTCTTCTTTGCTTTTATACGCACCAATCGCTGAAATTCGGACTTCATCGTGTCGCCAATGCTTCCGTTCTCTCCACGGGGCGTCCACTTGCCTACTATTCCAGTTGCCTTCTTCAGCCCATCTATGCCCTCTTCGAAGAGTACTTCGGATACTTCGAAGCCTTCAATGCATTTTGCACCAGCCTTAACTGCAGCGGGAAGCCAGCTAACAGCGGGACTCTGTTTGTTCGACTCTCTGCAGCCGTTTGCACATACACTTCCACATTTATGTCCTGCAGTTGTGTTCGTAGGACATGTTTTGGCACGCCAACCCAGCTTTTTGGAACCCTCGAGAAGAACGCTATTGGCGTGACTATGCTCCGGATCCTCGAGTAAGCCGATAAAGTTGGAGACTCGGTCAAAAGAATCCTGGAGATCTGAGCTGTTGAAAACACTCAGTCCATGCACGTTGGCCCATTCTTCGCGTACGAAGTCGAGGAGCGGCAAGCTAACACTCCAGTTGTTTATACCCCCTCCGCCCCAGCAACTGCCTGCTCCGATAACGGTCGAGCCATCAGTATTAGATAGCACACCGCTACTATCAAACAATAGCTTCATGGAATCAGGTTTTATGGGAAGCTCGCTTGGAGGCGTATAATATCCCTTGTCTACTATGAGGACTCGATGTCCGGCTTCGGCGAGAACCTTAGCACACACGCCTCCTCCACACCCTGAGCCGACAATAACAATATCTGTTTCGAGTTCTATAGGCTCAGCAGTGACAGAATCGAGGTTAATGAAGTTGAAGTCGATGGCAGGTGCTGGCTCGGACCGGTATACCTCAGTGACGTAGGTTTTATAGCCGGTTAGCCCCTGGAATATCTGATCCGAAGGGCCCCAAGACATAGTTCCTAACTGAACAAACGTTCTGGCTAGCGAGGGCCACAAGAAAAACCAGGAATGCTTCCACGATCGAAGAATTGCTTCTCGTACGGTAACGGACTGACGGTAAAAAGGGGTCAAATAGCCGGTGCTAATCAAGCTTCCAAGGCGGGTCCTTGAAACACATGTTAACGGGATTTCGAACAGAGCGAGATCGGGATGTTCACGTGCATCATTAGACTCAATATACGGTACAGCTGTAGCTTAGGTCTATGAGGAAGTGCCCCTATTGTCTTCTTTACGAGCTTGATGAACATTGGATTGTCAGATGGCCTGATTGCTAGATAGTTCTGAAACGCCTCCCTGCTTGGCGGGTGCTTCATTGCCCATTGTATATCATCATAGCAAATGTTGAACTGCTCCTGAGAAAGGCATAGGTGATTATCACCAGAAGATAACGAATCCGCTACTTGGATAGAAGGAACAGTAGCGTCTAGTAACGCGAGTAATGCCTGCCACTGAGGCTCGGGGAAAATGTCTTCTGGCTTTAGGGCCATGGTGACGCGACAGAGGTGTTTTGCCAAACGTTAGGCTGATTGACCTATGTGTAAAGTTCCCTAGAGGTAAGAGGAAGAATGTAGGTGATGAATGCTACCACAGCTTGAAAGGTACGTAGCCAACTACCCAGATAATGATGATGCAGCAGTGCGATCAACGTACAGTGAGTATGTTAGAATGTGGTTATCCCTGCCCCGGAATAGTACATGAATACCTCCTAAGATAGGTACCCAGCCTTTGTTATCCCTATGAGGGGTTACGCAATTTGTGTAACCACTACCTCACCACCGTGATCAGTTCGCGCTGTGGCACAACCCCTCCCATCAACGATCTCCGGTTTCTCACCAATACTTGTTTTCTAACCAACATGCTTTCTAGATGTCGCAAACAACGAGTTCAAGAACAAGAAAAGCTAAGCCTGCATGTTGGAGAAGCGAAGCTAAAGGCCGCCTAACTGGGTCGCACACGAGTTGCACCTTTCCCTCCTTTTCCCTACCTATCTATCAAACAGCCAGCCAAACTTTTTCGGCATGCAGCCCTATCGCCTATCGGATGAAATAACATCCCACATCCTCAGTCTCGGCAAGTTTCCTATTGGCGGCGTCTGCTGAGCAGAAGATAAATAGAGATACTTCGAGGTTAGCATGGGCCGGAGCCTCTTTTCATTATCGAACCAGGAGGTGCAAGGCTCTCCCCAGTAGCCTGTTGGATTCAGGACTGCTCTTTTATTCTTCATAAAGTTCAATGTTCTGATCAGCTCGGTCGAAATTGCATACCTATAAACAACTTGCACGGATATCCCAATGCCAAACTTTCTCGCGAGAAGAGTTACAATCTCGGACCAGACGATGATGGGCGAGTAGCACTAACATATTAGAGCCTTTACGAAATATGATGATGCACAATACCGTGAAGATGGGTGATATATCTATAATTTGCCCACCCGTGCCCGCGCCTCATGTTTTACTACTATAATATATCGAGCAATGCTATTTACAAAGTGTAAACCCTCCTCAATGATAGAGCGACGGTGGTGTGCTTTTTAGACGAGGTGGCAACATGTTTATTAAGCCGTCGTAATAGGGAAACGTTTACGCTACAAAGTTACAGCTTTTCTGCCCTTTTAAAACTAGATAATATACCTAGGTAATTAACATTCTCAATAACTTCACTGGCTCTTTTTAGGAGTACATGACGTATAATCCAGCATTATAAGCAGATACGCTAGCGGACTACCTAGAAGAAAAAAGGTACAGGAACAAGGGGCAGCGCTAGCACTAAGAACATTTCCTTGTTGGGAGGAGTAGGGGAGCCACGAAGAGAGCCACGACTTTTAAAAAAAGTTACAATGGCTTCATCTACTAATATTGAAAAGCAAAGTCTAGATTAGGGTATCATCGTATTGATAGGTTAAACAGAATAGTTTTAGATATTAACAATACTGCCAGCTAGGCCGGCGGATCTATAAAAAAAACACTCTGCGAATACCCCGTTAAATAAGGGATTTTTACACTCTGTACCCCATCATCCCTTGACTCTATCACTGAAAATCTATCTTGGAATTCTGTGATCCAAGTCTGACACCATCTTTAAGAACAGAGAAGTCAATAGCTGCACCGGAAGGCACCATTTCGACTTCGTAATCGAATCTCTTCAACTTCTGGCCTTTTGCACCTATTAATATTTAAATTAGCCACTGTCTCTCTGGGTCCGTTATATGAGGTAGTTATCCCGAATAATTTGTCATTTTTTGTTCTCCCCTCTCTTTTTCTGGGTAAATAAGAATCCATACCGGTGAAGTCTTCTAGGTCTTCCCAGGAGATGTCGAGCTCCACTGTGATATCGCATAAATGTTTGACTGCTGAAGTTTTTCGCGTTGGCGGTTTCTCGCTGTCGCATTGTGTCACTGTGCTTGTGAACCCGTTTTCAAAACTCTCTCTGGAACTGAATAATTGGTAGAATCCGTGTCGCACTGGCGCAAGCTTCGGAACATTCTGCCCCTGCGAAGTGGCTCAGTATCACGAAATCCTCGCGGGCTTTCATTTAACGAACCTTCCTGAGATACCAAGTCATTTGGTTTTTTGCAAAATAGCGCCCCTCATCTTCATCGAAATACTTGTCCTTTTCATAATGGGTACCAGATTCAAAGGGGACCGACACCGGCAGACCAAGACTCTGTCTTGCAATTGTTGAGGCGACACTGACCGAACTAGTAATTTTTGGACCTTGTCTGTCGGCGGATGTAGGCTCGGACGTGGATTGACTTGGACCATCCAAGAAACCCTTGAAAATAGCCCCTCGGCAAATTGCCGTGCGTCTGAACAAATGTTAGATATCTTCTCCTGGGCTCTACATGGGGTTTCAACGTTATCTTACGGCCGCAGACCAGTCGATTGGAGAACGCGGATCCTTTTCTTCTCATATCGGCTGACAAGGTGGTCATATAGGTACGGGCTTGAACCGAGGCCACCAACAAGTATGATTCCCTGAAAAATATCAGCTGTCTGTCGACTGCAAGTATTCTATGAGATAGTGAACATCTGCTACTTACCGTCACCGACAATTTGCTGTCTTTGGCACTTTTTATCTGACCATCCACCTAAATAACAGTCAGAAGTCAGTGTGGCCTATCTGTTCCAAACCGCCTCTTCTTAAGATAACGAAGGAAAAACACTGAAAGGGTTTACGAGATCCATTGAGGGTCACTTACCAGCTTCTCGATGTCTGATAAGACGCTAGTGAATGCTTTCTGTATGTCCGAGCTGTGAACAGAGTCTGTTCAGCCTACGAATCGACTCGGAGGCCTGTAAGTTGACTGCGTACCTTGTGAAGTAGATCCGTCCTTCTTTGATGATGGGTTTCTTGCTTTCATCATTCATATCCGATTCAACGAAGGCTTCGGCCGGGATTGCGACAATATATTCTTTCTTCTTGGAGTTTGTGATCGTATACTGGGGCTTAATAGCATATTCCCATTCGTTTTTCATGATCTCCTTGATGCCTGTCTGGCTGAGCTTGTTCCATCGTCGACCAAGCGCATTCTTACAAATGCCTTCGAATGCCTCGTCAATGAAAATTCCGCCACAAAGCCCTCCTATCACGCGTTAGTATCGGCCACTGATGTCGCACCAATACAGAAATTCGAATCGAATATTTACCTGAACCCATGACTGCCTCATGGAGGGTGATGGGGTCTGTGCCGCCGACTTTATAGCTAATAAGGTCCTAGTCATTGTGTTTTCTCAGTGACCATAATAGAGTAGTCGACGAATCGCAAGGTAACATACGACAGTGCCGCCCCCTGCGTCACAAATGACGTAGACATCATTTTCCTTGATAGCTCTGCCGGGTTCACAGATCGTAGCCAGTGCTGCTGCTTCCGGCTCAGGTGCGAAAGCCAATGTCGTGGACCCAGCCGCACGTGCAGCGAGAATTCCAGATTTTCTCGCCGCGGCTTCCATCCCTTGGCGAGCGTAACCTTTCCAGATTGCGGGTACGGTGATGACAATGTGGAACGTCAGCCCTTCTACTACAGACTTTCCACGAGCTTTGTGAACCGTCTGTAGGATATGCTGCCAGAGACACTTAAGGTAATCTGCTATCAAGTCTGTGGCAGATTTCTTGTGTTCTCTGAGTGTCTTTCGCGCCCTAATGAGGTACTCAGCATCGCGCAGGTCGGCAGGGAGATCCTCTTCCTTTAAGAGAAGCAGCTTGAACCAGCGGATCGGGTCAGCATCTGCCGGAATGCCATATCCCCACATTATTTCGTCGTTCTCATAGAAGAGCTCCGTTGGAGCTTTCCCTTCTTCGCGGCCACATCCTGGCCAGCTAGTGATCAGGTTGATCTGGTCGTTCTCGAAGTCAGCAATGGTCGCCCACGCCACCCCAGAGTATCTGCACATTCGTCAACACGTTGCACGTCTTAAAACTTTCGGGGTAGTTCTCTCTCACGTCGTCCCGAAGTCAATGCCGACCACCATAAAATCATCAAGATCTGAATTTCGTTTCTTTTTGATCCTGGACACAAGGTCCTTGAGTGACCATGGTCTTTCTGATTTATCGGGAATACTCGCGTGTCTCTTATTGAACGCCATTGATTGAAGAGTTCTAGGTTGCAGAAAAGATGAAGATTGCACGTTGGTAAAGTGATCCGGTGTGTAGGGAAGTGAAACGTGATGGGGATGTTTGATAGAAAAGAGAAGCTTCAGCTCAGAGACAACAGAGGGCTCTAAGGCTGTGGGATTTATGTAGTGCTGCGGGCTAACCATGAGATAGATGAATAACTATGTTGCTGAGCGAAGAGCTATGAACATAAGCGTGTTACCAGGCCCCGGGTACACCCAGACGAAGGGTCTTATCTCCTATGGATGTTATTCATTCTCTCATGCCAACAGACCTGTAACTAAACCTGGGTAGCAAGGGCTAAGACCCTAGCATGTACAATGAGGGTGGGGGATGGACCGCTCTGGATCAAGGTCTCAGATGCTTTTTCTTCTTACCACAGCCTCATCACACCATCTTGGTACCTAAGAGGGTATGAGATTTGCAAATTGCAGGAATATTGTCATACAGTACTACTAAAATATCAAATCTTCGGTGAACATTGGCAGATACGGCACATTGGTGATTGGCTGCCTCGCCCTTATGTCAAGCCTCCACGCACCGCACTCACACCTAGTTTCCGATCCTCCATTGTACAACCACCAATCAATGATAGACACGTCTAAATGAATCTTGAAAATTAGACCGAAGCTGACTATCTCACGTAATTACTGCATCAAGACTCAAGATTCATGCCGCTCATAGCCTTGCAAAGGTTGAAGTCTTCGCAACTAAGCGTCTTCTTTAGTACAGCTCTGCAGCCTGCCAAGGAAAAAAAACAAAACAAGAATTTCTTCATACCCCCCTGAGTTCTTCATTTGACATGCACCCACTACTTGATATTGTGCCTTTACAAAAAACTAGGTAGTTTTTTGCTGCTGATACCATTCTCCACTCCGAACATGGAAAACAGCAACATTTGCGAAAGGTGCGGGACTAACGTGTCCACGACCTCTCAGCACAGTGAAAGGCTCATTCATGACCAAACTCATGCTTCAAACCGCTCGATTGGAGAACCAAGCCAACACTATTTTTCAGATTTACTCCCTCCTCCGAGTCATAATCCACATGACCTTCGACAAATCCCTAGATTTGCCAGAGACGATTCCGAAACAGCACGGCGAGCCCACGTCGAGACTCCAGTACAGCTTGGATCGGAAATCCGGTCTCATAGAGGGACGGAAATGCAGCTAGAACCAAATTTACCCCCTCATATAAATCATGATTTATATGATCTTCGACAACGCACTGAGAGTGACAGGGTCCAATTTGGAACAGAAAGGCGAGCCCACAATGAGACACAAGTGCGACTTGAAACAGAAGTCAAGGCGCATAGAGAGACACAATTACAACTAGAAGAAACACAGCGGGACCTAGTAGAAACTCGGGCTCGCTGGAAAGATGTGGTGAAAGAGTTCAACAAGTTCCAAGCTCAGAGCCAGAATTTCATTCAGCTTGACGATCAAGACCTTCTTCAAAAGGTTGGGCAGCTTCGATACAACATCCGAAACCTTGCCCTGCATCATTTCCGGACCACTGTGCCTGTATCCCCAAAGCACATCCTTGTCTATTGGGATGCAGCAAAAGATTTCTCTCAATTCAAAGACAGTCCGTTGGCGGATCGTGCACAGTTCGATTCATGGATACAGAATCATCAAAGGCGTGCAATGATTACACAAGCTTACTTGTGGGCTTTTCTAACAGAAGATATCTTCGATCAGTTCCGCTGGGCTGGGAAGGATATTTCGGATTCGCTTTATGAATTGAAAAGTGTCTTTGGTAAATATTCGACATCCCAGACATTCTCCAATACTGACATGGCTATGCGTAGATTCGTCGAGCAGCAATTTATTGACCATGGCTGCCGAGCAGACCCACACAGAGCGAAGAATCCAGACATGGAAGGCGAATACCACGATACTTGTCGTTGAGTCAATGGGCCTAGAGCAAGAGCAGGGACACCGCTTGCGAAAAGAATTTGTTCGGGTGAAGGCGAAAAACATGGCCACGATCCTTATGCCTGTCTCATCGACGAAATACGACGAGCTGGCCGAGGAACTATCGACCATTATTATGGAAGCCTTAGAACTTGACATGCTCATACACAAGCAAGTAGCTCGCCTTCATTGGTTGTACAGCACAGGACACCAACCACAAAGATTCAATCAAGACAGTATGGAGCTAGTTGGGGATCCAGGAGAGTCTGTAGTCTTGAGTCTGGCTCCTGGCTTGTCGAAACAGGGAAAGTCAAATGGAGACGACTTTGAGAAGACGATTAATCTCCTGAAAATGCAGGTAGCCTGTGGCCCAAGTCGGGTCTCCAGCCAGGCCAGTAGTCATCGTGGATCTAATGTATTTAAATGGCGGCGATGATATTTATTAGACATGGTGGAGTTACAGTTAATTGACTTTCCCCGGGTTGGGCGATACTGCTGAGCAGCATGATATTCGCAAGACTTTTTCATACAGAAAAAGTTGCTTGAAATCTTCAAATGAAATCCTTGTGGGCTTGCCATACGTGTACACTGAGCTGTTCAAATATTGACAATCGCCGCCACGTTTACGAATCCAGAATCACAATTCCCCTGGCATTTTGCTATCTTGCTATGCCTGAGGCATAAACAAATGGTAGGAAGCAAGACTCCAATTGTCCAGGATTTTCCCAATTTTCCCAAACGTACTTTATTAGTCCTATCAGTATTCATCATCCTATTCACATGTCTCGACTGTGATAGGAATGGATTAGGAGATGTAATTCTTTACAGTGTTTAATATCCACGTTAGCTGTCATTTCACTGTAGGAGCTCAAAAGTACCGTACAGATTCTAGTACGTAGGTACCCTTAGCGCCTACCCCGACAAAAGACGAGTGTCAGTGGTGTTGCACTGCAGATTTTCATGGGACTGCATGCGACGCCCGACAGTAGAGACGGTAGAGCCTAACAAGAATGTGGTACAACCCATTCGGACCCGATTCTCGTCAGCAGCTTCTTAATACGTCAATCACATGTGACTTTTATGAGTGCGCCACGCCTATTGAGATCTGGAAAGCCGCCGGAACAAAAAGAACTGTCTTGAATTGTATAAACATCCAACGACAATCGCTGGATGGTGAATTACTTGCAGTTGGATCGGAGAAATCTAACAACAATGAGAGAATACCACGCGGGAATGTGGTAGGCACTGTGGATACTAGGTTATGTTCTGCAAAAGCATTCAGACAAAAGGCGTACGCAGTTAGTATGCGAGGCTCTCAATGTGATACAACAGATCTGCTTGACGTACTAAACAATCTGCGCGCTAAGTGATTGTACGATTTAATAGGGAAATGGATACGACAGGCTCACAATCACAGATTGGATAAGGCTCTACGCCTTGGCCCTTATGTAGGTAGGTACCTAGGTATTTTATCACATGTGAGGGATGTGAGGTTCAGGGTGTTGTAGGGGTCACATGACTGGAAACATGGACTTACATAATCTACACCGCTAAATCAGAAATGCAGATTACGTAATCTACGTCCAAGAATTAAGCTTAGGTAATCCTCAGTTACAGTGAGCAATCCTGAACTTGTTTACGCGTAAATTGATTCCGAGACACCTGAATAATGCGGCGACAGGTAATAATAACAATATTCTTTGTCTAATAATTCGTGTCCTAGGATATGCAGCAGCTCCATACATCACTCGATAGGTGCCCTCAGCAATGACTATTCCCTCTAAGCTGCCGGCGCGTTAACTCAAGCTGATAGTGAGCTGTCGGCATAGTTTCAGACGTTGGCTTTTCGATCTATTGCACGAACAAATACGTTGTAGACTTAGGAGTTCGTCATCCTGGGCCCATATACCTATTACCAATCTATTTACATAAGGTACCTACCAGATAGGTATACAGAAGTAAGCCTCCATTTCCTTATCTCGACAGCGAAAAGTCAACCCCAACCGCGTCTGTCCTTCGTCGAATTAACATCTTTTTATCGGGATGAATGAACAGAAATTCATGAACAGCGTCATGCCGAAGGGGCTTGCTGTCGACGAAAGCGATGTCGTATTCGTCTAACAGCTTGACCAGCATAACCTTCGCAGCCATGTCGGCAACTTGACGGCCCGGGCATGCCCACCTTCCCGCGCCCCAGGTCAAGATATCAGCATCGACGCTGCGAAACGGTCGCGCGAGATGCTCCTTAATCTTATCCTCAGCGCAGAATCGGAGACCCTTGTATTTCGCTGGGTCCTCAAATATCGCCGGGTCCTTGGCGCGTCCTGGCCCGGACATAGCTATTGGCTGTCCTCTCTTCAGCGTGATGCCTCCGACAACACAATCACGCTGCACGATGCGGCTGTATACGATCAGCGTGCCCGGTGCCAGACGTGCCGTCTCCTTCATGGCGGATTCGAGCTTTTCCAGGCTGGTGAGGGCCTCCATATCCCAATGCCCGTCAAGGCTTACATGTTTAGCGCGGATTTCTGCCCGCACCGCGTCCAACACGTCCGGGTGCGCCGCAAGGTCCGAGAGGGCGCGGCAGACGAAGTTAGCAATACTGTACGTAGAGCCCGCGGCAACAGAGCCGCATAACGCGCTTAGAACATGGGGGTCACGTTCTAGCTCGGCCCGTCCGTCCTGGACCATCCACGAGATCAAATTGGGGCTCGCGGTAGTCTTGCTATTGCCGTCGATGTTGCTTGGGATCGTATCTTTTTGGCGCAGAACTTCGGGCACGACGTAGCTATCTAGCTCTCGCCACGCCCGGTCCAAGCTCCATTTAGCTGGGAGGAGCCAGACAAGGACCGGGTGCAGGAAGGGCGGCAGACACCTCATAATGAAAGCAACCACGAATATTATCTTGCTATTAGCTATCGGGCATCCCAAATGGCTAGGCATGCTACGAGGCTAGAGATGCTCTAAAAACACCTTACCGTTCTTCGTAAGCTCATACGTCAGTTGTACGAGCCTCGGGTCCTGAGTCATTTGGGGGCCAAACAAGGCGAGTGCCACTACCTCGCTAAAGCATCGGACGGCCGCAGGGAGTAGGTACGTTTCCGTGAATTCGTGGGTTTGGGGGAACTCTTGTTTCATGGCGTCGGAAAGCCTTGCCGTTGCCGGCGCGAACAGCTCCGGGAGGGCTGGGCTGATCCGCCCTAGTAGCATACGCACGTGGTAGTTGGTTTTTTCCACCACGTCGATGCCCGTTAGGTGCCCCAGCAGTGTGGAGGAGTGGGCCTGCCTGCTGTCTAGGACATCAGCCTTGAGGTGGTTGAGCTCCGAGATCAGGCGTGCTGGGAGTATGATAAGCTCCTGGCCGCCATGGGCGAGCTTGTAAGGATGTCCTTGAGCCTTGCAGTGTGTCAGTAACGGGATATTTGGCCCCCACAGATGATGCGGTTCTTTACATTCTTATCCGCAGTTTCGAGGATATCTCGTGCCCGGAATGTCCACCGGACCCGGGCGAAGAAACGGGGCTCGAACGGGAAAAGCTTGTTGGCGACGGGGAGACCATCTCCGCTCGGCGCCGACCAAAAAAGATACACGATGGTTAGGATAATAGCAGCGGATACAAGTGTTACCGCCTGATGGCTATTAAGTTCTCCATAGAAAGAGGTAAGGGGTAGTATTGCTTTCGTTTGGAGAATTCCGAAATGCGCGTCAAAGTAGGCTGCCATGTTGGACAATCTTCCTTTTCATCTATTACACTTGCATATATGTACCAAGTTAATGATGAACCCAACATGGCTTCCTTCACTCGCATTTTTAAACCTCCCGCTCTGAAACCCTTACGATCGTTTTCTCCCATGTCATACTACACTTCCTCCAGCTCCGTCTTGCGTCGCCTTGTGAATGCACAAATCCCTGAGTGTTATTCTTGCGGCTTGGGGGCCGTGACAAGATGAGTACCCGCGGATACATCGCCATGTCAATCACCAAGTTCCTCTAGAAGTACCACACCATTTCGACGAACGATACTAACCACAACGCAGGATGGTGGTAGTGCATTGCGAATATTCTTCCCAGTTTGACGTGCATATTGAACCAAGATCACCTACTCGCCAAATACTGTAACATATTTTCTGCCTCGCCGCCCTTCTGCAGCGGCTATCCCTTTAGGGCGTGACGAAGGGACTAAAAGCTCGTAAGGTGGGTGAGTGTGACTGGGTGCCAACCAGCAGCCCAAAGCAGATTTTCATTGGTCGCGGCTTAGATACATCGATCATCCCTTACAGGGAAGGGCCTCGTGTCGCCTTGCCGTGGCCGAGACAGAAATTAATATCCGTAATATCACTCATTCGATTCTCCAAAGCGGGCACCAACCACAACACCCACCACGACACCACCGCCCATACTGTGTTTGCACACCCAAAGAGGATGGCGAAGATTTGGGAGAAACTTGGCAATTTTGAGCCGCACCCTGCTTTTCTTCCTCTCAGGATGTGCTTATCGTTACAGCAAGACGGCGACGGCGCTGAACGGCGAACGTATCCTGTAGAACTCACTAGCCGAGTGCCGAGTTTCGCGAGAGCCCCTATCTGTCGCATTCATGATACCGTCTAAGTCGAATATCTAACTACTCTCATTTCCATCCAGGCGGATGGCCGTGAGGCTTTAGTCCACATTTGTGAAATTCGACGACGAAAGACAAACATGCCACTCTCCAATATCGAGGCGGGTGAGCCTGTGCGCTCGGCCATCACCACGGCGTTGGTTGTTGTGTCCGTCATATTCCCCGTTCTGTCGGCTGTCGCCATCTTTCTTCGATTCCTGGCTCGACGAAGTGCTCGTCACCCAATCCGCGCTGACGATGTGTGGATTATTGTCGCTTGGGTATGATTGATGACTTACTTAGTCTTGATAGCGTAGCTGACGATACACAACAATGCTAGATCTTCACGTTCACACTTAGTGTTCTGGTCTGGGTGTTTACCGATAGGTCAGGCATCGACTATTACAAAATCGATCCCAATCAGGGCACCATATACTCCCTCGAGGTCCGTTCGCATAACATATCCGTCTATGACTACCTTCAATGAATCATCTCGTGTTTAAGGTGTATATGACTCGACTTACCCTTCATTATTGCAGTTAATCTTCATCTCGTCGTGCTTAATCCAATTCCCTCTCTCCACTGTGAAGATATCCATTCTTCTCTTCTACAGGCGCATCTTCGTTTCGCGGCCGTTCCGTATCGCCGTCTGGATTGCTATCGGTGTGGTCACGATATGGGGTTTGTTATTCTTCTTCGTAGGTCCATTTCCATTCCCTATCCCCGCTATTCGAGAACCTGCCACTTGCGATTAAGCTAACATGTGTTTGCCTCCTAGCTGGTCCTAACACAGGTAGACCCTATTGAAGACTCGTGGAAGGGAGGCCGGCTGCGATACGACTCGACGGCGCTAGGACTCGCGCAGGTTGGCACCAGCATCGCGCTCGACTTCGTTGTCTTGTGCTTCCCGCTCCCCGTTATTTCCCGCCTACACATGGCATCTAAGAGAAAGGTTGCCGTTTCTTTGATTTTTTGGCTAGGTGCTTTGTGAGTTTCCTTTCTTAATGGACACTAAATCGCGTGGCTGACAATTTATGTGTAGCTGTTGTGTGGCCGCTGTTGTCCGGCTCGTTTTCTTAGACCAGTCGGTCCGAGCGGTGGTCGAATCTGAGAACAACGTCTGTAAGTACTACACGGCGATCGTCTCTCTAGCATAAAGCTACCTGCCTACCAACTTAAATGCTAAACGGAAATAGACCTGCAATCTAAGCAATACATCTTCCTAATTCTCGAGCCGAACTGCTCCATCATTGCAGCCTGCCTGCCCTGCTACGGGCCCCTGTTCGCAGGCGGCCGCGCGCCCGAGTCGCTGGTCCGCAGCGTCCGCTCCATCCTCAGTCTCCGAAGCCTGGGCTCGAAGGGATCTCCTAACGGGTCTCGAAATGGCAGCAACAACTCCAACCCCGAACGCGGAGCCCCTCGGACGGACTCGCAGATCGAACTCCGCATCCAGCAATGGCCCGGGAAAGTCCAGCAGGACGTCCACTGCATAGGTGGTAAGCTCAGCGAGGACGTAGAGGCGGCACCGCAGGAGCAGGGCAACGGTATCAGTGTTACGAATGGCGTGACCGTGGAAAGGGAGTAGAATACTATTTATATGTATATTTGCTTTATAGGGATAGGGAGAGAGTTTTAGACGCTGAAAGAAGCACGAAGATTAGCCTGGATGAAAACAAATAATGGAATGAAGTTGTTGTAAATTATGTCGTTAAGCAGGTATCAATTAGTCAAATCTTTTTCTTACACACCTAATACCTACTAGGGAAGAGTTTAAACTACTTCCAACCTTGATTTAACTAGTATTGGATGCCAGTAAGTGTACGTCTAGGGGGTATATCTCGAGGCAGAGGACCCAGCACGCACCAAATATTTTTGTATAAATTTGAATTTCAAAAAGATTGACTCAACATTTCATTACTGAATATGCAAAATAGGTATTTGATAAAATCACGAATAAATATTTCTAACCCCACGAAACCCCCTTAAAAGGGGCAGGACCCCTCCTTACGCCGCCTCACAAGCATCCTCTGCCACGGCCACGGAAACAAGAACTCATGCACCATGAGATTCTTAGGACGCCCAGTACCAGGCAGGAACCGGAATTCGTAATCGGTCAGCAGTTTGACGAGTACCATCTTGATGACTACGCTGGCAAAGAAGCGGCCGGGACACGCCGTCTTACCGTACCCGAAGTTCAAGGCCGTGCGCGTCGGCGTCGAGAACTGGAACTCCTTGGCCGCGAGCTTGTCCGCATTCTCGTCGCCGCTGGGCCGCAGCTCCCCGCGCGCACGGAAGCTGCGCAGGCCGTCGTAGTCTTCCGGGTGGGCCGTGTGCGCCGCGTCGTTCTCGATCGCGTGGATCGGCATGCACACGTAGGTCCCTGCCGGCACATGGGTGCCGTCGCGGAAGGTGTACGATGACCGGAAGATGCGCTTCATGCCGAGCGTCGTTGGCGGAGACAGACGCTGCGACTCGCAGAGCACGCTGTCGAGGCATTGCAACTCATCGTATGCGCCACTAGCCCATCCGTCGTCTGCGACCGATGCGATCTCATCTAAGAGCTTATCCCGTAGAACAGGACCGGCCGCGACGATATCGTAGACCACATTAACCATACGAAGCAGCGTGGTATGGACTGATGCTAGGGCGACGAGTACAAGGACATGCGAGATCGAATCGGGGTCGCGATCGCGCCCCTTCGCCGTGCTGGCAAGCCAACTTAGGATGTTCAGATCGTCAGCGCTATTGTCCTTAGGCTCCCACACTCCGGCATCACTCTGTTTGATAAGTTCCCGGAGTTTGGGACCCAGGAGCTGTTTCGCTGTTCTTAGGTACCACTGCCCCTTCCAGTAGGACGGGAGCAGAGGGAATACCAAAGGGCACACCCACCCTGGTAGCGCGCGCAGTATGACAACTGTCCTAAATACTACGCTGCGTCAGCGTACAAGGTTACGGTCGTATTTTCCAGGGTAGGCTCACGATTCTCTGTATAATTGAAAGCAACGTCCAGCCAGGTCTTATCGTTGCAGAATGCTGGACCGACGATAGCATCCGCGGCCACTCTAGCAGAGATGCGACCCAAAGCTTGATACGGCATGGATTCCGTCCACTCTTCGCACTGCGGAATATGCTCCTCAAAGGCGTCCGTCACGGCCTTCTCCATTCCAGGAATAAGAAGTGGGAGCCGGGGCGTTAGTCTACGTTGGACGATGGTGTGGTGAAGCCTGTTATCAAGTATCAGGTTTAGCCCGGTGTACTTTCCCATAAGGTCCTGCTCAAGCGCGGCCTGAGGGTTGGCGACTGTCGCCGGGAGAGCTGAGAGCTCATCCAAGAGAGATAGTGGCAGTATGACGATTCTTCCATCGTTCCGTATCAACTGGAAAGCCGAGTTCTTGAACTGTGATGGGCTTGTGTCAATAACTGGACTCAGTCCACGGCATCTAATAGTCAGAGCGTAGGTGATAAGCTTGGATTATAAACGTACTCTCTTGTATCCATATTGTAGAAGGTGGACGGCTTTACTGAAAAATATCAGGTTGAGGACGAATCTAGGCGTGAAGGCAACTCGGCTTCCCACCAGAGGATATTTGGGCTGTCCTCGCACGACATTCCTGGTGATGAACGCATCAGCTACGCTGTACAAGACAACAATAAGCGGCAGAACCCAGTATAGAGACCCAAAGCAATTTTGGAAGAATGTCCCAGGAAGACTTGAGTTTTCCATGCTGATAGCCTTGTGTTAAACCTGCGTATATGGAAGCCCAGTTGCTATCACGAAGCCAAGCATGCGACGAGGAAACAACTATCAACTTCTCTTTATTTCATTAGTACTGCCACAATTTCACCAACTAATCATATACTTAAAATCGCCCCGCATTTTTCAACGTTTTCCTTTGTAATTCTATCGCAACAAGGTTTATAAAAATGCAAATAATATAAAAAGGTTATATAAAATAAGTTCTATTAAATTATATTAATTATTAATTTTTTTAAGTTATAATAAAATAAATTAATTAATTTTATAAAAAATTTATTAAATATATATTAAAATATAATTAATTAATTAATATAAATATTAATATAATATAAAAAAATATAATAAATTTAACTTTTAACTATAATTTCTTTTTTAAAAAATATATATTAAAATATAATTAACTAATTAATATAAGTTTTATATATAATATAAAAAAATATAATAAATTTAACTTTTAATTATAATTTTTATTTTAATAAATATAATATTATATAAACTTATAATATAATTTTTCTTTTTTTAATTAAAATTAAATAAGCTTTATTAAATTTATAATACTTTAAATTATATTATTAATTATTATTTTTATAATTATTTATTTATAATATTTAATTAATTTATATTATTAATAAAACTTATAAAAAAACATTTAAATTATTTAAAATTATTTACTTAATTTTAATTAAATATATTTAAAAATTAAAAAACTAAATAATTTTATTTTTAATTATTTAATTAATTTATAGTTTTTTTAATTATATTTATAAAACTTATAAAAAAACAACTTGGTTTTTTAATTATAATATAAATAAGTTTAATTAAATTTAACTAAGTGTGTTTAAAAAATATATAGGTTTATAAAAAAATATTTTAATATATTTTAATTATTATTTTTAAATATATTTAATTAAATTTAATTAAATATATTTAAAAAATATATAAATATATAAAATAAGATTTTAATATATTTAAAACATTTTTAAATAAATTTAATTAAATTTAGTTAAACGTATTTATAAAATAAATAATTAAAGTTTTAGTTATTTAATTAGTTTATAGTTTTTTCACCACGTTTATAAATTTTATAAAAAAATATTAATTTTTTAATTAATTTTAAATATAATTAATTAAATTTAACTAAATATAATTAAAAAATAAATAACTTTTATTTATTTAACTTTTAGTTATTTAATTAATTTATTACTTTTTTAATTATATTTATAAATTTTATAAAAAAACATTAATTTTTTAATTAATTTTAAATATAATTAATTAAATTTAATTAATTATAATTAAAAAATAAATAAGTAATTATTATTTTTATTATTTAATTAATTTAAACTTTTTTTTATCACGTTTATAAAACTTATAAAAAAGTATTTAAATTTTAATTTTAATTTAAATATATTTAATTAAATTTAATTAAATACGTTTAAAAAATAAATAGCTTATAATTATTAAAACTTTTAAAAATAATAAATATATTTAATAAAACTTAGTTAATTATATTTAAAAAATAAACAGTTTATAATTAATTAAACTCTTAAAAATAAAATATATTAATTTAAAAATAAATTATTTATATTAATTTAAATTTTTAGTTATAAATATTTTTTAAATATTTTATATTATATTAATAATAAAACATTAACTTACACTTATATTTATATATAATAAAAAATTAAACATAATTTTTTATTTTTATATATATTTTTTTTTTCTTTTATTTTTTTAATTTTTTATTTTTATTATATTTAAATCTTTTTTTTTATTTTTATTTAATTATAACTTAACTTTTAATATTTATAATAAATATCTATTTAACTTATTAAACCACACGGTAAAATAAACATTTTTTAATATTAAAACTTAATTATAAAAATTTTTTAAATTTAAAACATATAAATATTTTTTTTTAATTTTAATATTATAACTATTTTTTATTTTAACGGTTAATATACCGTTATTATAACTCTTTTATTTATTATAATCTATTTTTTTAAAAGTATATATATACTTATTAAATTTATTAAATAATTTTATATTTTAAATTAATAAAAAATAATTATCTATTAATAATATTAAACTAAAAATAATAATAATAATAATAATAAAACTAATTTTAAATAAATAAAATTAACTTACTAGTTTATATTTTTTAAAACTATAAAATTATCTTTTTATTATTTAATTTTAAATTTTTTTTTATTTTTTTTATATAAACTTTTTATAAAAATTATTTTTAATTATTATTTTTTAAATTAAGGTTTTAATAACTATTTATTAAATAATATAAATAATCACTTTATAAAATTATAATATTTTAAAGTTTTTATTAATAATAAATGTTTTTAATTATATATATAAAATTTTTATAATATTAATAACTTTTTTAACGGACTTTTTAATGTTTTTTTTATAAAAAGCCACTTTATATTATAATTTTTTTCCTTTTTTTTAATTAATAAAAACTTATTATTATAAACATAAAGTTTATTTTTTAACCTTTTTTAAAACTTTAATAAATTATATTAAAAACGGTTTTATTAAAAAAATAATTTTTATAAACTAATATTATTTTTAATTATATTTATAAGTAAAAAAACTTTTATTTTTATAAATTTATTAAATAATTTACCCTTTTTATTTATAATTTTTAAAAAAAATAACTTTTTATTATTATTAATATTAATTAACTTAATTATAATAAATAATAATTTAAACTTTTTATTAAAACTTATATTAACATTTGTTTTATTAAAATCTAATAAAATATTTAACCTTTTTTTAAAACTTAAAAATATTAAATATAAAGTTAAATAAAAACCAGTAATATTAAATATATTAAAATAAAAGTTAAAATAAAATATATTTTAATAATATTTAACTATTTTTAATAAAATTTAAAAAAAACTAATAATATATTAATATATAATTTAAATATTTAAATAATTTTAATATATATTTATTTCTTTAAAACTTTTTATTTTATTTATTTTTTATATAATAAAATATATTATAATAAAATATATTAAATATATTTTAAAAATATTAATTTAAAAAAAAATAAATCCTATATATACTTTTTTTTATTTATAAGTTTTTTTACTTTTTATTTAAACTCCTTATTTATATCTTTTACTTTTAATTAATATTAAATATTTCTTTTAATTATTATTATTTTATTTATTTTTAATATATAAATATTATTATATTTTAATATATAACTAAGTTTTTTTAAAATTTATTATTATTTAAAACCAGCTTATTATAATTATATATTATTTATTTTATTTTTATTTTTATATAATAAATATATATAAATTTATTAAAATTTATATTAAATATAAAAAAATTTATACGTTATTTAAAATAACTTTTAATTTTTATATAAAAGATTTTTATTATATTTATTATTTATATTATACTTTAAAATAATATTAACTATTAAATAAAATTAATTTAAATATATTTTATTAGTTTAAATATTTTTAAAAATTTAAAACTAAAAAAAATAAAGTAATTAAATAACGATGGTTTAGGCTTTAAAATTTTTTATAATTATTTTAAATTTTAAACTAGTAGTTTTTAAAATAAGATTATTTATTATATTTTTTATATTTTTATTATAAAAAATAACTAAACTTTATTAAATATTATAAAACTTAATTATATAATAGTAAATTTTTATAAATAAGTATTTATAATATTAATATTATAAATAAATAATGTAACTTTTATAACTTGTTTTATTAATTTAATAAACATTTTAAAAAGAAAATAAAAAAAAATAAAACCTTTATATTTTATTATAAAAATAAAAATATATAACTAATAGAAATCTATGAATTTTTTAAGTTTTTATAATTATTATTAATTAGTTTTAACTTAAAAACTTAAAAATTTTAAAAGAATATCTAGTAATTTAACTCCGTTTTTTTTTTATATTTATTTTATATAAACTTATTAATTATAATATTAATAACTTAAATCCCAGTTATTTTTAAATTTAAAAGGTTTTATATTATATAACTAGCTTTTTAAAAATAATATAAAATAAATAATTTAAATATATTTAGTTATATTTTTATAATTTATAATTAACCATTTAATATTAATTTATTATTAATAATAATAACTTAAACTTAAATATTTTAATATAAATTTTTAAAAAGATTTATATAAATAATTTATATATTAAAAAATATATTATAACTTAGAAATAAATATAAAAAACTGTAAATAATTTAAAAAATTTAAATATAAATAATTTTATAATTTAATTTATATTAAAATTTAACTTAAATATAATTTTTAAAAAAAATATAAATTAGCGATATAAAAACCTTTTAAAAATTAAAAATATCGTTAATATTATTTTAAACGTTATAAAAAAAAGCTAGTAATAAAAAGAAATTATTTTAATTAAATAAACTATTATAAAAAAAATATTATTCTTTTATATATATATTTTTATAAACTATTTAATATATATATTATTTATTTATATATTAATATAACTATATAAAAAAACTAATTATAATTTAAATATATAATTTTATAGTAAAAATTATAAAAAAAAAAACTTATTTTTATAATAATATTTTCAATATTATTTATATAATTATAAATAAAAAGTATTAATTTTATTTATATTTAGTTAATTTCTTTAATAATATTTAATTAATATTTAAATTATTATAAAACAAGTTATTTTAAAATAATTAAAATATAAATAAAACAATTTATAAAAAACCTTTTAAAATGGTTTTTATAATGTTATTTTAACTGAAAATATTAATTTAATTAATATTAATTATAATATATATTTACTGTTTTTATTTATTAGCGGTGAAAAATTTATATTTTATTATTATTAAAACTTAATAATTATTATTTGTTATTTAAATCAGCTAACTTTTTTTATTATTTTTATTATTAATTTAAATTAGTTAAAAATAAAAAATAAGCTTTTTTTAAGTTAAACTATAAGTAATTAACTTAATATTAATATTTGTATTTTTAATTAAAAGTGAAAAGTATTTTTAAATAATATTATAAAAAAAAACTATTTTAATAAATATTATAATATAATTTAAATAATCGAATATTAAAAAAAAAACTTATTTTATATATATTACTTGGTTTTTTTATTATTATTAAACTGTGATTAATTTATAAAACCTATAAATATTAACTATATTATATAAATTAAAATTTTAAAAATTAATATTAATTTAAATAACGTTTTATAATAAGTAATATTATTTAATATAATATATAAATTTTACGGTGTAATAAATTTAAAGTTATTTTATATAATTAAAAACTATTATTTTAAAAACTTTTTAAAGTTGTTTTACTTTAAAATTATAATTAAATTAAATAAATATTTAATATATAAATAAAAACTATATATTAAGGTTTTAAGTTATTTAAAACTAATAAAATAAAATAACAATTAAATAATATTATATAATTTTTTTTTTAACTGGAAATATTAAACATATATTAATATTAAAGTTTATATTATTATAAAAACAATTAAATATATTTATAAATATATTTATAAAAGTAATAATTAAATTATAACCCGCTTATATTAAAAGAAAATATTATAATAATAAAATTAAAATTAAAATTAATTTTATAATAAAATTAGTAAATATTTATATAGCTATTTTATTAAATTATATAAATTAATATATCGCTTTTTAAAATTTTTAATTTATAATATATATTTATTTATTTAACTTTTAATTATTTATTTAAAAAGAAAAAATAAAATAAACTATTATATTAAAAATAACTTTAAATTAATAATAAAAACTTTAAAATAAAACTATATAACTTTTATAATATAGTTTAAATATAATAAAGTTTATAAAAATAATTAAAATATTTTATATTAAGATTTTTTATATTTATTTTAATAACACCTAAAAAAAAAATAAAAAAAATATAAATAAAAAATAACAAAAAAACTTAATTAAATATATTTTATTTATTTAAAAACTAATAAAAAATTTTATTTATAAATACTTTTTATTTTAATTTTTAAAACTAAAAGTTAATTTAATTTAATAAAATATAATAATATTTAATATTTAATATTTTAAAATGTTTATTAAACTTAAAACTTTTTAAAAAATAATAATTATTAAAAGAATTTTTTTAAAAAAGCGTAAATATTTTTAACTAGCGGTTAATTAAAAGTTATTTTTATATATATTTTATAAAAAAGTAATATTTAAAATCTAATTTATATTTAAAATAAGTTTTAAAAATTTATATATAATAATTTAATATAAATACTTAATAAAATATAAAGTTTATTTAATTTAATTAAAATTACTTATTTAAACTATAATTTATATTTAATTAAAATAACTATTATAAGTTTAAAAAATTAAAATAAAACAGGTTTTTTTTTATTTTAATTTAATTAAAAAAAAATTTATATTAATTATTTATTTAAAAAAAAGTTAAATTATAATTATAATATTAAAATAAGTTTATATAATAAAACGTTTTTAATATTAAATAATAATTAATATGTTATATATAATATTATTATAATAATTATTAAATAAACCTTTTTTTCTATATATTTTTATTTGTAAAATTTAGCTGGAACTAAGAAGATTTTTTTATATTTAACGTTTTATTATTATTATTAATTAAAAAAAAATTATATTATATATAACTTTATTTAATATTATAACACTTTTATTACCTAATAAAAAAACCGTTTATTTATAGTTTAAAATTTTTATTATTTTAAATAATAATTTAATATATAATATTTAAAAAAAATTAATAAAAATAAATCTTTTTTAATAAACGTTATTAATTATTTAAAATAAAATCACTATATAATATAAATACGTGTTTAAAATAATTTATAAAATATTATATAATATATAAAAAAATTAGTTTTTATTTAACGAAATATTTATTTTATTTAAAGGAAACTTTATATAAATCTTATTTATAATTAAAAAAAAACTAAAATTATAAATTATTAACGTTTATTTATAGAATTTATTTTTATAGTTTAAGTTTTAAAAGTTATATTTAATAAAAAATATAAAAGTTTAATAAAATAATATAAAAAATATAAAGTTCTTATAATAACTTTAAATAATTTTTTATAACTTTAAAATTAATAAACTAATATTATTATTTAATATAATAAAAATATTTAATAATATTAAAAATTTTTATAATTATATTTACTTAAAAAAAATCCTAGATAATATATTATATAATTTAAATATTTTTATTTTTAAGTTTATTTTATTTATATATAATATATTTATATAAAAAATTAATAACAATTTGTTATTTAATATTTTTAAAAAGAAATAAAAATATTTTTTAATAAATAAATTTATTAAAATAAATAATTAATAAATTAAAGAAATATTAATTAAAATAATTTAAATTTTATAATTAAAAAAAATATTACCGGTTAAACTAAAATTAAAAATTGGTTTTTTTATTATAATATTATATAATTTAAATTTTAATTAAAATTTTTATAATAATATTTAAATGGTTATAATTTAGTTTGGTAAATATAATATAAAAGTTAAAATTTTTAATAGGTTATTTAATAAAATAAAATATATTTTATTAAAAATTAAATTAATTTAAAATAATAAAAACCAATTATTTATATAATTTAAACGGTAGTTTTTAATATTAATTTATTTTATTATAATTATAAATAAGTTATAAAAATAATTTTTTAATATAATTAATATTAATTAAAAGATTTTTATGTTTATATATAAATAGTTTTATATAACTATATTAAAAATTAAGTTTATTTAAAAGTTAAAAATTTTAAAAATTTTAAAAACAAAATTTAATAAACTATTAAATATTATATATTTTAAAATCTTATAAAAATTAATAAATAATTAAGAAAAAATACTATAAATAATATTATATTTAATATATATATAAAACACTTTTAATTAATTACTTAATTTATTTTTACTTTTTAAAATAAAAAGTTTTATTATATTTTAATTATTTTATTTTTTTTATTATATTAAATAATTAAAATAATAGGTTATAAATTATTTTAATTATTTTAAATAAATAAATGTTAATTAGTTTTTATTTTATTATAAGTTTTATATTTTTTTTAATTGTTAATAATAAACAATTACGTTAAAAAAAAATCGAAATTAATATAAAAATATTAATTAATATGTTATTTATTTTAATATATTTATTAATAGTTATTAAAAAAATTAATTACTATTATTTAAATTTATTAATATTTATATATTACGTATTAAATTAATAAAAATATCTACTTTTAATATTATTATAATAATAACCGGTATATATATTATTAAAATAATTAAATAAAATAATATAATATTAAAATTTATTATTATTTATTTTATAGTTAATATAATTTTACTTTAAAAATAAAATAATATTATATATTTATATATAAATAACTAATAATAATTAAAACTTTTAAATTAACTAAAAAAAATTAATACGAATTTATTTTTATAATTAATAGTTAACGTTTTATTTAACTTAATTTTTTTATAATAATAAACCTGGTTTTTATATTATATATTTAATAAAAAAGTTTATTTAATAATAAGTTATTAAATTATTAATAAAATATTTATTTAGAAAAATAATAAAATTTAATATATATATAAATTATTAAATATTAAAATTATAATATTATTTACTTTTATTTTTTTAATTTTAACTAAAATTTATTATATATACTTAATTAAATTTTTATTATTTTTTAATATAAAATAATTATTATTTTTATTAATATAATAAAAAATCTTAAATGTATAAAATAAAACTAAAAAATAATTTAATTTATTTTAATTTAAAACTAATATTTATTTTTAATTAAACTTAAAAAAATTAAAACAATTTATATTATAAAATAATAAGTTTAATAAATAAAAACCAACATATTAATTATCATTATTTTAACTTATAAAATTATAAAACCGTTTTTTTAATTTAATAATAACGGTTATTATGAATATCGTTTTTATAATATAAAAAAGTTAAAATAAAATTAAAAGGTTTTTTAAAATTAATAAGATTTTTTAAAAAACATTTTTTATAAACTAGGAAAAAATTTTATAAACTGTGTAAACTTAAATAATATTAATTAAAAAATAATTATAAAAATTTATAAAATCTAAAAATTTAAACTAAATAATTATTTAAATTAAATAAATAAAAGAAATACTAAATAATTTAAAATTAATATTATATAAATCACGTTTTAATAATAGTTTAAAAAAATATATAATAATTAAATATATATTATATATTAAAAATAAACCAGTTTAAAATACATATAAAATAATAAAAAAAATAAAAATTTTAAATAAATTATAACTATAAAACTAACTAGTATTAAAAATAAGTTTTAAATAAATAAAAATTATTTAATTAAATATTTTTAGTTTTATATTATAAAGTTATAATATAAAAAAAAATCTTATATTTTAAAAATATAAAAAAGTATTAATTTAAAATTTCTATTAAATAATATATAAAATAATAAATTAATTTATTAAATTATTTTCCTTTTATTTATATATATATATTTTATAAAATATTATTTTTATAAAAACATTTATTTAAAAAATATTATAAATTATATATATAAAAAAATAATATACGAAAAAAAATCCAATTTTTTTAATTATAATATATTAAAAAAAATTTAACTTTTTATAAATAAAACATTAAAAAAAATTAAACCTTAAAATAAATATAATTATTATAAATACGTTTAAAAGTAATTTTATAATTAACTTTAAAATTAATATTAATAAAAAATTTAATATTAATAAAAAACCTAGTATTAGTAAAAATTATATAAAAAATAATTAAAATAAAATAATTTTTATAATAATTTAAACTTTAATTATTATTATTTATTAAACTAAATATAAATATAAATAATTTTAAAATAAAATTAAAATTAATAAATAAATAAAATAAAATAAACTTAATTTTAATATTTAAGTATAAAAAATTAAGCTTAGTTTTTTTCTTTTAATTAAACCGGAAGTTATTATTTAAATCACTAAAAAAAAAAAAGTTAAAATTATTATTATTATTATTATTATTATTATTATTATTATTATTATTATTATTATTATTATTATTATTATTATTATTATTATTATTATTATTATTATTATTATTATTATTATTATTATTATTATTATTATTATTATTATTATTATTATTATTATTATTATTATTATTATTATTATTATTATTATTATTATTATTATTATTATTATTATTATTATTATTATTATTATTATTATTATTATTATTTTTATTATTATTATTATTATTATTATTAATAAGTTTAAATTACTTAGTATATATTAAAAACATTAATTTTTTATAATAATATTTTTAAAAAAAATACTTAAAATTATTATTATTACTAGGTTTTATTTATTTAATACGTGTTAAATAAACCAAACGCTTATTTAAATATTTAATATCGTTTTTTTTTTTTAATTTTACTCGCGTTTTTTTTTTTAACTTCGTTTATATTTTTTTTTTTAGTTTTATTTATATCCTTTTTTTTAACTTTATTTATATTTTATAAAACTTTATTAATATTATATTTTTAACTAGTTTTTTTAATATTAATAACTTTTACTTTAAAATTAAAAAGTTATTTTATTATTATTATTTATTATATAAATTATTTATTATAAAAACCTTTATATTTAAAAAAAATAATAAAATATTTTTAATAAAAAATATTATTATTAAACATTTTAATTACTTTTTTAATAAATAAAACCTAAGTAAAATAAACAAATAAAAATTTAATTAAAATATAAAAAATTAAATAAAAAAAATAATTATAAAATAATATATATATTTTAATATTTATATTATAATATTTAATAAACAATTAAAAAATATACAATATTAAATAAAGTTTATTTTTTTACTTAAAATTTAACTTTAAATAAAAAATAATATAATTCTTATTTTAAATATAATAAAAATTTTAATAAAAAAATATATAATTAAAAAAAAATATAAATAATATTTAATAAATCCTTTATAAAATATATATATATTTAATTAACTAATAACTAAAAATTTATAGTTTTAAATATAATATAATTGTTTTTTAATTTTATTAATTATAATATAAAACTATAATAATTATAATTAAATTTAAATTTAAAATTAATATAATTAAATAAATTATTAATATATATATTTTTTTATTATTTAAATATGTTTTTATAAAAAAAAAACTAATATTTTTAAAAGAAAATCACTAAATATAATATATTAATTATAATAAAAATAATTAATATAAATATATATATATAATATTTAAAATTAATTATAATATTTAAATATATAATTTATATTTATATAGTTTTTATAAAAAATGTAAAAATAATAAATCTTGGTATTAATTAAATTATTTTAAAATATTAACAAGCGAGAAATAATTTAATTAATAAATAAAAAAAAATATAATTCTTATATATTTTTAATATTATTTTAAATATTTTTAATAATAATTATATAAATTTTATAAAATAATAAATAATAAAATTTATTATTATTAATAATATATAAAATAATTAATATATATAATAAATTATATTTAGAATAAAAAATATAAATAATTTTTTAAATTTAATTAAATATATTATTATTATTATTAAAAAATATAATAACTATAAAATTTTTTTTAAATTTATTTTATATTTTATATTAATAAAAAATATATTAATAAAAAGTAAATATTAAAATAAAAAATAAAAAATTAAAATAATATTAAAAAATATTTATATATTATATAACTTATTTATATATATAAATAAATAATAAATTATTAATATTCCAAGTTTTAAAATAACTTATTATTTATTTAAAATATTTAAATAACTTATATAAATAAATTTTTATAGTTTTATTTATATTATAATAAATATAATTTTTTATTATTTATATATACTTAAGTTTATATATATTATATTTATATATATCACGTTTATATATTTAAAAATAAATAATATTAATAAATTATATTATTTAATTTATAAATTATTACTATATAATTTATATATATAGTTATAATATAAACTTAATATATATTATTTAAAATATTTAAAAATAAAACTATTATTTAATTTTAACTTTTTAAATTATTTTAATATAACTTTTAATATTAATTATAAAATAATTTATATTACTTATATTATTATTATTAATAACTATTAATATTTAACGTTAAAAAAAATATTAATATATTATAAATATATAAAAATAAATATAATTTTTATATTTTAAAAACTTTTAAAAACAAATTATTTATTATATTTAACTATAAGATTTTATTATTTAATAACTATTAATAAATTTAATTAATAAATAATATTAAATATTTTTTTATTATAATATTATAATAATTATTTAAATTTATTAATAAAATAATTTTAATAAATAACTATGTTTTTTATTTAAACTTTAATTAGTAAATAATACTTATTATTTTATTTTTATTATAAAAGAAAATAATAAGTTTAAAATATAAATATAATAAATTAATTATAAATAAATTAATTTTATATAAACCAACTTTAAATAAATTAACTTTAAATAATAAAAAAGTATTTTTATAGGTTTTAATTATTAAAATTATAATAAATTTAAAAGAATTAATAAATAATTATAACTTTTTAATTAAAACTTATTATTTTATAAAAGCGTTAATTAAAATTAAAATAACTTATATTATATTAAAAATATATTTAATTTAATTTAATAGTTATTATATATAAAATTTTATAACTTTATTTTTAAATATAAATAATTTTTTTAATAATAATAAAAATTAAATAATAATTTAAAATAATATTTATTATTTATTTAATTATAATTATATAATTATAATATTAAAAAAAAATAAAAATAAAAATAATAAATTAAATAAATTATATATATTATAAATTTATATATTAAATTTATTAAAACTTTTTATTAATAAAAACCTATTATATTTAAATTTTTATTATAATATTAAATATTATTTTATTTTAAAAACATTTTTTTAATATACACTTATATATTTTACTTAAAATTTAATATATAATAAAATAACTTTATTACTTAAAAATAAAAAAACAATAAAAAATTAAAAATTTAATTTATTATTAATAAAACTTTAAAAAAATAAACATTATAAATAAAAACTATTAAAAACTTTAATTAAAATATATAAATTATAAATAGAAATATTAAAAACAAATAATTAAAAAAAAAAAAAAAAACAAAGTAAAAACTAATAATTAAAAAACTTAAAATTAAAAGGCTTAAAATTAAAAAATTATTAATTAAAAAATAATTATAAATATTATTTTTTAGTTTTAAAAAAAAACTTTTTAAATTTAAATTTAAAATTTAATAATAATAACTTTAATATTTATTATTAATATTATAAAAAAGCTTTTATTATATAAAAATAAAATAAACTAAAGTTAATAACTAATAATAATAATTATAAAAAAAAATTTAAAACTAATAAAAAACTAAAAATAAAACATATAAAATTAATATTAATTTTAATTTATATTAAAACTAAATAATTTAAATTTATATTTAATAATATTATATTTAAACTAAATATTAATTTAATTTTATTATTTAATAATTTTATTAATAATAATAATAACATTTAAATTAATAATAAATAAAATTTTAATAAATATAAATATAATAATATTTTAATAATTAAAAAAAATAACAGTCGCTAATTAAAAAATTTCTAAAAAAAAAAATAATAAAGTTTAAATAAAAGTTTAAAAAAAATAAATATAAATATAAATATAAAATATAAAACATAAATAAAATAGTTAATATAAATATATTAATTAAAAAAAAATAATATAAATTAATAAAAAATTCTAATAAAAAATAATAAACTTAATAATTAAATATTAGTTTTATAATTTTCATTTTATATTTTTATAAATAAATTCTAATTGATTTAAATTATATAAAGTTAATATGGTGTAATGGTGAAATGCTTATATAATCTAAAAAAAAAACCCACAGCTTCCCTCCCGGCCGTGCTTGCACGGCCGGGTTGCGCAGCTAGTGTTGTTGCATTAAACTTAGGGAGATGCCGTATATATACAAGAGGTCTAGCCCCTAAGCTCATCCCTTCCTTAATATCAACAAGCCCATAACCCCTATCCAGGCCATGGGAAACTCGTGACTCCTATCCAGATCCCAAGGGTGACCAACAGGTCCGTGGTCCTACCCAGGTGGTAAAGGCTGAGGTCCTGACAATTGCTTCTCATTTTTAGGACGACGGGCCATTGATGTGGGCAAGTCACGAAGACCTTGAACGCCTCAGGGAATCCAAAAGTACTTTCGAAAATATCCAGCACTTTACAATGCCACATCCACCTTGTTCTAGCCTGAACTGAAGGGAAAGCTTGAGTCCCTGTGAGTCCCTGTCAATCCTGTCGTCGGCCATAATTAGTACCCAACACGAGAGACGACATGGGAGATAAGCCGGAAGAGCGGAAGGAGATCGGAAATTCACGGGATTGACGCCATGCAAAGTCGTACATATGTCCGTCCGCAACTCGGATTGGGTCGCTGCTGTGTACGGGTATTGGATTTCTATGCTTGCCAGCCGCAGTGCAACACACCGAGCTTTTGGAACAGCTCGACGAAGATCGTCGCTCCTTTCTCCCCTCTAGGGTTTACTTTGCGATAGTGGAGGGGGATTACTACCGTCGAAAAGCATTGGTGACGGTCGGTAGAGGACGCGCCCCGATGCAGTCATGGTAGTAATTGGAATGAGATGCGTCTTTTAGTCGGCTGTAATGTCTCAAGGAAACAAAGCCAGAAGTGTTACATCCGACAAACTTGCAGGATCAGGAATTGATGATAAGGGACGAAATTGAAAAGGGATGAGGCTGTGAGTGGGCACGTAAAGGGGTAGGGCGGACAGGGCAGAGTAAAGGGTTAAGCTGCCAAGATCAGCTGCCAAGATCAACTGCCGTGTGGGGGCAGGGGGCTATTAGGGTGGACCATTGTACCTATGGAGCAGTATCCGCAGGCGGCAGGGACCCACCCTACCCACATGCAAGCGTAAGGCTTAGCGCTGTGTGTAACTACAATCGCTGTTGGAGAGCCCGCGTTTTTCACAAAAACAAAAACAAAAAAAGAATCTTCCGATAAGGACGGAGAGCTTTAGGAATTCTTACACATCCGACTCAATCAGTGATGTCCAATTTAAGCTGAAATGGCCATCCATCAACTTCCAGGGTTAAATTATAGACAATATCGGCTTGTTGACGCCAAAGCCGGAGGCAGGCAAACCACCACCGCTGCGTCTCGTGGTTGGAACCCATTCTTTCTGAGACATGTAAAACTTCACATTTATTACCATGTCACCTAGGTGAGCTACCTTGACACCATTGGCTAGGACATTTCAGAATTATCTAGCTCTGCCTATTGCAAAATCTTTGGTTCGCTGCTCTACGGGTGTTCCTCGGACTTGTCTGCGGCCGCGATGCTTTCCTGGTACTCGTGGAAACTCTTGGTTCCCTTGGGCATGCCGTTCCAGTCCAAGCCCTGCTCGTCCATCAGCCGCGCGCGGACCTCCATAGATTTGATCCATGACGGTCTGCTCGTCATACTCTCGTGCCACGCTTGAACGTGGGGGATCCCTTCCCATTTCTTCTCTTCGGGTACACTGAGAAGCAGTTCTAGACGGTTGTTCCACGGCACAAAAGCCATGTCCGCAAATGTCATACGGTCACCGACCAGCCATCGAGGCTCGGGTTTGGCAGCAAGCACGCCTTCTAGAACGCCGAGCACTCTTCGGACTTCGTTGGCGTAGCGCTCGATGGCAGAGGGGATCTTCTCCTTATGTAGGTAAGTGAACCTGGACGACGAGCATCGCACGTTAGCCAAGCATGTCGGTCACCGAAACTCAAGGCCTCTCACCAAGTGCACTGCCCGTAATAAGGGCCCTGACCGCTGACCTGGAACATGAGCCACTGGTTGCAGAGATTCTGTTCCTTGAACGTGGCATAGCTCAGCTTATGTTCGGCGTCGTACTGCGCAATGAGATACTGGATGATAGCGCCCGTCTCCCATAACGTCATGTCTGTGTTAGGATCCTCGATGGCTTATGCGCAAGTCAGTCACTAATACTCCTCGGCGGCATAGTTGTAAGTAATATGGTTGAATACCGGGCACACGACCGTTTGGGTTGACGTCCGTGAACGGCTTCTTCTTGATGTTTTCGAACCTGAGCGACACGAGTTCGTAGGGAAGCCCCAGCTCCTCTATAACGAAGATGACCTACGGAGAAGGAAACTAGCGTTAGAAAATAGCCGCCGAACTAAAGACTTGGTATCGGCAACTTACCTTCCATGAGTTAGACCCGGGAGCTGCGAACTCGATCGTTAGCAACCTATTCACTCACAAGGGCCAGAAATTCAGACGTACGAGACACCCAGACGCGAATAGGCTTCGTCATGGCGAGTGTGATTATTCCCTTCAGCTATAATGGGGAGTATGATGATGTTACGAATGCCCCTAAGGGACTGACCTGATTTAGAAGCGAAGCAGGACCTTCGGACTCGGGAGATATCAAAAGGGCGCAACCCTGGAACTCCAAATTCAGCCCTGAAGGGATGCGGGGTAGCTCTCCTGAAGCCTGTAAGTTACTTCTGAATATGAGAGCTCACGTTACACAGTCATCTATGTGACTTGGTACTTGGTGATAAGTACCATTGTTGGAGCAGAGATGACCTATATTAGGTACGTCTCTCCGTGCCGGTGTGGTATCCCTACTTTGCCCCGCTGAGTAATACTGTAGTATGTAATATCTTAAACATCTGAAGGCTCTCTGGATCGAGGCACAAACCGCGATTGCATCACAACCCATCCATCACAATGTCCTGTCCCGCCAGCCCTGCGACACGTCACGATGATAGCCGATCCCCTGCATCGGTCTCTCTCGTATGTGAGCTTCTGGTTGGGTTTTATGATTGACGCGTAATTCGCACAAATCCTTTTGTCGATGAATCCCTGACAACTGCAACATTGAGCCTCAGTCGGATTTTGGCAGATAAACATACGTGTACTTGCTCTCAAGCACATATAAGTACTTCGGAGTATTCTCTTAATTAAGATCTCTGTATACGCAGCCTCGTTGCATCAGCAGTGCTATTTGGCCGAAAGGAATTGGACTTCATCACATGCCGCTACAAGTCGTTGTTGGATTATCAAACATTACCATCTCGAATAAGACCTGATGAGAACGCATCCGACCGGGGACAATAGGACGAGACCACTACATGCTACCGCCACGTAGGATCGATACCCTTTACATTTCTTTATCTTGAAGTATGGATACTTCGGTTGACGCCCAAATCCAATCCCTCATCGCTAGCCTATCAGCACAATGCTCCGCCGGCCACGGCTTCGGGTCCATGAGCCCATCTATCTACGATACGGCCTGGGTATCCATGGTGCGGAATCCTCACACCAGTAATATTGGTTCGGATATATGGCTTTTCCCCGAGTGTTTCGACTTTATCTTGACGCATCAACTTGCGTCCGGCGCCTGGGAGTCCAATGCATCACCTATTGATGGAATCTTGAATACGGCAGCTGCTTTGTTAGCGCTAAAGGCACATCTGGAAGCATGTCCTAGAGACCCGGACTTAGAAGTCAGAAGTCAAAGGGCCGAGAAGGCTTTGCGAGAGATGTTAGGTAACTGGGAGGCCGGTTCGAGCGATCAAGTTGGGTTTGAGATGTTAATCCTTCAGCATGTATCTCTACTCAGGGCCAAGGGCATCATGTTGGACTTCCCACAGCTAAACACATTAAGACCTCTTCGTCGTGCTAAATTGGAAAAATTGCCGCTCGCATCCATTTACGATGCTCCTTCTACACTATATCACTGTCTTGAGGGCCTCATAGGTCATATCGACTTTGACCAGGTGCGCTGCCGACGTGACGCGAATGGGTCCATGATGAGCTCTCCGTCGTCCACAGCAGCGTATCTGATGAATACGTCGGCGTGGGACAATGAGGCAGAAGCGTATCTTAGGAACGCTCTCAAATATGGCAGTGGGCGCGGGAATGGAAGTCTACCTAGCGCATGGCCGACTGGCATCTTCGAAGCCTCTTGGGTATGTATCTCTGAATTCACCTCTACGGGATCCTTGATTGCTTTCAGGGGTAGTTTACCTCCGAACCAAATGCTTACCTGCTTCCTTCGCCAGGTCCTCACAACATTGGCAGAATCCGGGGTCACGATTAACGGCCAAGAGGCTCTGATAATCGGAGAGTTCATCCAAGAAGGACTATCGAGGCAGAAGGATACCCTTGGGTTCGGTAATGTCTTTCGTGTTTCCGGACAGCAGTCACACTTACTGACTTCCTAATGATTTCAAGACATAGGATCCTTTCCCGACGTGGATGATACGGCAAAGGGAATTGTGACCCTCCGAATTCTTGGCAAGAACCCAAGCATTGAAGGCCTCATAAAGATGTTCGAGGCCGAAGACCACTTTAAAACCTACCATGGCGAACGTAATCCGAGCTTCAGTGCGAATTGCAATGTTCTCATTTGCCTCCTAACGCTAGACGACCCAAACCCCTACATCTCACAGATAGTGAAAGTAGCCCGCTTCCTTACGACTCATGCTTATAAAGACGGAGTTGTCGACAAATGGGTAAGATTCATCATCCCGGCTTCGGTCATGGTTTTTAAATAATTATATTCTAACTATACTCACTGTAGCATTTGAACGAGCTATATTGGGTCATGCTTCTTTCCCGCGCCTATGCGCTTCTCTACCAAAACGAAGAAGTGCTCCGAATGCTCTTTGATAGCGCCTCAAATTTGGAAGAAGAGATTCCCCTAGTCACTATCCGTATACTCATCAGAGTCATGCATTCACAACAATCAAATGGGTCATGGGACAACACCTGTGAAGTAACTTCTTACGCCACATTGGCACTGTTATCGCTGGCTCGCCTGCCCTGGACCCAGCAAATTGATCTGGGCGAAATAACTGTAGGTGTGGCTCGAGCAAAATCCTTTCTGCTGTCGAATAGAAGCAAATGGTCTAAAGGTCATCATCTTTGGATTGAAAAGGTCACATTTGCTTCTGACGTGTTGTCCGAGGCCTATTGTTTGGCTGCGGCATTTGCCCCTATTCCATCACCCGCGCAGCCCCTAAACCCCGAAAGCTCCTATTCTTTCGCCTTACCAGACAAGAGGATGCGCGTTATGATGAGAAAGACAGGCGAATTGATTTCGCACACCCCTCTATTCATAAACACGGAGGCGTACATCTTCCGTGCAGCGGAATTGCAGGCATGCTACGCACTTTCTACACAACTGAAAAAGCCCCTTGACGTCTTTCCGCGGACTGCCAAAGGAGATGACAAATACCTATGCATAATTCCGTTGGCATTCACGGCCTGTGCAGCCGTTCAAGGCTACCCAGTCAGTATGTCAGTGTTGTATGACATGATGCGCTTGTCAGTTCTGAATTTTCTAGCGGACGAGTACATGGAAGGGGTAATCGAAAAGGAGTTCGTGGGGAGTCTAGACGCCGTACGCGATCTCATCCACGAGCTTTTTACCAATGTCAGAAACAAACATGTGGAGTCAGAATCAAACAGAAAAGGTAATAGGACGCATAACCCCGGATACTTCGGCGCACAACTCAATGGCCGGAAATCGCTACCAGCCCAAGAGCACAACCTGCAAAAACAGCCGTCGCTGCTAAACGTGAAATATGTCCTGCGCCGATTTATCACGTACGTTACACAACACCCATCTGTGGCTTCAGCCCCAGGAAGCTATCAAACACGACTAGCACTCGACCTGGAAACGTTCCTCCTTGCTCACGTCACCCATGCTGAGGATAACCACCAGTTTGGTCGCCAACGAGCCCATGTAAATGGAAATAGTATCAACGACCTCCAGGGACCTAACGGAAATGGGCTTCTCGGTACAGATATAACAACCACAGACAGGAGTCCCACGGCGCAGTATCTTGAGCCCAGACGTTCTTTCTACAACTGGGTCCGCAGCACCTCGGCCGACCACACTTCTTGTCCTTTCTCCTTCGTCTTCTTCAACTGCCTAGTACAAGCCCCCTCAAAGCCCGGATCCGCCAATATCTACGGGTCGGCGCGAAGCGCTTACTTGGCCGAAGACCTGTGCCGCCACCTCGCAAGCCTGTGTCGCATGTACAACGACTGTGGCTCGGTGCGGCGGGACGCGGACGAGCATAATCTGAACTCTATCAACTTCCCCGAGTTCCACCTACCCTCGTCGCCATCATCAACTAAGGAAGGTGGTGCAAGCGAGGGGGCTAGAGAGCAGGGAGCCAAGTCCGAGTTGCTGTGGATAGCGGAGTACGAGAGGCGCGGGCTTAAGACTGCACTGGAGCTTTTGGAAGAGGAACTTGGAAGTCGCGGGAAGTACTCGGTGGATGCGCTGAAGCTGTTCGTTAATGTCACAGACTTGTACGGGCAGATTTATGTACTCAAGGATGTTGGTACACGCACTAAGTAGGTAGGTAGGAGGCGGTAGGAGGTGGACTGAGTGTGCGCTAGGTAGAATGCAAGTTGGTCATTCATCTTAGAGATCTTTCGTCCTCGGCCCCTTTGACTCGTCGTAGCTTACCTAACTACCTCCTAGTATACAGGTACGTTATCCGTAGTTAGATGGCATATCGTGGACCTGTGGATGGATGCTAGATTGCGCCTCTGTGCTCTGATAGACTTAGTTGTCACCATACCCCTCTACATAATTCATCGGCTGTTCCGCGCTAGGTACGAGTTGTAATTCCAATAGGTTAAACTTGGCCTTGCCTAGATGTTTCGGAAGCGGGTCTGCGCCGTCCACGTCTCCTAGCTGTATACTGGTGCTCAGAACCGCGCTGTAACCCACTCTGTGTATGGTAGAAAAGTCGCTGCTATAGCTAGCGCCGTTTAGCCACAGGGCAAGGAATCCGGCCAAAGTGGCAACCACGGAGACAAAAATTGCTATCCCGTAGGCAATCCAGAGCCTGCCAGCTGAGTAACTGTATATCGATCCGTATGTCGTCGTCGTGACGTTCGTCTTTGGAGGTGCGAATTCAGACGTCATATTGGGTCTTGAATGAGGTAGTGTTAGATATACACAATGATAACTTGAGCGAAGAAGTATTGAAAGAGAGTGAGTAAAGTATAAATAACTCACTGGAGTAGCTCGGAACTTAGAAGACTTATAGTGATATTATGAAACATCTCTTCCATAGCATTTTGAAGCGATTGACTAGTTTCGGGGTCCTGAGGGTTCGATAATGCTTCGCCCCTCGATGTATTAGTATCTTGAAAGGTTGCCTGAAGACTCGTGGAGATGAAATCCCCGTCCAGCCCTTTCCGAAGATACTCGAGTTCTGGTACATTGAGAAGAGTCGTCGACACGACGTCCGTGTCAGCTTTCAGGTAGAGAGCTATCCATCGAGACGGATCTAATGACCACCTTTCGAAAAGAGTCCAATATAGCAGTGTATGATAAATTTCGAAGCAAAGTCGGATCGAAAGTGCAAGGCCCTGCACCATTATACAGGTCTTGTGGGCTTGTTGTCAGCCTAAAACAGTCAGATTCCAACTCTGGACCCAAATCCGGGCCTAGAACACTGTCTAGGGTCTGTACTGCCTCCAAACGATTGACTTCCAGAGCTATGTTCTGTACACCTGATTCGTAATTGAATTCAGCATGATACGAAGCATTATGCAAGTCGCATTGCAAGAAGGTCATATTTCCCGAACCTAGAGGTAGAGACGGCGTAGTTCCAGCTTCCATAGCGCAAGCCACCAATGAATAATGCGGCAACATTCGTATGGTGCTAAACATAGTAGGCATTACCGACATATATAAGGGAGAAAAGGGACCTGAATGAAACCCCGTCGAGAAAGCCGTCGAGTTCCCAGTGGTTGCACTAATAAAGGGGAGCACGGTTGGATCCGTGTTTGTATCCGTGATCAACTGGCTAGGACTATTCGACGTCCATGAGAGATAACCGTAAGGGCTGTAGCAATTATTCTTGTTTGAACTATTCCAAAGCCACTGTGCAATATTATTCTCGACCTGGATCTTCACAGAATCTTCCATTGACCCACAACTTAGAGAGGGGCCGTAAAAGTCTAGCACCCAGCTCGAATTCGGTGCTGGGGGTGCTATTGGCAAGATAGCGCCTCCGGCTGCAACAGCAGTCGCAACCTTCTGGACCTCGATGCTTGGACCATTGTAAAGATACTGCGTGTAATACTCGTAGTCTCTAGTACTAGTTTCGTATCTGAACGAACTTGCTATCTGCGGCATTCCTGCAACATATCGAAGGCTTGTGTAGTCAAAGTTAGGGACAACTTGCAAAGCTGAGGTACTACTTGGCACTACTATCACAGATAGCGTAGCTGGCGGGACGATGAAAGCAATGGGAAGCAGCCTCGAGTTGTGTCAGCATGCTTCTCACCGGGCTACTACGCGATCGACCACTTACCATGCTATCAGTGCAATGAGCAGAAGCAGTGGATATCTCCACCAAACCGAGGCCCTCCAGAAAGCGAAAATATTCGAGAGGACGGAAAACATGGCGTCAATCTCGTTGAGCGTGTTGACTTTGCGAGTGTGCTTAACTGCCTGCCACAGTACTTGTACATACGCTATCGACACGGAGAACAACAGAAGCGCTCGAACGATCGTAGCAAAGGCCGTTCCAACAGCCAAAGTGAACTGTTGATTCGAAAGCCTATATCCGGCCACGACGCGATCACTCTCAGCAGACGTGCCAACGAGTGAGGCATAATATAAGTGATGACCGACAGCCATTAAGACGCCCGCCAACAGTCCACATACGATAGACGTCGGCGGAAGCCAGTGTACTTTGGCGCCGATTGCCATCTTACTCATTTCACAGGCCGCAAATCGAGATATGAAGCAGATTAGTTCGGATGATTGAAAAGAAAGAGGGGCGGTGCATTTCGAGGTCTGAATATTTGCAAACGAGTTAAAGCCCCCAACTTGGGGGCCAAACAGGTAGGCTAGAATGTGATTGGTTGTTACTTGTGCCTATGTCGAGTCCTAAAGCCAGCCGATCTATTTTATGTGTACCTTCTTTTATAAGCATGAAGTCCCAGGTCTTTTAAACGCCCGTCTCTCTTCGCTATTAATCCCTCGACGCCGCTGCTGACTCGCAC